>OW386545.1:18582496-19069996 GCA_936435175.1 Glyphotaelius pellucidus
TAAATAAATAAATAAATAAAAATAAAACTTATTTTGGTTCATGTCCCATTTCCTTTCAATCTATTTTCTATCCTGGAGACTTTCCAATAAATTATACATGCATGCATGTAGAATATTTAAAGCGAGGCATTTACTCAGCATTACCGCAGAAGACATAATTTTTTAAAATTAATTTACTAGTTATAAGTTATACAGGCATTGAATACAATGGAAGTGCAGAAATTAAAAATACCTTTGCAATGAAACCCATCAAAGACGTCTATCTGATAAAACATATCTTCAGAGCGTTCCGCTCAGTGGAGCATGAATGACGACATTGTACTTGGGTTATTTTGCAACGGGCTGTTTGTCTGTCATTTCCACTCAGGTTTACCGATTTCTTTCTCTTCTTCAAAATTGAAAGAATTTATTTAATTTTTCTTCTTTTTTCCACGATTTTCTAAGACTCCGATGTTTGAACTTTAAAAAGTTGATAATATTGAAAAATATTAGTTAGAGCGGTGCGCGGTGAGCACATGTTTTTTGGTCTAAAAACGCCGAAACTGAAGATGCTCACAGGGGGCTCTGAGGAAATCCCGCTTCAGAATTGAAACTTTTAGCCGTGTTTGGTGACCAGATTTGACGAGCCAACCAACCTTTCACCACCCTTCAAGTTCATAACATAAAAATAAATACCCCTGTTTGGATTGTAATTGTACTAACTACTAACTACCACTAACTTAAGCCGCCATTACCCGAATTTCTACTGATTTCTTGCTTATCTCCGTTAATCATTTGAAGTTTTTAAGCTCTTAAAAAAATATGTGTAATTTTTTAAGATAATATCTGTACATTCCTCATACCGAAACGCGAATTATATGAAATTCCCTCGATCTAAAAAAATCGCAAAGTAAGCTCCAATTTTTTTTATTATCACGCCTTTCCCTATTATTTAAAAAGTTATGTGTATGAAAAAATTCACAGATTTTCTTTGAACGTTGTTTTAGACAACCCTTATAAGATTTTCGCTCTATTCTAAACGAGTCGTGTTTTATTAAACATTATGATAATTTTCGCTTCAATTTTATCGTCTTAAATATTAACGCGTTCTCTCCAACATTCGTAATTATATACCTCTCCATCTTCTTCTTTTCGAACGAGGATACGGCGCCTTAAGGCAATTTGGATTGTAACTTTTTTGATAAATTTTCTTTACCGGACCATTTTTTTAAAGTCCAATGCTCTTTCAAAACAAGAAAGCAATTTGAATTAAAACTGCTTTAATATCCATTTTTTTAAATGGATCACAACAGAAATAATTAAGTGATTTAACGCAAGAAAATTATTTTCTTAACGTTATTGCCGTGCCAAATGCAAAATTTTATGTGAGATTGTTATCTTCAAAGTTTCCAGATTCGGAACAGATATGGTAATAAAATTTTAGTGATGTGCCTACATTCCTATGCACAGATTCCACAGTGCCTAGATTCCCACTATTTAGTTTATCTATATAAATAAAAGGCAAACCTATTATGGGTGTACCCTGCAGTCTTCGATTTCGTTGAAATTTTCAAAGTTTGAACTTATTTGGCCACGAGTGTTTAGAGAGTGGTTTGAATAATAGAACAAGTTGGGATACACGAGGAAGACATAGCACGTGAATCAATAGCAATTCACAATATCGAAACTTTACTCCAAAACCATTCACAACCCCGAGCAACGCCGCACATAAGGCCGAATTATCAATTTGCGACACAAAAAATATTTTAATTTTAAATTCTGTTCAGAAATGCATAAGAGAAGATTACAAAAGAAAGTCTTTCAAAAACTCCCTTACTAAGGTTAGTTGAGGTCAGTTAGTCATAGTATTCTAATTAAAAAATCTACATATTTCGTATTGAATTATTTCTGTATTTTGAATAAGTGATACAGGTAGATAAAGCGTATAATTATGATAAAACTGAAGTGACGATAACTTTTAAAATGTTTCGCTTTTCAATATTATAAATATGTAGTTTCTTAATCCTCATTTCCTTTAGAGTGGGGTCGCCAAGACTATCTGAAAAGAATATGTTCGATTTAACAAAGGGGGAAAAAGGGAGACATATATTTCACGTTTTCACATAACTTATAAGATATACTTTTGAACTAGAAAAATAATGTAGTGGAACTCGGTAGAACTTTTTTGTAATCTCTAGTTGAAGTAAAGATTTCAATATTATTTTTTAACAAAAATAATATTTCATAAAACCTATATTATGACATGTCTATATTACGTTAAATCAGTTATGTTAAAAAATAATTATTATTATTGCATATTAAAGTACGTATCTGAAGCTTCTTTATCCGTGTTGAAAATTTTCTGATTTTTAAATAGGGAAAACGATGAGCGTAGCTACCCCGTTAACGAATCACGCGCAAATAAGAAATATTGGCAGCGCACTTTATACACAACGTTGGCGCATGCGGGCTATTGGGTTGCGTTCAAAAACAAATTCTTGTGATTCATTTTGAACTGGTTTATGGAGACAACACTTTTCCAATTTTTGACGCCGTAATTCCCTTTGTAGTTATTCGCCGCAAGTGTATTATAAAAACAAATCAGAAAATAATATTAACTTACTTTTAAATTTATTTTGTTTTGCATGGTAGGCTTAATATGCTTTGATCCCATATTTTAGAAATACATTATCCCACAACAGATCTAAAATAAGTTAGAATATTAAACAGAATTTTGGTTGGAAAATAACCACTTGAATCCGATATTCAATTACCCTGCTGTTCGTCACGTAGTCATAAACATCAAGTACGAGTGTATAAAAGCATTCAATTTATTTTGGTTAAACCAGATAATACATAGATTAAAGTTATACCAACGGTTATAATTCGATAGGTAGTTATTTTAATTACTTGTTTGTTTTTATTTATCAATAAGTCGGTATCTACTCGAAACAAATCAAATTAATATTTAAAAAAAAACAAATTTGGGATTGTT
The DNA here is from genome assembly GCA_936435175.1 of Glyphotaelius pellucidus. Lineage (NCBI taxonomy): Eukaryota > Metazoa > Arthropoda > Insecta > Trichoptera > Limnephilidae > Glyphotaelius > Glyphotaelius pellucidus. The sequence continues at coordinate 18,585,471 of OW386545.1, forward strand.
GGGAAGTGATAGAGAAGATAGAGTAAGGCTGAAAAGTAATTGGCTATTCGGACCTACTAACTTATAAATATATTTATATGATGGCCTTCGTGATTGAGTGCTTTTAAACCTTGGTTGAGAGTCGGGAGATCGCGGGTTCGAATTCCGGCGTGCGCGAGTGAATTTTAATTGATTAATTTATACTATTTCAAAACTCGTCAATGTTAAATATGTAATTTGCTGCAAAACCAAAGTGATGGGTTACTTCAGTATCGCCCTGGTGAAAAATTACCATTAAGAATCGAAATGTTCATTGAAATGGCTTTAACCGTATTTGGAGATCAGATCTTTCTATGTGCTCCCCGCCTTCCTTTTTTTTCTATCTCCTTTCAGTTCACACTATCTTCAGCACGAGAACATACCCTAATTTTTGGTGATGCCATGGTCTCAACTGCACGGGAGCAGTTGGGACTCTTGTGCGGAACTCACATAAAAAACTTTAAAGTGAACACCGCATAAGAATCTCAAATGTTAGGGGTCAGTGCACAGTGATGACTTTCCCAATTGGGATATTATGTAAGGAGGCGGAAGGGAGCGGGAAAAGTAAGGAGAAGGGAAATGATTGTAAGTATTTTACCACGGCGATACTCAGAATATCTACCACCCTTGGTGCTTATGGTTATGATAACATATTGCGGTTCATGATAACATATTACAATTTACAAGAAAATAACTGATATTCAAATATTAGTAAGTTTAAAGATTGGTGCGTTCAAAATAATTTATTTTTAAATGAAGATAAGTGCAAAACCTTAACATTCTTCAGTAATAAAAATTGTGTTTTATTCGAATATTCCGTCAATAACACAGTTTTAGAAAGAGTCACGGAAATGAGAGATCTTAGAATTATTTTGGATGAAAAACTAAGTTCGCCAATCATATCCACCTAATTGTGAACAATGAAAACACCAGAACAATTAAAAACTTTAATTCCATACAAGCCATTAAACTATTGTACGTAGCTCTAATTAGAAGCCTAATTGAATATAACTCGGTAGTTTGGTCTCCATCTAACAAAATTCACATTGATAACATTGAGCGAATACAAAAATGCATCCTGCATGCATTTTATAGATTAAATATCCTACTAGAAAACTAAAATTATAATTTTCTATTTAATATTTCAAAATTATACATACTAGAAGACAGACGTAAAATAAATGACGTAACCTTTTTTTTTAATACTGAACTCTAAGTTCGACTGTTGCGAACTCCTGCAACTCATAAACTTATGAATACCGACACTAACTACATGACAAATACAACAGCATTCTACTGCAGCACTCAAAAACGGAACTACATATATTGCCCACTCTCCGATACTACGAATTCATACTACGGGAAATCAGTACTTAGGTGATGTTGACATATTTAATATCAACTTGGTGAGTTTTGTGGATCTTTTAAAAAACGTATTCCAACACTATTCCTAATCACATCTGTATTTTTGTAAACTTATCAAATAAGTGTATTTTTGTATTTTTTTGTATTTTTATGACTTGAGTGCATTTTTAATTTATTTATATTTTTATTATTTCTTTATTCGTTTCAAAATTATCTGTCATGAATAAGTTTTACTACGAAACATGTAAAAGCCCTCTGGGCGTTAAATAAATAAATAAAAATAAAAAATCAAAATTAAAATTTTCCAGAATACTAATATTACTAGATATTATACAAGGTTCACATTTTAATATTACTCAATAAATCGATTTCACGAATTAAGTACCTAACGTACGTGCTAAAATAATGATTAGAATTTCATACAATACAAAATATATGTACCTCATAATCGTTTACCTTCAATAATAAATTGTATGTGATACTAAGAACTTTAATATATTTCTTGCCATTACCTTAAGGCGTTTCTCATTAATTTCAAATCATTATTTTTGTATAATTTACTCGTAGGTACCTAGAGCTAACAAAGGGATGATTTTAAAATTATTGAGTGTATTAAATATTATATTATGAAATTACTTGTTACTAGAATTTAATGTTTATTGTGTGGGTGGGAACCAGGCTTGTCTATCCCACAATTATTCCATTTTGAGATAAATAAGGGTACCTACAATTTGTTGATAAAAAAATGACCAAATATTTATAGAACTATGTATAAGAAAATAATATTATTTATATATCCCACATGTCCCACAAATATATCTAACACGTTCGAACACATTATTTTCTTTACCGAAAACAAAATGCAATACTTCAAAACTTGCATTTATATTAAGCTGTGTTTGTTTAAGTCACCTCCTACAGCATTTGTTAAAATACAATACATAACGACTAATTATTATAAAATGTTTTGTAAATTTCCCATTAAAGCATTTTTTTTTCATAATAAGGAACTTCAGTGAAAAATATTATGGCTTTAAAAAATATGTTCATATAGAATAGACCAATAAACGCTGATTCTGAATATATAAGTTTTATTAAATAATATTGCACGTAGAGTTTTAAAAAGATATTAAAAAGTCAATTTTAAATTGTGTCATTAAAACAACTGCCAAGTTGGTATTTTTTGTATTTTTTGTGCTGACGTCACTGGTCTCCATAATTCTCAGAACACTTACTGTTTTTCAGCTCCGAACTTCAAACTCGAAAATGGCGGAAGTCGAACAGCTGATTTGGCGCTGTATCTTTTCAGTTGCCTACATATAATATTAATAATGCAGATCGTGGAACTCTAATTAACTGTTTATCAGACGCGGTCATAGATGCATTATGGCACTTTGATACAATACAGTAATAGTAGCGATGAGATGTTGAAATTTTACTAAATGATTTTCTACATTAAAAGTAATCTTGAATAAAAAACGCTTCGACTTCTGACACCTCCATTGATTTTTCCATACAAAATGACAACACCTGTTGAAAATAACTAGAATAACTTTTGCAGAGTGATGACGTCACACGATTCACGGTGGTATTCGGATGGTGGATCTTGAAAAATTAAACGTTGACATTTATTTTAACTATTAAAACCAACTTTAAAAATAAAAATATATATGCAGTTCCATTTTTTATGAGAAAAACTCTTTTTATAACTTTTGAAGGTTATTCCCATCAACGTAATATATCATTGAAGAAGAAGATAACACTTATAATCTAAATGAAAATATGAAAGAAAACAAGACATAGAAAAATAGAAAAAGACAATGGTCGCAACTGGGACTCGAACCCAGAATCATGATATATTACGTTGATGGGAAAATATAATAATTAATTATTAATTATATAATATATATTTCTTAAAATTTTTGCATATTTCTTAAAATTTTTGTGCGACGTTGCCATACTTCTCAGTAGCTGGAGCTAACAATCTCTTCTTTCCGCTTGCTATCGCTGTTCAGTAATATAGTGGCCGCAACGGTGGATAGACGTGGCTAAACACGAAAAAGGTAAATATGACCCAACCACTTTGTGTCGTAATTTCGGGAAATGAGTTAGTCTTACATATTATCATGGAAATGATAACATGTAAGACTAACTCACGAAACTAATGTATTATTCTTAGTCCTACTATAGATCTCATTCATTTGTATGATATTAGTTCACATTTCGAGAAAAAAGTTTATGTTTTATTTAAATTTTATAACTTTAAGATAGAGTTTGTCTATTTTGTTAAAATTTATAAAAATGTCAATAAAAGATTGTTTTATATAAAGTTGTTTTATTTTACCCAAAATCTCGCTAACAATATAGTTGTTTTATCAAATTATTGCAATATGTTACTTAATTTCTTTTAAATATTGAAATCATAGCGAGTTTTTTATTCGGGTCTCCTAGACCCAACCCTACTATCGTTGTTACATATTTTGACTGTGCTGACGCCGGGTTAATAGGATTCAATCCTTGGTCCTCTGAATATCTGGCCGCTAAGTTGGTCAAGCGTTTTATACCACTGGACTAAGAAAGGGCTGCGTCGGACCATGGATTTGTCGTATTATATTGGAACCGAGTACCCGTGCAATAAATAAATATTTAATTTCTATCTCATTTTCTCGCTCGGCTCGACTTATCCTGTGGATGTATATGATTGTCTCTTTTTACTGTCACTCGCTTACGTTTTACGTCACAATGCTACTAAAGTAGTTTTCTCTTCAAAAGTGAAGGAAAACCCCTACTGGGGAAGGAGGAGCTGAAGATTGTTTTTAAAATGTTCACAAACTAAGTCAAGTGAGGTATCTTTTATTATGTTTTTACTCGTGCTGAATCGAATTTGACCATCTCCGCATTTATAGTATCAATTTTTAGAAGACAGGTCTTTATTAAAGAAACATGAACTATGTACAACATTGTTAATGCAGAATTGTGTTCTGTGCTTAAAATAGAATACGTGAGCGAATATTGAAAATCATTTTAATTACACGAGTAAGATTATCATTATGTATGTTGACTCCAAAATAACGTTAAATACGTGCAAAATAAGCCGATTATAATGTAGAATCATTAGTATTCCATTATGCTTAATATCTTACAAAGTTAATAGTTATAAAGTCTAACCCATACCTTTACCCACATTTTACTGCGTTATTTTCACTTAGCACCTCCGTATTCTACCTCGAAATCAGCGGGGGATTATCGAAAGCTTGTTGTCATCAAAAAATTGTTAATGGGGTATCAGTTTTATTTATTTTAATATATACATATATGACGTAAGCCACACAGACAGGCACCAATAATTTCAGAAAAGATATTCCTAAATATATTTTGATCAATGACACGACCTCAAATAATTTTAATTGCGTATTCGTAGAAAATGATTTCAATATCTCTGATATATTGAAAATCTTTTCATTTTCATTGCTGTCAATTTAGAATCTATATTCATATAAATACTTCTACACAAAGTCGTCCCGATTATCTAAACGGTATGAGTTTGGAGTTTTTAAAAAAATGTTAACGAAATTATGACGTTCGTAGACTCTTTACGAAACAGAAAATCGATCCCATTGTTGATCAATCCCACAAGTTTTTCCTTATAATTTTAATTAATACAAGCTGGCACTATTCTAGAAAACTTTTCAATTTAACATGTATTAAATATTCGCTGCTCACAGGCATAATAAAATATATTTCTGAATACCTCGTCGTAATTTAGCATTGCTGAGGATTATAGAGATCTGATTGTGCCTTCTTCTCCTCTCTTTCCAATATTTCCCATTTTGGGTCTGAGTATGCCTTTGCATCTTTTTGTAATCACTGCTACATATTTGTTCTCATTTTTGGCTTGTGTATTCCTCTTGAATGATGTGGAAGGTTTTTCGTGGAAGTATGAGTTAGAGATAGGGAAAAAAGAACGACTGATGATGTTGACGAAGGTTCTAAACACGTAAAATATCTATTATTAAATTCAATATTTCTACATTCGTAAACTGAAAATGTTATTCTGTAACCCTAAGGTCGCTTCAGGAATTATTTTTGGGTAAACGTAGGCGTCAAGGTATCTAATAAAATAAACACGCACAGTCGCACATTTTAAACTGTTTTCCCGAATACTGCTCGTGTGAGATAAAAAGGTAAATACATTTCACGCAAAACTGGATATAATAATACTTAGAAGATATTCCATCGAGCCCAGCACAGCAATATTCAATTTTGTGTGAAAATTTAGATTCAGTCCATACTGTCAAAGTCCATGATGCGTACCTACAAGGTGACTTTGATGAGAAAACGCATGAAATGTGTGAATTACGATCATCTTACAGATATTATTGTGTGTAGGTGTATGGAATAAAACAGAAATGACTAAATAGTGCTGCTAACAAAACCACGAGTATGACTTTTAAGAAACTCAGGCTCTTTTAACGCAAAGCAATCCCAGCTGTCTAGTGCCAATGGAACTACGGCATATCAAGTTGAGGTGTGTTGTCGAGCTGAAGCGAGTTGCGAAAGGTAGGAGACAGGGTAGAGGAAAGTTGGGATGGGAAGTACCTGGCTATTCAGTTGTGTCATCAAACATGGCTAAAACCATTTCAAGCAATATTTCAATTCTGGATGGCTGTAGTTTACAGGGCAAGATATAGCGGATATAAAATGGATTGATAGAAAATGGAAAATGAAATATTCTTTATTTTAATTAATACAATTTATTTTTTAATATGCATATACATACCTAACTTTAAATGAAAATTTTAACAACAGTTTAAATTTTAGAGTTCTTGTTTAAAATGACCCTTGAAACCTTCAAGGCCAATGTTGATAATGTCAAGAGACCTAGAGATATCATTTAGCAGCTCCATACCTCTTATCATGTTATGCTGGGCCAGAACGTCCGTTCTGCCTTGTGGAATACCATACAGGACAATATTATATATTGCAGTTAAATCCAGCATAAAAAGTTACTAGAAATAGTTAATTATTATTAATAAATGAGGGCCTCAGCACGGGTAAGCCACCCAGTGAGGCCAACGTAATTAAATTATACTATAAACTATACAATATTGTATCAAAATTAAAAAAAAAAAACTAAATCAATAAAAGTGGTATTTGATCTTACAATGACATCAGAAATTATAACATTAATACAATCTCTTGAAAGATATAAAGTAAGAGAAATAAAATATTTAAGTAGCCATGGGTTAAATTAATATTGATCGAATTTATACGACAGTATAAAGCCTTTTTGTACTTATACGGGCATTTAAATAGATCTGCCAAATCCACGTATTTATTACTAACATCATGTAACATGTATAAAAACGAGTTTGAAATGTTCAATTCTTTTATTATTACATTTATAGATGACTTTGGAACGACTAGCTCTCGTAAGTCAATGGAATTTATGAGGTTCAGTACGCAACGGCTGTCTATAGTTACATTTACGATGTTTAGCATAAATATTTAGTTGGATATAAGTTACTATATATGACTACTAGGAGCCAGTGAGTCTATATTCACACTCCCTTTTCGGCCATGAGTTCTTCTGAGTCCTTGCCTTTGTCCACATTGAGTTTCATTGATTATAGTTCAAACGAGAGGAAGGAATGAGATGGGGAAAAGGAAGGTTGGGAGAAGGTGCTAATCTCCAAGCTTTATCGAAAGGAAAAATTATTTTTGCAATCAAAAGGTATATCAAATATCTAGTTAGGATGTGAGCTACTTTATTTATTTTTGCTTTAAATTATAAGATATAGGCCATTAAAGATTTTAGTATTTCATGATTTTAGAGGCAACTTGGGCAATTATTTTTGAGTAAATGAAAAACAATGAAAATAATTTTACTATATTTATCTAGAAATAAAATGAAATATAACATTAAAAACAAAAGTTAAGATATAAAATCATTAATAGGTTTAAATTTAAAATACAAATTACCTTTTTACGGCCGAACAAAAATTTGTTGTTTATACATTAAAATTACTACCCAAAAAAGGCATTTTTAACAATGTTTAATTTTTTATTTTATTTTTCATTGTATTTTTAAAATAAAAAAATTAAAATAATTTTTCAATGTTTTTTCATTTACTCACAAATAATTGCTCAAGTTGCCTCTAAAATCATGAAACACTAAAATTTTTAAAGGCTTATATATCTTATAATTTAAAGCAAAAATAATTAAAGTAGCTCACATCCGTACTAGATATTTGATTACGAACATATTTTTTCAGTTTGGTTGGGTAATCTGATCTCAAATCCAAATTTAAGATTTGTATGAAACTGGCCGAAATGGGCCGCGCATACGTTCCTCTCGGTAGATTGCCGCTTGTACGCCGGCGTACCATCGGCGCAGGCCAAAATAATCACTAAAAAATAATTTTGTTATGCGATTTTAACCCTTATGTATAAAGAAAACGTATGAAGAAGAAGGTCAGAATCGCTTGGGGCATTCTTGTTCATAAGGTATAAGATACCGTGAACCCACCTAGCGCAGCGATATTTTTTCTTTGAAATTGTTTATGACATGGGCCTGGAACTTTTTCCCGCCTCTCGGCTGTCAGTTGGCGTCTGTGAAGTCTCGCGCCGCGGTCGATGGAAATGATCGTAAAACGTATAAATTCATCGAATAAACGCAAGTCATGTTATTTTTATGCATAGTTTAGTATTCAAGGAATGTGTTTTAGTAAATATTATATAAGATAGCATAAAATTAACCTGCAAAATATTACGTAAAAGTCAAAACATCGCGAAATTTTCTCGTTTGTTCCCGTGGCATTTGACGAGTTAAAAAATCATTCACTATCTAACGAAGTTAATTTGACAATTTTATTTTATTTGGAAATATTTATTACGATATTTCTTGTAATCATGACTATGCACAATGTTCACGACAAGCAAGTTGTTATTAATACTAAGCAAACAAATACTCTAAACACAAAACATCTACTTTGTTATTGTTCAAGTCTAGCGATAACACAAAATACAACAGTCACCTGCTACCGTGTGTACTATACCGTATGTAGTTATTATTTGCCATAAGCGAGTTTCAGGCTTAGTATGCAAAAACATGTACGTCTTCTTAAGGCTTTCACTGCGAAATAGGCAAATATGTATAAGTTTCCAAAACATTCTCCGAAATTCAGCAGCAAAACGTAATTGAATTCTTGCAATTTGCTATCAACGCCTGAAGTTTCTGGAAACTTGAAATATTATCGCTTTCTTGCCTACTTTTTCTTGTTCAATGCCATCGCATTTAAATTGATCCAAAGGAGGAACGCATATTATAATTTTGTTTTGAATTTGCCAAAAATACACAAAAACACAAGATTTTGTCCAATTAAACAATTCTATGGCTTTTGTACACGCGATTTTGACGAGGATTATATTTTAGCATTTTTTAACAATATTTGTCTTACCATATTTTAACCATATGTCTTCATTACAATATAATATTTTAACATTCAATCCCCATGATTTAAGCATGTTATACCATAATATTTACTATAACAATGCATTTGGGCAATATTTTGATTATTAGAGCGATATTTATTTATGTTCATGTTGAAAAAGGTTTTTACAATTTTAAATTTTTTGCAGAAAATGTTGCTTGCGTCGTGATAGAGGACTTAGTCAGCCGAGAAATTTAAGACACAAAGCCTGGGTGGAACTCAACGTGATCAAATCAGTGAACAAAAAAAAAATTCACCGGAGACCAAAATTACCTTTACATTTTCTACTCCAAATAACGCCAGGTATCACTGGTTAAAGCGAGTCAAGTTTATCTCTTAACTCCCTGCATACTTTTTATGGCGTTATAAATAAACTAACGTTGACCGCCATAACAAAAACCCAGATCGAAACAAGTAGTCTACAAATCATTAATTGGATGATATTTTCATACCGTTGGAAAAAGTTGATACTTCGAATGCTTGTATCCGGTATGAACGTACCTTAAACGAGTGTGTGCAGTGAGCGTTCGTAACCAGTACACGCACAATTAATAGAGCCTTTAGAATGCGGAGCTTTTCTACGTTAGTGGGAGTGAATACGCGCGCCTACTGAGCCGGGACTCCCTCACAACACAAGCGAAAGCTCCCCGGAGCACAGAAAACGCCACGGATGAAAGCTTCGTGAAAGACATATCCGTGGTTACTGTACACTCACACCGCTAACAACAAACCTATACTTTAAAATCAACATTGCTTCAGCATGTTCCAACCGGCTTTTGTGTTGCAAAACTATTCACACACATCTTCGTACGATTATTTTATCAGTGTGTGTATTGTGTAGTAAGCTTCCTTGCGAACGAATACAGCACTAAGCATAAGCATCATAGACTGTCGCGGACAGGCGGGAGTATTTGTAGACCGGTTATACAATCTACAGTTAGCGCGGGAACGCCGTCTGTGTGGAGAGAAACGGAGTAACGAAGACCTCTCACGGGTTCTGCGCTCCTGGTAGTTCTAGCCGAGGAGAAAACGCAAAGGATTAAATGGCGGGTTGGGAAAAGGAATAATAATTTGCTGAATAAGATTCCTGGGGCGAATGCGTGGTAAAACATGTATGGCCATGTTACAAAATGAAGATCCGATGCAATGCAGGTACCCAAGCTAATTAATAAAATTAATTTATTAGATGCTTTGGACTTGTGGAGCGGATGAACGTAGAAAAGTTTGTAAGGTGAATAATATAATATTATGAATGACAGAAGAAGTCGAAAATGCAAGACGAAGAAGACATGGTATTATTAAGTGAATCAAATACTCGCGTTGGGACATTTCAAAGGCCAGAATAATATTAGACAATGTTTGAGACGATTTATCAGAGCACATGAAGTGAGGAGAGTGTGCGAAGACAGAGTTGTATGGCGATCTAATCTCTCTACCTAACCCTGCGTGGAAAAGATGTGATGGTTCATTAGTCAAGTTTCTACATTTGTAAACAGTCATCTTCTTACTTTTAAGTGCGTGTATGCAAAGCTTTACAAAAGAAAAAAGAACCTGTTTAAAATTAAAGCCGTGTTATTTAGTTATTTAGATTCCTGACCGGGTTAAAAAATCACCAATTAAGAACAAACACATCAATTAGAGTTTTATCGACATAACACTTCGGAACACAATCTCTATCACCAACAAACAAACCACATTACACATCGATTCACATTATTAGCTATCTGCAGTCGTTTTCGTAAGCGTTGATAAATAATCAAAATTGTCGATAAAAAAAGTTATCGATATGCTTGTGCTAAGATCCTTAGAGTATATTATTCTTTATAGTAAAACAATTATTGTTTCCAGTATTATCAATTCTGTTTACATTGCATAAAATGTATACATTAATTGACTAGCTAATCATAACAGAATTGATTATCTGATAAAATTGCAAAAAATATTGTATTATCATTGTAAACAAAAAAAATATTTCTTACTACGGATATAATTTGTAAGTATAATTTCAAGATTACGAATGCATTGACCTCGTTGTTTATCCTTGTAAACAAATAAGTATTTGCGGCGCATTCTTTAGAATTACGCCTCAAGGTGAATTCTGTGGTCCGCAGAAAAAAAAATATTGAAGCCGTTGAACTGTTCCAATGCCCAAACACAATCAATAGTTTTCTGAACGAAATTGTTCAAGGAATGTGTGCGTTTTTATTTTAGTTCAATCTTTCTTTAAGAATGAAGAAGAACAAAAAGAGTTTATTAAATAAAAAACTTTCCTTTTAGCGGCTAAAAACGGGGAAATAAGTTAAAAATAAAATTGGTGGAAGTTAAAGAATATCGTTTCAACGATTTTTTTTTATTTGTTATATCAGTTACTCAAAGATTTCCAGTAGATACTTACGATTCGTTATTTCGAAAGGCTGGCGTGGGCACCGCCGCGCCGCCCCGGGAACGATTTATTGGATAACCTACACCTCTGCCATAGCGGTTCGCTACGTTTGGTGCCCGGGTCATGGTGTGAGGATTGCCTAGGTCTTGGTGGTGGATGCGTCTGCCCATCCGTGTGGCGGGTCGGATTTGGAGACAATGGTTGAGGGAGAACAACTTTTGGAATTTTTTTACTGTCATATTATTACAAAACAAAGTTCTGCAAATAGTGAGGTCAGATCAATAATAATAATAATTGGATAATTTGTAGAGCGCCGTTTTTGTGAAAAATCTCCTCAAGGGCGCATATAATATTTATAGTCTCAGGGAACTAACTTTTTAATTTCAACTATTTTTATTTAACCATGTTTTGTGAAATAACGTTTTAATGATTTTATTTTATGTTCAACCTGTAAGTTTGTGTGCCTTTTGAGGTATCAATTTCTATATTTCAGAATGAAACGAACTCAGAACCTATTCAGAAAGGTCATTAAAAGTGATGATAAAAAAATATTAAATTTTTTTAAAAATAGGTTGCGTTAGGTTAGGGTTAAAGGCTATTTTAATTTTTTTTATTCTTAGCTTTTAATGACTTTTCAAAGAGGTGTTGGGTTGACTTAATTCTGAGTTGGAATGGAACCAACACAAATTATTCATAACCAGCAGTTAAAAACCAGCTCCGCAGATTTTTGCTGCTAGGCCCTGCGGGCGGCTTACGGTTCGGCTTCGCCCATTTAGTGTTTGTGACCACTTTATAAATCCAATAGGAACTGGCACCGACAACAGCCTGTTCTTCGGATCTACTGTCATTCGACAAAGTAACCGAGATAGGCAATGACGAAACACGTAATATATAGCCGCTTGATGAACTGAGTATTACCGTCAATCTTTCCGTATTCGAAGTGATACTGCTACTTCACTAAATCGCAGTACTTATTCTTGCCTGGGGCACGTCCACACCAACCTGCCGACGGAAGTAGCGACATCTTGTGGCGATTTTTTTAATTTAAAACCGAATTATGACGGTAGCTTTGTTTGAAATTCCACGTACAACAGATGCTATTTGTGGCGCGACGCGTACGGCGTGGCGTCAACATGCACTCGAAACTGAGTTCTGAAATTCAACCACGCGGATACAAGGGTATTAATAGTGTTTGATATTATAACTCACCACTACCGCGTTTTAAGGGGTTACATGGGTTTAATCGGGGTAATATCGGCCTACTTTCAACAATTTTTTTTCCATACAAAAAATAAAATATTTTATTAAAAAAATTTATTTTATTGAACATACACATTCGACAAAGAATTTTTGAAATTTTCGAAGGAAAATATTTAAAACTCTGCCATTGCGACGTCATTTCCGGTGACCCTTCGGAAAAAAAGGTGCGTCCGCGTTGACAGCAGAACTCATGACAGGATCATTTGAAGTAAAAAACAAAAATACTTGTTTTAGTTAAGACCATAAACTAGAACTTGGACGAAGGGTAGAAAAAAAAGTGAAAATTGGATTTTTGGTAAGCCTTTTACAAAAAAATGCAAATTTCGGTGAAATTTGCTCTACATTTTTATTTTTTTTAAATAGTTGTAATCGTAAGAAAAATCAATCCTTCGTCCAAGTTCTTAAGAATTGTATTTCAAAGACGTATGTAAAATTTCATCAAAATCGGTTGAGTAGTTCTCGAGAAATCTTGACAACCGACTTTGAAAACACAGTTTCGAGAAAAATGTGCTTAAAGTTTTGAGTGGAAATAAAACTGGAAATTTTATTTTATTTTCAATTTACAATGAATCGTCGATTCCAGGTTCATAAAGTTGATGAAGCTGATGTTCCTTCCTTAAAAGTGCAAGCAAAAACTAAAGCAGCAATATCAACGACCTTTGAACCAGCAAGAAGTATTTTTGGAGTAACTTTCCGGATTAACTGGTTCAAGCTTTCATTATTATTTAGCCTTGAGCGCGCAACTTCCTAAGGCTGTATCTCCGAAACTATTTCTCGGATCGTCTTGAAAATTTAGGACAATATTCTAGAGATGTTTTAGAACCTAATAAGACAATAATAAAAAAAAGATTTTTTGAAACCGTGAATTCATGTAACCCCTTAAATGAACTGCTACATACAAGTAGATACAGACTTTTTTGACATACTCAAAACCTCTCCGCCCTGCATCAAATCAAACATTAAAAGTTCTAGCTCAAATGTATTTCTTCAATATAAAGTTTTTATTATTATTTTTTTTGTATTTAACAAACATAATCTAGATATTCTTAGTTTACCGTGTTATTGTTCGACATGTATGAATTGTGTTTGTAAAAGTTTTACGAGCGTTCAATAAATAAATAATAAAGTATTTGTGGACGTGTTCTTTGTCAATAGTTTTCTCTCTAGTTCTTTGCTTTTGTTAAGAGAAAATGCAGGCTGTTGCTGACATTTCAGTACGCCTGTACGATATAAACTTCTACAAGAATCCAGCAGGAACGTTCCAGTTTCCAGTCAACGTCGATAACTGCAGTGCTGTCTGGCTCCTTGAGCTTCCAAATAAAATGACACGGATAGAATTATAAATGATTTGTATTTACCGAAATAAATAATGTTATACTACAACTTTTTTGTAATAACCTAATAAATCAATTAGTTAAAAATAACCATCATCAATATCACAACACAATAAATCAATTGATCGGTAATGTAAACACCATTATTATTTATATGACAATATGCTATCATTACACGTATATTACAGATTTATTTATTCTAGAATATTTTTTTAATCTTAATTACGATGTAGTCATGTAAAATGTTAATAGTAAATTGTGTATTATTTATGCATCGTAATAATATGTACGTACCACGACATAGTCAGTTTTGTAACGTTGTTTTGCCTGTTTTTTTAATCTTACTTTTTAATTTTATTTGAGTAATTGGTCTCTATTTTCTTTGAAATGTTTATTTATCAACAGTTTAAGTTTAGTGTTGATTTTTGTTACGTTTAAGAATGTTTTTTTTTTTTACATTAAGTTTTTATTTTTGTGACTATTATTCCATTATAATACAGCCCATATATGAATGCATTGATAGTAGCTTGAGCCTTGTATGGTGGTCATGATAAAACCAATAAATATTGGTACTTTTGTCAAATTTATATGATATAAAAAAATATAATAAAAAAATTGAAAACTTAGAAGTTGTTTTTTTTTTTAAATATATGTAATTCGTGAAGTTTTTATGAAGCAGTTAGAATATTTTTAAATTTTTTATCAGAAAAACTCTCTTTTTATAACTTTTGAAGGTTATTCCCATCAACGTAATATATCATTGAAGACGAAGATAACACTTATAATCTAAATGAAAATATGAAAGAGAACAAGACACAGAAAAATAGGTTAGACGAGAGGTCTGGGTTCGAGTACCAGTTGCGACCATTGTTTTTTCTATTTTTCTGTGTCTTGTTCTCTTTTATATTTTCATTTAGATTATAAGTGTTATCTTCTTCTTCAAGAATATTATTTATTTATTTTATTTTATTATTGTGAAACAGATCAATCATCCATTTACAGTAAAAGATTTTTTATTTATTTTAATATTCTTAACTATTAACTTATTCTTATTAGAAAGATAGGAATAACATTTTTTAAGGATATGTAAAGAAAAATTAAATCTATCTACTGTTTTAGAATTTTGATTCAATGAAACTATTCCTCTTAGTATGCTAGAACACCTGTTTTACCTTTGTAATACTATGCTGTGTGACTAAAAGGAATATCAAATCCGTTCATTAAATGCGGATAGAGCTATTCCAAACCACTATTCCATTCTGAATAGTAGTAGTCTTTCACCAGCGTGTTACAGAGAGAAACCGCTTTGGTTCAACATTTATTTACTTTCTTTTGAAGTGTCCGAACTCTGAACATCTTTGTCTTCTTAAACTCAGTAGTATTAATGGCAACTTTCTTCCCTTCGATGAAAACATCATTATTATTTATTTCACCAGGTATCCGTTTTTATAAAAAAATCTTTCAATAGCATTTTCATCGAAGGGTTTCTGACAGTTTCATTTTAACACTGAATGGAGAAAAATATATCTCCGGAATTGAAAGAACGAACTTCATTGTAAAGACGATTTCTTTTAATTCTATTTTCAGAGTCGAATAAAACTTCTGGGGCATGGCCCTTCTGGGTTTTCGAATGCTTTATTTATTTTTGCTTAAATGACGCATTTGCCTTAGACAGATTGTTTTACAGAATTTAAATATTTCACCAAATTTCTATGTTAATATTTAAGTTCCGTGAAAGTCCCATTCAAATTTTGTTATTATTCCCAAAGAAAACAATATAGATACACAAAATATTATGAGTTTATACAAAATTATTCACAGCAATACTGAAACCACTCATTACCTAAGTAAGTTTCACATTTAAGTCATTTCAGGAGTCATAAAAAATCATCTTGAATTATTTAATATCAATTTTGCTTATTTTTAATCCAATGATTCAAAAGTGTAGATTGTTTAATGATATATAATGTGACAATAAAGACATCTTTATAAACAGCCCTGTAAATTAAAAAAAACATGAATTTATATTATACATGTATATATTCGTATATGTCTAAAAATGTATTAACTCAAGAAGGAGCCGGAGAAACCACCCGTTTTAATGTGACAAATGTCAACCGTGTAGGTACATATTTAGGACGCGTGTTTCCTGAATAGATTCTGGTGCCAGTTCCTCGGAGCATCTTCCATTGAAATACCAGTAGAACAAGTGGCAATCCGTTTGTTAAGAAAGGGAATCTATCAAACGGACCGCCCGTTTCTGCACAGAGTCAAATATGTTGCTGGCATTGAATTGGTTCTACAGAAACTAAGCTAAATGCGAAATTTCAAATTTACTCCATTAACAAAAAACTAATAATTTTCCGTACGTAGGTACTGTTGCCAGTAACAGGGGTAATCTAGCGAAAAAGTGAAATGTTTTTATCTTTTTTTGTGACCCTTGCCCGTGAGAAGGGGCTTCTTTTTGTGAGCTCTGGCGCCGTCAATTATTAAGAAGAAATATTTTGATCTACTAGAAAAGATGTACAATAAAGTCTTTTAATCAGATTTCCTATTCCATTCCCTAAAAATTGTTGAAATTAAAATTAAAATTGTTGAAATTATGCTTTTTTTTCCGGGCGCTAAAGTGGCATCACCTAACAATATTCAATCGTCGCAATACAATGGAAGATCTCAAACCAATCAAGAAAACAAAAAATATTACCTTGACATTTAAACTGACGTTTAGAATGTTAACTTGTTTAAAACACCACGCGGAAGATGATCTAAGTGAGTGCAGCGTCCAATGCTTCTTTGTTGTACCTTCAATGTGAACTTCTTAAGGTCATTCGTATTACCCAAATTATAAATGTTACTTGTGAAACGGATATTCTAATGCTACCCACGGCAATAATAATTTTTATTCAGGAAACAATTCATTTACATATCGTATCACCTCCAAAATCGGAATTTTTTCAAGTATTTTGGTAAAATGAAAACTTTGAAACCTTCACATATAAAATGAGTTACAAAGAATTGTCACTTATCAATCTTATCATTTAAATAGAATATTGATATAGGCTTAAATGAGAGAAACAACACGAAAAGTGTTGTGTATGGTACGGGAGAGTTGAGTAAAATCATTATAATACAATTTATTGGAATAACTTTTGAAGGTTAAACACATCATTTTATCTTATATTTAATCATAGAAGTCTAAGATAATATTGATAAATCGAAATATGAAACGCAACAAGATACAGAAAATAAAAAAAGGTAACTAGTGCAGACCCGTGATAAATCACGCTAGACTGAACACTTGGAAAATCAGTTTAAAAAAAACATCACATAAAAGGTTTTGTCGCCTGTCTGAATTCTTCACACAATCAGTTCTACCTTTGAAAATGGTTCTTAAATTTAAAGCACATTTGATTTCATTGAAAAAGAGTTTCGGAGGACCCAAAAAGAACCGAAGTTTGTATTTTCGATTCCTTATTTGAAATATGAGATTCATACAATGACGGAAAATAATTAGGTCTGAATAGCTCAGTGGTTCGGGTGATTGATTTATTGGATTTCCAGTTGCTACTATTAACATTTCTTTTCTTTATTTGTCTTGTTCTGTTTTTTTAGATTAATAGACTTAATTGAATATCTTCTTCAATGATTATTACTTATTTCTTTGTAAATCACATTTATAAGACAAATTGCTGATTTTTATAGAACTTTATCTATTGATTTGTAAGAACAATTGTTTCGTATCCTGGAATAAGCATCATCATTCCGTGACTCATTTCACATCCACAAATTTAAATGGCACGGAATTTTAGTTATACTTAAATGGTAACATCTCACGTCGTCTTAATTGTATACTGAATCGTTCCTTAAGTGTTTTAGATCGTTATTTAAATGAAGCATCCATATTACATCATAACTAATTTAAAACCACATCCGCCATCTGAGTATTTGCTCGGCGGCGACCTAAAAAGTCCGTTTTTATACGGACATGTACTTGTACACGAGTATGGCGTATATTCATAATAGTAACTCCAATTATCTACCACACAGTTCATCTAGTTTTTCCTCGATCAGCCTCTGATTTTCCTTCGAATGGGGAGTCAAATTATAAATAAAGATAAAATCAAAATAACTACATATATTCACACATAATGTTGCTTCTAGTAGAAATGAATATGAACATTGACGCAAATATCAATTGAACAAATATCAGTGTAACATACATATTACGCAGAAAGCAGCCAGTCTACAATTTTGGCAAAATTATGTTGCTCTCATCCGACGGATTAAGTTCTAAAACTATCCAAGCTGTTTTCTTAGAAAAACTCATAGCGATTCTCATATAATATTTGTTGATTGCGAAAAACAACATTTAAACATGTTCAGAAAGCGCCCGCGGCACTTAAACAGCTTTAATATGGCTATTTTTCAAAACATCTTTACCAGAAAACAGCCAGAGTCGGAGTGGTCGATTTCTAACATTCGAGCGATGACATTTACCTTATCAGCAGAAAACGTTTACGGCGGTTGCTAATACATATATTTAGTGTTTTTAATGGCTGTTTTCTGCAAAATGCATATTTCACATAAAATGGTCAGGCAGTTGCTTGCAGGGCTTGTATTCTACAGAAAACTGCCAGACCTGACAAAACACCAATACCTCAAAAAATCTACGTTTAAATCCACTTTAAAGTAATAATGAATATGTATCAACATATTATTTATAATTTTGAAAGAAAACAAAACATTTTAGGAGTCTGATTATTCAATTCTGTGTTGATTGTTTTGCATTCTTGGTGTCTGATTATTCTATTACATATTGATTGTTTTGCATTCTAGGTGTCTGATTATTTTATTTTGTATTGATTGTTTTACAGTCTAGATGTCTGATGATTCTATTCTGTATTGATTGTTTTACATTATAGGTGTCTGATTATTCTATTCTGTATTGATTGTTTTACATTCTAGGTGTCTGATTATTCTATTCTGTATTGATTGTTTTACATTCTAGGTGTCTGATTATTCTCTTCTGTATCGATTGTTTTACATTACAGGTGTCTGATTATTCTATTCTGTATTGATTGTTTTACATTCTAGGTGTATTGATTATTTTATTCTGATTTTTTTTAAACAAAAGGGCTTTTATCTCAGTTCAAGTTTTTTGTAGTTTGCTGTTTTCTGCAAACAACGTTCAATTGTTTGTTGATCACAGGTGCGAAATGCCAAAGTAAACATTTTTCGCACTTTAACCGAAAACTATTTCCTGCGAGTGTTTGGTTAAATCTATAAGTATGTACAAAACAATTTTCGTTCAATTTTAGTGCCTCGTTAAATCTGTTAGATTCGTATTGATAAGGTAATTCATGTATAGTTTATAAAGTTTTTTCTAGCTATAAAAACGTCACTCAGGTGATTTTTCACAAAAGTAATGGCGCAAAAATTTTGTGATAAAATGGTTATTACCCAGATTATTTTTTCAAGGGTTCAATGTTTTGTCGCAAAAATCAATTCTTTCGGTGTTGTAAAATAAAAAGACATTATTACAAAATTAAATACAATTAAAAAAATGCTTTAGAACAATAACCGGGGTTTGGAAGGTCAAAAAATCGAGGGCAAAAATTAAATTACCCCATCAAAATCATTTACTTTTGCGCAAATACTGATAATATCCCAAAAGACAGATAGTAAACATTTATAAAAATTTAGATTAGCTAATTTCATTTTTTTAAGTTCGTCATTACTATTTCCTAGAACAGGGAAAAATTGATAATAAGAACTCAATTTTTTTTATTAATTAAAAAAACTTATATGCCTAATATCCTTGTGTTACAAGTTACAAGACACTTCCGACGTGCAAGGTTATGTGCTGAGCAGTCGGCGAAATACCTGGGTTGCATAACGTAAGACGAGTGAATGAATGACCAGCACAAGGATCTGTCCCACTTGGAATTCAAACTCTGTCTGTGTTAGTTCTCTGTTCGGAGTAAGAAGAAAGACACCACACTTTCACTTTGGTTAAACCGGATCTACCGTGCCGCACAACACTCGATCGCATCCGTGATTCTCCGAACAGATTTCAAGTCGAGCAGTAAATAATCGAGATACGGAGACATAACGCGCTAGGTTTTTTAAGAATTTGAAGGTTAAATGAAAGGAACGATTGTTTAATAATTCTTCGTTTCTTGTAAAAGTGAATAGTAACAGTTAAAATCAGAGGTGAAATTAATTTAGTATTTGTCTCATTTTTTTGACATTCGTATTATTTTTTTCAAATACAAAAACAATAACTATTTTCCGTTAAATTTTTTTTATACCGAATACCACACAAGAGTTCCAACTGCTCCCGCCTAGATTCAGTGAGACTATGGCATCTCCAATTGGGATATATTGCGAGGCTGGAGGTGGGAGTAGGGAGGGGAAGGAGATGGGAAAGAGGAAGGTAAAGAAGTACCTGACTATTCAGATCTAGTCACCAAACACAGCTAAAGCCATTTCAAGCAACGTTTCAATTATGAATGGTGATCTTACACCAGGACGATACTGAGATTATCTTCCACTCTGGAACGTGCCGCAAATATACGATATATTATTTAAAATTAATTAATTGTGAAATAATACAAATTTATCTAATAAAATTGGTTCCACGCCGGGATTCGATCCGCGACTTTCGGATTGCGAGTCAAGAGCCTTACCGCTTGACCACGCCGGCTGTCAAGGATTCAGGAATTAAGGATTCATTCCCTCAGGAATTGAATATAAATAAATATATCACTGATTTCAAAAAAGATTTTCAAATGAACTTAATAACAAATACATAACAATACAACACAAGAGTTTCAAATGCTTGTAAATATCGGAATAATGTCAAATTTTTTAACCAAAAGAGGTGGGGGAAAGGTTGATTTGTTGATATATGTCTAAATAGATCTAATTTCAAGCTTGCTTCAATTACGACCGATGCGGTAAATAGTTAAGACTATACCAATTCCTTTACTAATTAGACTTATACCAATTATCTTTCACCCTATTTATAGATGTTTGACGAAATCAAAATATTATGTTCGATAATTTTTTTCACACCACTGAATTTAAACCCACACCTCTGGGATCGGAGCCAAGGACAGCACCAAATATCAAATATCAAAGCAGTAAACATAAACATTTTCAAGATTTTTCTTACATGCATAGTCTGCAAATGTAAGTATGAAAATACTCTCTATTTCAGTTTGAGATAAGCATGCATTAAATAAGGTTCAATATTTTCTATTCATTTCAGAAAAAGACATTTAAAATGGAGTGGACTAGAAACGACTGTACGCCTGATTTGAATCTTTGCTTTGATCATGATGGATATTCAACAAAACGAAAGAAAGTCATAATTTTTTAGGAAAGAAAGGCAAATTTCCGGATCGTTCACCAGATAACTCGAAGATTTTCTAGCGACAAAGAGAGGAATCATGAATATGAAAAGTTCAGAATGAATTCTCTTTTAATTCTAACTAATTCTCTTCTAATTTAATTCTAAAATAAAAAGTACCCAGTGATCTCTTTGTGATTCAAATTTACGTTGATTTTCAAAGGACAATAATTATTTCTATTCCTATTTTTTTTGTTATTTAGGTGAAAACAATTCAATTACGAGAACAAGCAAGAAGAGAAAATAATAGATTCTTTTTTTTTTTACAGTTAATACCGCACAAGAGTCCCAACTGCTCCCGTCTGGAGCCAGTGAGACTATGGCATCCCCAATTGGGGCATGTTGTGAGGCTGAAGGTAGTGGGGAGGGAAAGGAGATAGGGAAGAGGAAGGTGGGGAAGTACCTGGCTATTCAGATCTGGTCACTAAACACGGCTAAAGCCATTTCAAGCAACGTTTCAATTCTGAATGGTGGTCTTACACCAGGGCGATACTGATAATATCTTCCACTCTGGAACGTGCCGCAAATATACTATTTATTATTTTAAATGAATAAATTGTGAAATAACACAAATAATCAAATAAAATTTATTTGCGCACGCCGGGTTCGAACCCGCGACCTTCGGATTGTGAGTCGAGAGTCTTGCCTCGGGACCACGGAGGCCTCGAAACCACGGAGATGGGAATATTCAAGAAGTGACAAGAGGAGACAAGACGAGCTAAAGAGAGAGCTTAGAAGCAAAAAGGGACAAGAAGATACAAGAAAAGACAAGAAGAGTCAAGAAAAGTCACAAAGAGCTAAGAAGAGCCGAGAAAGACGAGAACAATCAGGAAGAGACAATACAAGCCAAGGAAAGGCGAGAAGATCCAATAAGAAGCAAGAAGAGCCAAAAAGAGACGATAAGAGCTCAGGAGAGACAAGAAGAAGCAAGAAGAAATAAGAAAAATTTAGAAAAAGCGAGAAAAAAGAAGGCATAAAGAAAGTGAAAAAATAAATGATCAATCCATTCCTTTATTCCTGCTCATCCTAAATTCCAATATTGGCTTATTAGGTTGCCATGTTTACCGGTAGATTAAACTTCAACCTCCGTCCCTTCTTCAGTTCCAAGTCCTAAAAAATCAGTGCCCCCTGGTGTACCGGTCTCATCGGAACAGGAGTGCTTCTGGCTGGGGGTACAATCATATCTTATCGTATCGTATCGCAGAAGAAAACAATTTAACAAAAATAGATGTTACTCTTCTTACTATTAATGTTTTGCAGCGTTAATCTGAAGCCACATTTTATCACAAAGATTTCACAAAAAAATGAATCATGAATAACTTCGTTCTTACTTTCTACCAATGCCGGCAATTGAAGAAATAATCCTTATAAAGCAGAAACTCAACCGTTAATTTTTCAAGTTGCTTTACTTTGGGACTCTATATGCACTTCTAATCCACAGAGATTTCGATGAGAATTTGTCTGTGTAAAAGCGTTTATTGATTCGAGTTGAAATCCGTAGGTACCAATCTATTCTTCATAATTCCCGTCTACTCCCCTCATGTGTCCCTTTATCCTAATATTTTGTCCCACCCCCTCAACATATTTTTATACTTGGAAAATTCACTTTCATATAGTCCCAATTTATTTATATTATATCAGCAATGGATTGTTAATAGTCTAGCGCAGACCCGTGAAAAATTACGGGTTATAATAATTATTGTAGGATTTGTGATGCCGAAAGTATTCATAAAAAAATATTTGCCTGAGGATTATTGCCTTCAAAACCAAATATTTTCAAGTTTAGAGGAAGACAAAAATTTACCTTTTGTAAGAACACCGTTAGTAAACTTGAAAAAATAAGAAATCGGTCAAAAATTTCAACAAATAAAAAACACTTATCAAATATTAATTAATTCATTGGAATAAAATAATTTTTGTAGGCGATTACTTTATCGCTTGTCTGAATTGTTCCCACAATCAATTCCAATTTGGAAACTGACACTTACATTCAAAGCAACAAGTTTTACAATTCAACGAACTGTATTAATAAAAAAAAATATGTACGTTAAATTTAAAATGTGCTGTTAATTAAAAATGTATTGTCTCTGATTTCTATACAGTGCTTTAAGAAAATCATTGAATACAAAAATACTCTATTCAATTAATCATGTTTTAGTGAGAGAATATAAAGAAATTATCATTATTTAGATAAGCACCTTTATATTTTGGTAGGTAGTCATACATACAGCTAATAAATGAATTAACCTTAAAAAGTTTTACAAATAAGACATTATTTTTTATTTGGTTACGAGGAATATAAACGCTAAAAATATTTCGATTCTTGCGCCTTTAAAATTTTAAATCGAGCGTCTTATTTGCTCGAGGCAAGTAAGCGAAAAAGTGGGTTTTATTTATTTTTTGCATAATTTTATAGAAAAAAAAAACTTAGAACATACAAAACATCAAAAATAGTCTTAGCCATAAAGGGGTATTAAAAAAATTGTTTCTTATATTTACTTGATAGTTAAATCATACAAAAACATTTTTTTAGTGGTTTATATTTTTTGTTATATAAACAATAATTTTATTTTAATTCCAATACATAGAAAAGCTAGCAAAAGCTTCAATTTATCCGAAACATATTTTTTGATATTCATACTGTAAACCGATTCGTTGTAAATATTAATCTAAATAGGATTTCTCGTATAGCTTCATCTTAAGTAGGTATAAAATTTACGTAAACTTAAAAAAAAATTAATGAAGTATTAAAAATAATTAAACCTGATTTATACTACTAAATTCAGACAGGCTCCTCAAATAGTGAGCATTTAAAAAAAAATGTGATAAATTATGATTTTAGGGAAGCAAAAAGCTATGGGTAGGGAATAAGGGTAAAAAGTTAATTTAAGATGAAATCGGAGAAAAGTTTCAACTAAATTTATTTACTTCTTAATAAAACCTTGATTAAAATCTTAATCACTTCGGGGGTCTTATCTAGTTAGTTACTCAAGCTCATTTCTCAGTACTCCAGATCAATTTGTTTACGGTATATACTTCAGCAATTTGCTATTTCTATTTAAGTGACGTCATTGAATGGATTTCAAAGCATTGAATTCAATTTCAAATGAATTTTCCCGCAGTGTGATCAAATTCACCTACTTAATCGAGTTTAGATGCAATCTGTATTCAGTAGAAACTTACTCGGGCTTGAATGCATAGAAAGTCACGTGCAAAGCATGATCACCAGTCCTTATATCATCACAAAACCTGTTCTCAGACAAAGTTTATAATCATTGACTGAGTCCTTCGCGATGTCTTCTTGTTAGTCGATGTGGAATTTCACGTGGCTGTAAATTTGTTTGTACGTTCCGTTTCCGGTTTTTGAATTTGCTGCAGCTAATTAATTATTCAAGCCAGGCTTACCTTGGGTAGATAAAAATATGTTATCTACCTGCTTGAAGAAAGTTGTACATTGAGATAGTGACGTTTCTTTGGATCGATTCTATTAGTACTTATTTGAAATTCAAAAAATACGGGTAAAATTTCAAAATTTAGGCATATTAGATTTGTCAAAGAATTTATACATGAAAATGCAAAAATCAGCCATTTTAAATGGTGACCGGACAACTCGGAATGAAACCAACTCAGAACCATCTCAGGTAAGTCATTTGGAATGATAAAAAAATATAAATAAAAAAAATTGGTTAAATAGGTAACGTTAGGTTCGGGTTATCGGCTAATTTAAAATTATTTTTTTCATAGCTTGACTTTTCAAGGAGGTGTTGAGTTGACTTTATTCTCAGTTGGCATGGAACCATTTTCAATGCATGTATGATTACGAAAGATTTTTTAAATATTTATATTGAGGGATCAGTAGGATTTATCGGTCCAGTTAGGAGTTCTATCGAGCCGAACCCTCTGATATGAAAATATCTGGAGTCGTTGAATTATTTTCTCATTTGGTTTATGGTAGGTTGACATGTTGTTCTTGTATTGTTTTGTATTTATTTTACTTATATAATAATCTTGCATAGCATGGATTGACCAGATGATCATTTGTGGAAAAGTGTGTATAAAAATCAAGTAGGAACTATGGTTCGTATGTAACTTATGATTTCAGAGGAAATTTTGTTCTTAATTATTAAGTACCTACGAGAAAATTTTTTTTTTGGACGCGAGGCCTACCGTTCACAGACTTACTAGTATCGTTCTAATAATATACTTTTTCCTCATCTGAAGTTGGTTGTCAAAAACAGAATTCTAAATCTGTATTCAGAAAACTGCTGCACATAATGCATTGGAGAAAAATAAACAACTTTCCCTCGTGTAACACTCTTTCAAAATTTAATGAAACTGATAGCATGAGCACGTATAAAGGTTTATTCCGCTAGACCAGCATCATTCGTAACTAAGCTGAGAATATTTCTTTAAGAATAACAGAAATCTAGTTTGCTGTCATATTAAAGCTTTTGTGTCTGGAAATTTTTACAACATTTAAAATATATTTAAATCACACATACCTTTCGACCACCAGTCGCGAGGCTTTGAATTATCATCTCTAAAACTAAAATAATAAAGGTACTGTAAAAATAAAATATTTTGTTTATCGCTATTATCCAGAGAACAATAAAATATATTATGCAATAAAAATAACAAATAAGTATTACGTGCGATGGTATTTTTTTATTAAATTTGTTTTTAAATTAGGTGGGCGGAAGTTGGCGTAATTTTTTCAAGTTAAAGCAATTTTTTTTTCAAAGATGATTATATACCCTCTTAATGGCAGGACACCATATTCGTCCCAGCTCACATACGTCTCATACAAATCGCTTACTATCATACAACTCCCTTACTATCAGAGTGAGAAATATTTTCTAAACGGTGCAAGAAAGGCAAAAAACCACTTTATAATCAAATCTAAAAAATAACCACCAAAAAAGTAAAATGTACATCTTTATGAAATCAATGTTTTGAATCGCAATTCGAAAAAAAAATGATACTTTGAGAATTTTTTATTAATTATTTTTACATGAAAAGATAAAAAAATGAGGTAACCATAACGTTATTAATACAATTTTCTAATAAAATATGTATATTTTTTTCTTTATCAGTAATTTTAGTTAGAAAAACCGTGAGGTGAGCCATTTGTAAAACTTTTTTATGTTTGCAAAATTTTTAAATTTAAAAAATTAAAAGCTTATTTCAAATTAAAAAAAAATGTAAGTGTATTTTATCACCTTTCCAAAAATATATATTCAGAATAAGGATATGTTCAGAAATATTTAATTTATTTGGATTTTATTGTATAGCGGAAATATTTTGACAATCAAACTACGCCAAATTTCTGAAGAGATATTTATACCTTCCTTCATCTTACCTACTTTCAAAACCTAAATTGTCTGACAATATTAGCTACGCGTGGAACAATAACTCCGATTAAATCATTAGGTGTGTGGTGTGAGGTTTGGTTTATTAATGATCATGAGTCTGTTAAAGAAACTAGTGCGATGATTATATCCTTTTTGATCTCTCGATTATTTTTTTATCGATTTGTACGGAGACTTGAATCAGCCCTATCGATAATGACATATCAAGAACGTGTTCAGGAAATCAAGGTGAGTCAAATTCCTTTCCAGTGTCCACTGCTCACTGTTCACCGTTCATCCCAACAGTTGTGTCATTTTCAAACGCCATATTTAAAAAAAAAAAAAAAAAAATATGAACAATTGATTCGAAATTTATCTGCGACTACATGCTGGATTGAAAACGCTGTTTCGTTAAGCGAATTCGTGAAATTGTCAAATTAAAAAAAAAACTTACCGACTAAAATTGACAAAAAAATCATAATGAAATAGAAATAATACTGCTTGAACCTAATGCTGATTTCAACGTACTCTTAATTTACTAAAATAAATGATACGTTCGCTAAAAATAAACGAAATTCTACTCAAAGCAGCACAATAAATAATATGGTGTACCCACTTCAAAAGCTTTTAATAGCTTTAAATTAAATAAGAAATTCTTTGTTCGTTATTTGTTTTAGAGGTGTTCTTCAAAGAAATTCTTTAATTTCTTATTTCTCTAGAAAACGTTTAATAAAATGTAGGTGGAAATTATAACGAATTAGGCACCACTCAAATTTATTCCTGAGTGGTAGTAATTTTTTTGGCCTTGTTATAAACAACGAATGTTTTTTTTTTAATATTTAAGCTCCTTTCTTTCTAAATTTTTAAATTTTTAAGAAAAGATTTCTAAATCTAAAATCAACCTATCCGCAATAGATTTGGTTTGAATCATAATAATTTGACGGCCTCCGTGGTTTAGGGGTGATACTCTTGACTCGCAATCCAAAGGTCGCGGGATCGAATCTCGACGTGAGAAAAAAAAAGATTTGATTAATTTGTGTAATTTCACAAATAATTCAATTAAAAATAATACACACGGCACATTCCAGAGTGGAAGATACACTAAGTATCGCACCGTAATAAGACCACCACAAAAATTAAACGTTGCTTGAAATGGCTGTAGCCGTGTTTGGTGACCAGATTTAAATAGCCAGGTACTTTCAAACCTTCCTCTTCCCCATCTCCTTCCCCTCCTCAATACCTTAAACCTCACAACATACCCGAAAAGGTGATGACATAGTCTCACTCCAGACGGGAGCAGCTCCCAGCTGCCCACATTTAAAAAAAATCATTTTAATCAAAGTTCACAGCAGGTATGTTTTTAGGTTTTCACAGCCAAACGTATTTTTTAAATTTATTTTTGGGGTGTTATGCCGTGTTTCGCTACCTCCTTCTTTAGCCAACGTTTCATCTGCCCTGATGATGGACACTGTAACGCTGTCCGAAACGTTGGCTAAAGAAGGAGGTAGCGAAAAACGGCATAACACCCCAAAAATAAATAACAAAAAAAATTCACAGCACTTCAAAGTTAAAATTCTGATTTATTATATTTTTCAACTAGTATATGTGTTACCATTGATACTTGATAAGACTTTGATAATTATTTTTAATTTTGTTACACCGTGCCAAAGTCTTGGGACTTTGTCCGGATCTTGTATACCAAATTGTATCTGATCTTGTATACCAAAATTGTAGAATGTTGTGAATACACTAAAGTAAGTGGTGAGTGGAAGAATTCAAGATAAAATACGGATTAGCATAGCATGTACCCGTACATGAACATTCAGACCTAGCTACTAAATGTAACCTGGTAACCTGCCAAATTCAAGCAAAGTTGCGATTCTGAGTGGTAGCCCAACCAACTGATAATGATTGTGTATTCTATGAACGTCTTAGAACCAAAAAATATTTAAAAGGGTATTTTGTTTTCCCTGTCGAGGTTTGAACTCCTACTTTCGTACTCAGAGCTTAGTTTCTTGCAACGATATCTGAAGATCGGTAAATCTTTATAAATCAAGAAAAAAATTCTTATGCCTAAAAATATATTTTTAAGGATGATTGATAATTGCTAACGATAATTCAAACGTAATTAAATTGGTATAAGGGGAATTGCTCAAGTTATCTAAGTCTTGTCTTTCTGTCGGGCTTATCGTGGACAGAGATGACTTATGCTACACCTTAATGCTACACCACGCGATTATTCATAAAAATATCTCATAAAAATATTTTTCTAAAAATATCTCATAATACCGTGATAGTACCATGATAAGAACCATCAATGAAAAACCACTGCGGGCGAGATTTCGTGTTATATGCGAGAGAGTCAAGCGAATATCTGCTTTTAGCAAGAGAGCTTAAGGCGGCGCTTCTCGGCTGAAAAAGAAGAAGATGGAGAGATATGTAATTACGAATGTTGAACAGAGCGTGCCAATATTGTAAGTGATAAAATTGAAGCGAAAATTGCGAAAAAGCTTAGTAAAACATGACTCGTTTAAAATAAAGCAAAAATCTCGTGGAACGTATCTAAAGTATCATTTAAAGAAACTTTGTGAATTTTTTTACAAATAAAACATGTAAAATAATAAAAATAGACTTGTTTTAAATAATTTTCGGAGCATACTTTGCGATTTTTTTCTATCGAGGGAATTTCATATAATTTGCGTTTCGGCGTGGAACGTATCGTGATATTATCTTCAAAAATAACATATATTTTTATAAGAGCTTAAAAACTTCAAATGTTTAAGAGAGATATTTTATTTTATTTTATTTTGGGAGACCAACAGTTTACATTAATATCAGAGAAATAGTAATTAAGTCACAATAATCATACCATTTACAGGTTTCAACATGGGTATAATATACAAGTGATATGACAAATAATAAAAATCGTATTACAAGAAACAATTATTATAAGTTATTTAGGTGGGAATAGGGAGGGGGTAGGATGGGGGGGGGGGGATATTTAAGAAATCGGTCGAAATTCGGATAGCGGCGGCTTAATGTAATGTTTTAAACAATAATAATACATCAATTTATGCTCAATTTATTGGAATAACTTTTGAAGGCTATACACATCAATATAATATTAAGTTATCGGAGAAGAAGATAATATTAAAGAATCAGAGTATTCAATTCACACGTGGCAGAAGTGAAACTTTCTGAAAACTAAAGTAGACAAGAGTGGGAAGGCTACAAAGCACCGCATAACGAGGAGACCGATAATACTATCTCATTCTATCATAGGCTAAATCGTACAGGTGTGTTTGTCTCCTTTTAGTGTCGCTATTTTTCGTTTCATCGAGTTTCAAATCACAACGGTGCTAAAGAAGTTTTCACTTTAATAAAACTAAACGAAATATGAATCAGAGCAAGACGTAGAATGAAAATATAACTGGGGATTGAATCGAGGGTCTCTGTCTTACCTGGACAACACTTTAACCACTATTATACCAACAGCTATTGAGACCTGACTCTTTTCCGTCATTTTAATCGAACTCATATTTCTATTTTAAAAATCCCAATTTCTCAATCACCGCGGTTAGAGTCTTCTTCTACTTTCGTATGGTTGGGGGGTCAGAGGGGGATATCTAGGTCTGCGAGCCAGTCTAGGGCCTCAGGCGTTGCCCTGTGGACCTCATCAATCCCGCCGGGGAATGAATGGAGCGGGCATTCGTTGACCACATGTTCAGTGGTCTGCACCTCACCGCATTCACACATCTCCGACTCTTTAAGGCACCATTTATACATCATATGGGCACAACGGCTATGGGAGCACCTTATCCTATTGATGGCGGACCAGAGTTTGCGAGGCAATGAGAACCCAGGCTGTCTCTCAGTGGGGTCTTGTACGAGATGGGCATTTTTCACCTTGGCCGAGTCTTTCTCCTTCTGTCCAGAAGGGTTTTCGGGACTTAAAGCGGCATGCCGGGTGAGAGACGACATCATCGTGCAAAGGTATTGCGCTTTTTTGCAGCGCCTTCTTGTACTCCCTTAGTGTTGCAATCTCTCGCCTGATATTTGGCGGTTAGAGTGTTGTGCCGGTAAAATTGAGGTCGTTGTTTCGATCCCCAGTTGCTTTTATTTTATTTGTCTTGTTTTGTTGAATTGATGCACCTAATACTAAATGTCAATTATCATTAGTTAATCACAATTAGCTGAATATTATTAAACACACAGCTCTCTTGCAGTGTAATATAACCTCCTGTGAGTTTAAGTAATCTCCGTATTGAATAAAAAAATAGAGAAATGCACGCTTTCGTGGATTTAACCAAAGTTCAATGACCTATTGTGGTTATGCGTCATTTTTGTTCGTTGTTAGTGTAATTCTTCTTCTCTTGCGGTTTGGTGGCTCATATTTTAAAAATGGTAAGAAGTTACGCTTTCTTCGCCGAGGTGGTAATTCATTCTAGGGCACCTACGTTAAAGTTTTACCTAATACTTTTAATAATAAAACACCAATAGATGAAGGTGTATGAAATGAAAATTTAAAAGGCTAAGCTCGACGAAATTTTTCAATTTTTTTTTACATTAGCTCCACACAGGAGGCCCTGAGGGAAATCATTTTCCTACGTCATCTTAAGGGATTCTGTGAGGAGGGTGTTTTTAAGGAAGTAAAGGATAGGAAGTTCTGGGAAGGAAAAAGGTATGAGGGGTGAATAAGAATCTGGGGGTCGGTGTGTCTAGGAGTGACGGAAGTATGAATCCATCTCTCCAATCGCGGTGCATGGCGATGGGTCGAGAGAGTCTGGAAAAATCAAAAGGCCTCACCCGATCCGGCCCGTCACGCTGCAAAATGCCGCCAAGACCTGGACAAATCTCACCTCATGAAAACGGGCACACTTGCCAAGTCACTAAATAAAGCGCCACTTGGAGAGACCTTTGGAAGAAGTTTTGGTTATCCAATAAATGGTTCCTGGGTAGGTACCCATACCCGCCTCCCAAATTTTAGGGACATTATTGTCATATCTATTGGCTTCAGACAGTGAATTTCTCGTTTTAATTGAGATATAAGGCATCACATTACTAATGACGCAAATATGAATTGTAACCGTAATTATATATTCCCGTCCTTTGCCTCTTAATCCTAATCTTATGTTCCCCCTCCCCCTGCCCTTTAATATATTGTAACTAAAAAATAATATAATTAAGAAATCATCCCTATAATGTCGCATTTTATCATTCACTATTATTAGTGGAAAGATCATTATCGGCATAATCTAACGGCATAACTATCTTTTTATTGTATAATTGTGCAGACTTGCTGTCAACTTTCCCTAAAATAAAATTAAAGTAATTCAGCCGTACGCGGTTTAATCACACAAACAATAAGTGATTTTATTTATTCAACCTCTTTTAAAGTTATCATTGTATAACGGTTTAAAATTAAAGTAAAGTGTTAGTTAATTATGAATAACTGAAAAATCTGTGTAACAGCTACTTCGGTGTATTCTAACACTACATAGATCATCTTTATAAATATAACACATTATACATCTTCATAAATATAAAGAAGATAGTTTAAAAAAAATCTGAAATGTGACAGTGAAAATGTATATGATAGTAAACTGAAATAAAAAACTTTCCTTAATTTTTTTTTTTTAAATAATAACCAAAAAACAATCATAAACGAGTATTCACTATTTTCACATTCATAATTGAAAAACGTTTCAATTGAATTTGAAATAAAACCTTCTTCTAGCTAGAAAAATGTTTCATATTTTAAAACCCCGCACGGTTGGAAATATTCACATTCGTGAAATGATTTTTCATGAACCGACAACACGTTTCTCATTTGCATCACGTTCCGTGGAAATCAGCATATCAAAACAGTGTTTTTTTTCAGACCGAATATATTCAAACGTTTAAAAAACATTTTTATGGTGATTTAAAAGAATCGTACGTGATGAAATAGAAAAAAACAACCCTTCAAAATAATTGCAACCTGAAAATTTCATTTTCTTACTCACTGGAAAAATGTTTGTATTCGTAAGGGGCCATCCGTAAATTACGTCACACGAATTTCACGATTTTTTTACCCCCTCCCCCCCTCATCCCTATCACATTTGTGAGACCTCCCCCTAATTTTGCAATTTTACGTCTAAAAATAATCAAAATTCAGATTTTTACATGTGACATCATAGAGCTGATGATTCCCCCATACTCCTTGTCACGCAATGTATTTTATATTATTACACACTTCTCCACTCCCCTCCCTCTTCCTTAAGGTATGACGTAATTTATAGATGGCCCCTAATATATGGGGAAAAAATACACGCTTAAATTTAAACTAATAACTTATGAACAGAAGAATGTAATCCAAAACTCAGTATAATTTTGGCAAACAATATATTTTTTTCGTAATTCGTTGGATTTTAATGCAGAGTTTTTGTTCTGTTTTCGAGTAGTTTTCATCCAATTGTCATCCATGTGTCGTGAGTTAAATTCCTCGGGTGACTGATTTCTCCAACTTAATGTTAGAAATTTTTACCCTGACTGTGATGGTAGTGGAGAGATTTTAAAATATTGTCAGGTTATTTGTAACTCTGTACTTTTTGTCTTTATTTTTTTTAAATATTTAAATATTATAAACTCTCAAAAACTTAATCATTTTACTGGAGGTCACTGCTCGAGTTGGGGTGGGGGTTGGTAGATGCGGGTGGTCATTGTGTTCACACCATCGTCCCGTCTTCATCTAATAGTTGTTATAATGATTTGGAATGGAGTTCATCAAGGTTTTGTCAAGCGCGCGTTTTGTGTTACGATGATTGCCACTTAATGGGCTTTTCGTCGAGGCATCAAAACAGTTTACAAATCCTGAAACAACGATGGCTATGTATAATTGCATTATAAGATCTAAAATTGAGTACGCCTCTGCTGTATGGGCCCCATACCAGAAAAAATACATTGAAAAATTGGAACAGATCCAAAAAAAGTTTCTGAGATACCTGTATATGAGAATGCATGGAGAGTACCCGCAATTCATGCATCATGAAGATCTGCTCACAGAAACGCGTTGCCAAAGTCTCCAGTCGAGGAGGAGTGGGGCCCTTGCAGTAACGGCGTACAAAATCATAAATAATTTAATAGACAGCCCACTCCTCCTGGAATGCTATACGTTATTTGTGCCGTACAACTACAGCCAGGGACGGTCATGAACTTCTATGCATACCACATAGCAGAACGGACGTACTGGCTCGGCATAGCATGACACGAGGTATGGTGCTATTAAATAACGCTTCCAAAACTATTGACATATTTAACAGTAGCCTCGAAGAATTTAAGAGACATTTAAGCGCCACAAATTACCCTCTATATGTATTAATCTCATGTTACTATTTATCTTTTCTATTTCTACTATTTATCTATCGGGTGTTTTTTTAGAGGTATACAAATTCAAAATGAAAAACAACGCATTAAAATAATGTTAATGTCTATGCTATTGGCTTTATTTAATAGATCATTTTATGCCATTATTGTTTAAATACGATTTTGGACATATGAGCGCCCACGGCTGGCTCGAATGAAGCGCAATCGTGAAGTCCAATTTTCGCCAACTTTATCAAGGAAGCTTCATTCGAGCCAGCCGTGGGCACTCGTATGCCCAAAATCGTATGTAAACAATAATGGCATAAAATTATCTATTAAATAAAGTCAATATCATAGAAATTAACATTTTTTTAATGCGTCTTTTTTAATTTTGAATTTATATACCTCTAAAAAAAACACCCTTTATAAATGTGTAGTTTGTATCACATGTGTACTGTAAATGGACACAGTCTGTAAAACACACAAACAAAAAAAAATCAGCTTTTATTTTTAATTTTTCTTTAATCATTGTATTGTTTATCACATTTTTTTATAATTGTTCCACCACTATATTTGGCACGTGCTCGTGTTCACGCGCCGTTTCCACCTCTTCAAAGAATACGATAAAATTTTGGATTCGACAATTGAAAAACGGTTAGAACCCCTGAAAATGTGCAGTTGGTTAGAGCGGCAGTCAATCAGTCACCAAAACGCTCAGCTCGGAAGCAATCGATTGCTTTGGGGATGTCAAACTGCACCTACTTGAGGAAAATTCATCACAGAGATTTATCGTTGTATAGGAGGTTTATTTGAATGTTATTCACGAAACGCAAAAATTTCAAAGCAACCTTTTTCATTAGCTACGAGGCTCATTTCAATCTCTTTGGAGCTGCTTACGTAGCGGTTACCTTAAAGATAAGGTTTTTAAAAATTACCCCTCACACAGAAGGGGCAAGTCACTGAAGAAATCGCGAACAAACTCATCGAATTATGCAGAAAATCATGCGATCGCCTTCATCACCATCA
Source organism: Glyphotaelius pellucidus (assembly GCA_936435175.1). NCBI lineage: Eukaryota > Metazoa > Arthropoda > Insecta > Trichoptera > Limnephilidae > Glyphotaelius > Glyphotaelius pellucidus. The sequence goes on from OW386545.1 coordinate 18,620,456, forward strand.
TCGAATAGCTGCTGGCGGCCGCCATCTTGTTGATATAATTATTATTTAAAAAAAATGATTTAATTTTTACTATTATTATTAACTGTTATTTTTAATTATTGTATTATGTAAACATACAACCTGGATAACAGCCATTGTGTAAATTGTCATCTTAACACAGGCGTTTCACACCTAGTGAGATGGACAATACGTCGTTAATGTAACCAATGTAATATTAAAATAAAAATTAAAAAGAATTGATTACCAAATCGTACCGTTGTTAACTTATAACTTATAACCCCTCAAAACTTGTCAGACGACTCCGCCCCGCCTTGTACTAGTAATAATGTATAGTACAAACATTGAAGGGGTGATAAAGTGGGATAGGCACTTTGGTAAAACCCGGGTTTAAGTGCAAAAGGGCTTTGCAGTTAAACCTACGTTTTGGTTGAGATAATAATAAGGGATTGAAAAAAAATGTTAACTTTTCATCACTAGAAATTTTGATATTGGCAATCGCTGTAGGTGGAACTTATGATCAAATGATTGCCGAAGAAAGGATTTATTTATTTATTTACAGGAGATCCGAAAAAAAACTTCCGCTGATTTTTAAACACTTCATAGACTAATATCTGAGTTATCTTCATAACTTGCCGCAAACTTTGAAATATTTAAAAATATAAAATGGCAACTTTTTCATTATTTGTTATAATCTCAGCGACCGCCATATTTACCTAAACTCCGCTCTAGGCAATAAAACAAAATATTCCAAATAAAAATGTTGTCACACTTTTAAAGTTTTTGAGTACAAGGGATTTATATATTTTTTTAAAACAAAAGTAAATCCGAGGCTTTTTATGAATATTTCTCCAAGAGTTCCCATTTCCACAACTTACCCAACCCTTCTCTGCCCTCCGGGTATCATTAACCAACAGGAGCCTCTGTTTTCTACAACATTTTGCTCATTTTTAACGTAATCATTAAATCTCAGAGTTTCTGCGATGAGAAAGGTATAATAAATTATTCCCATCATACGAATATTATCCATTTTTGCCGACAGATTTATGAAAAAAATACATTATATCTGTCTCATTAAAATATGCTAATTTGAAGGGCGCTAAAAATATAAAACCAGCAACATAACACGAAAAAACCTGTTTTTTTTTACATATCATCACGATTGGTATTCACTCAGTGAGGGAATACAAGGCACTGCAAAAATCGCAATACCTTTGCACGATGATGTCGTCTCCCACCCGGCCGCTTGAAGTCCCGAAAACCCTTCTGGACTGAAGGAGAAAGACTCCTCCGATCGCCTCTCACCCCGGAAGCTTGAGTGGCAATCGGCATACAAAAGAAGAATTATGATTGGTGTAACTCTAAGTGACCAGCTCAGGCACGGGGCCATCGAAGTCAGAATCAATCAGCCTCTCAGAAGCTGGGCGTACTGAACAGGCCCCGCATGTGCTTGAATAGTACACAATTGCTTACACTACAAATCGCAAGTACGTTAAACTGCTGAAATTGGCATTTTTTAATTAACAAACGGATTGCAATTAGAGCACTGATATCGGGTGTCGAGAATGCTGTCGTTGTTCTACCAAAAACCATTGGAAGATTTTTACAAGGAACTAGCTTCTTTGGTCCCTTTGGTACCGTTGCATAGTTGGAAAACACGTCGCACGTGTGCCTAACCTTTGTACATATTGAAATTTGTCACACGATTACAGGTCGTTTCTACAACTTGCTCTTTAATTCAACATTGATTTCAGATTTGCCGGCCGGTTTTCCCCATCCTACAACTTGAGTCTTTTCAAGACACAAGTTCACCCTTTACTCTCCACAAAAAGACTCAACACACAAATTCTCCAAATATATTTTTGTAAAGGCCTCCTGTATGAAATTGATTTAAAAGAGTGGAACTTAACCAAAAACAAATATTTTTGAGTTTGTCCCATCCTTCTCGACTGTCGAAAAGGAAAATTGTCACTAACGTAAGATCGATACATACATAAGTACCTACTAGATTCTAATATAGTATTTCCCACATATGATACCTTCGCAAAAAAGGTACAATTTTGGCGATCGAATTATCAAATTATTTTATTCGTCATTCAGAGAGATATTCTACATAAACCTTCTAGCGTCCAGCTGACGACAGAAACTTTCTACAAATAATATTTCCAGTTAAAAGTTGATTGAAAAATTTTCATAACTTTATCAAAAATTCTACTAAATAACATTTTCAAAATATATGTAATACATATCTTTACAAAGTATCTTGTTATGCCGATTCTTGGTAACGAACGCAAATCCCACAACAAATTCAACAACTCGTATATGTCGCAAAGTTTTGCAAAACAGTAAAGTTAGTAATGACTGTAGTTAGCAACTTTTACTTCTTCAATATGCTTGATTTATATCTATCATCCTCGTATGTAAGTTAAAATATTATTTAGATGTAACTAGCTGGTTCCCGGCGTGCGTATTCAAAGAAATAAATTGTTTCTCCCTGCATGTCCTTTCCCGTGCGTCCCTGTTCTCCTCCCGCATCCTCTTCCCCTCCCGCATTTCCTCACCCCTCACGTTTTCCATGTATTCATTCACAGTGCATTCATTTTTCAAACAGCTCGCGTACCATCTGTTATAAATTTTTTAATTCAAATTTTGATTTTTTATATATTACAAACATTCATTTTTTATTTCATGTAAGAACAATCAAATATTACCAGAACAATCAACCAAATTTGGTACCTAACTAAGATTTAACCTAATTATTTAAAATATCTATAATTCTTGATTTGATTCAAATTATTATGTAAGTGCTTCAAATTAATTCTTTAATTTAAAGAGTTTTGAAAATTGAATTCTGATTTTGGCAATCATCCAAATCTGTTTTCGACATGATGTTTGGCAAAATATCATTCTCAAATTTTTGACAGTTTCACAATATTTTTTTTTGATGATTTGAAAACCTTTCAGATGTATTGTGGTTGAAATAATAATAATCCAAAAACTATAGTTAAACTAGTATTTTGAAAGTTTCACACATTTCCTATACTTAATGGAGCAATACACTAATCACTAATCCCTAACTCATTCTGATTTTAATATATAAAGATAACTAAATTTAACATCATCAAACTATTTCTGTCATAACATGTTTGATCCCTTTGAACCACCAAATAACGCTCACTTTCACAAATTAGGTACATAACTACACTAACTTCTCAATCCAAATCCGGTTCCCTTCCTATTCCTCATCAAATAAGTTAAATGGGTGTTTCTATAGCTGTAGTGAATCGCAATGAAGATGGATAATTTAATTAAGTAAGGCAATATGGAGCATTATCCGAGAGACTGGGTATGGTTATATTTTGGGAATTATCGAATACGGTTAATAATACTCATGGAGGGCGGAGAATTTAATGCTAGATGGGCTCTGCATGTTGGATTTTCAACAAGGACAGTTGATGACTTATTAAATTAGCTAGTAAGTGCATCTATCTGTGGTGAATTGTAATAAGACAATAAGGAGTTTTATCCGAGAGGTGTGTAAGGTTATATGTATTTTGAGAATATATTGAATTCAGTTAGAGATGGACGTGGAAAGGAGGCAACACTTAATATGCTTTCTGTGTTGTGTTCACAATAGTTTGTGACTTTGTGTAAATTTTGGACAATCTGCTTATGACGATTGGACGATTTGGACGATCTGTTTTGGTATTATGACGGTATATGATATGACGGTATATGACGGATGGTATACGGTATTGGACAATTTGGACGATCTGCTTTGGTATTATGACGGTGTATGATACGACGGTATATGACCAACGGACGGACGGTATTATGACTGTATATGACGGATGTATTTGGTATTATTTGACGATTTGGACGATCTGCTTACTAGGTCGGTTACCTAAAATTCTTTGCTTCAATTATCGAAAAGGACGATGCCAAATGCAGTTAATAATTTTGGTTAGAGTGAAGTAGTGATAGAGCGTCGCCCTTATGAGAAAAGTTTAAACTAAAAGTGTAAACTAAAACTAAAAGTTGCTGGAAAAAGTTTTGTCCAATCAAGTTAATCTCAACTTTTCTTTTATCGACTATTTTCCTTTACACACTTCATTTAGCGTCACTGGCTTATAAATTCAGAACTCGCACTAAATTACATAAAATAAAAATAGTTAATACGCTTAAAAAGTACCCACGCGGTGCATGGAGCGCCGCGGTAGATTTACAACCATCGTCGTGCGAAATATTGAGTTTTGAAAAAAACCGTTAATAATCATTTTAATGTCCTTACAGTCCAGCGATTTTTTTTAATTTAAGCAATTTTGACACATAAATAATGTCGAAAAATACTCAAATACCCAAAAGGAAACTAATGGCAGGACAGAGAAATTTTCCTGATATTTTTTAATGATCAAAAATGCAACTCATTCCATGAATATCAAAGCTTAGTTTTACTCTTTGAAAATACAGCACTAACATTATACGCAACTCCTGAAAAACTTAACAATGCAATTGACTGACAATCAGTACCACATCTAAATGACGATTAACATTATAGATATTTTCGCCTTCAGAATGCAAAAAATTTTACAATTAAATTCTGTTACCATAATAAAATATATAATGAACATATTATTTAGAACCAGCCCAGAATGGAAATATTCAACTTGATTGAGAAAGTTGCTAAGAAGTGTCTATTTGCGTTTCACCAACTCCATTGCAACCTCTTTGAGGTTATTTACCTCGCATAATGTTAACTGTACTTGTATTTACCTCACGTCTCACTGCAAATGACATAAGCCAGGAAATTGACAATACAATCATTACAATCACCCAGTCCTGCAAGTGCTACTGTGGTGACCAAAAACCACATTTCAGAACAAAACTCCTAACAAGAAAAATCATTTTTTTACTTCGATAAACCCAGCTGTTGCTCATTCCTTTTAACGATGATCTTCTCAAATTTTGTCATAATTTTTAACCTATAAATAGTAGAATTCCTTCTGCTTCAATCAATTATAATTGGAGAATGTTGTAGTACACCGAAGGTACCCAACGCTTGGGTGTAAATTCGACGGTTTTGACATTGAGTATGGCCACTAAATGAATAATTCGACAGAAATCTGTTCGTTCAGGATTCTGCTGTTCTCTTGAATCATGATTTTTGAACTTTCAATTATTTATATTATTTAAGATGAGAGATATCTTTTGTAGTAAACATAAAAAATATATAAAAAAAAATTTCAATATCTTCCAAAACAAAACAGTTTTATTTTTTTTTTTAAATGTCAATGTGTCTACGGCATCCCCAATTGGAGTATGTTGTGAGGCTGAAGATAGTGGGGAGGGGAAGGAGATGGGGAGGAGGAAGTTGAATTTTCCAATAAATCGGCGATCTTTGTAGTATGCTATTTTACACTGTGAATAACGGAAAGGTTACTATTTTTGCATATCCACAAATTATAAATTAAAGTCCTCCGGCGCGTCTATCTGTCTGTCTGTCTGTCTGTTCGTGATAAACTCAAAAACTACTGAACGCATTTTCATGCGGTTTTCACCAATAGATAGAGTGATTCATTAGAAAGGTTTAAATATATAATTTATCAAGGTTTTTTGTAAATTGGTTAAAGAATGTCTGTGAGCGGGCTGGCAAGCGGGCGGTGTAGATTTGATTTGCTTGCAAATTAACAGATGGCATTGTGTTTCGTTAGCCACATAAACTCGTGGCCGGGTCAGCTAGTATTATACAAGGTGTCCGAAAACTCGTAGTACAAGCGGAAAACTGGTGAATCCACATCACATAGAGAACCCAAATAAGCATAAAGATTTTCAATTAAAGCATTTTTACAATTGAAATTTTAAAAATATTAAAAAATAAATAAAATTCGGCGTTTTTGGGGTTAACGGTTTGACATTGGAGCGAAGATGCAACTCTAAAATTATTTATTTATGCTACTATTAATCTCTCTTTTCGTGTCCATAGTTTATTTATTTTCACCTTACTAATTTATTCTTCAACCTCTTCTAAAATTTCATTTCTTTTAAGCATTACAATATGGTTAATTAGCGGATTTACTTCGTTGCGTGGCAGTCCACCATTTTGCAACGGGCAGAGGCCAATAGGTAATTACTTGAAATTAATACGAACTCGCTCACTAATACTCACTACTTGACTTCATACTGGACCAATTTGAACAAATCTTGTGAGATAAATTGATAGCACAGATGGGTTCCTACTTACATTATGTAGCAATGTTCCGTTTCCAATCCAAAAACGTTTCCAATCACAAAACACACATTTAACATATCATAATATTCTGCGTTGTATATTCCACAATAATTAATCAAGCATTATTGCTTAAATATGAAAATAACACAAAAGTAATTTACAAACACACATTTTGATATAAAGTTTACAATTAACGAAAGGATTGTTGATATAAATTATGTCAACAGCGAACCGGCGTAAACTAAACTAATCTACCGTAAAAAAATCCTGGAATCCAGGGATCCCCTTTTCACTACGGTGCCGAGCGGTGACATTTCTTGTTGGTCTGCTCTTTCACGTGTTTATTGAACCGAGGAAAAAGAGACAGCTATTCTTTCGCAACGCAATTTGAACTACAACGTGCGTGAACATACAAACAGCTGTGAATTTAACCTCTGAGCTGCCGACTGAATTATTTTTAATGATGGGAGATTTCAAAATAATGCATAATAATCCAGATTTTTTGTTTATTTTCTTTTAAAAAGTTTTTATTACTTAGGTACTGTGATCATCACTAATAATTTACAAGAATTCGACCAATAAAAAATTCAACTTCCGACTCGATTTACTCGAAAACGAAAGCTCAAATCAAAAAAAGTTATACTACAAAATCGATTCCAAATGTGATGTAGATTCTCCAGTTTCCCGCTTGTACTACGAGTTTCCGGACACCGTGTATAAATATATCATGTTGGGTTAGAAAAAATAATGTTTTCTTCTTTCTGCTATGTTCATGAGTCCATCGTATAAACTTAGAACAAAACTTAACATCATAGTTCTGCCTCCGCATCTTTATAATCGTGATAATTCATATTACAATTGTAAAGTTCCAGTAATGTTTTATTATTTTTATACCTTTGTTGTTCCGACACGAAAATTTAATAAGAATTTTTTGTTCATTGTAAAATCGTAAACAGTTTTCAAATACATCATTTCATGACTCATACAAATTTATGCAAATATTCAAATTGCCTTTTTCGTCCTTTGACTTCAGTTAAAATTAAATTTTTCCATTTCAGTATTGTTATCCAAAACATTATTACATGCAAAAAATATAGAACACTTTTCTAACGATAGCCATAAGAAATTACGACACAAATGAACTTTTTTCCGTGTCAAGTATTTTTTTATGATTTAAAAGCCAATTGATTATAAAAATAAAAAATGTCGTGTACCTAACTAAGTATACTTAATTAAAATGTTAATTTCCTTGAATTTGGATAAGTTCTTTTATAATACCTACATTCTTATAGCCTTAGGCCATCTGCTCATGGAGAAACTGAAAAAAAAAGTTGGCAACGCAATCGCAATGAACCTCCTGAACAAAATCGATATTTTTTCTGATCTGACATATCGCAGATTATTGGAAAACAGGTCATGAGCCACTATCAATGCAACATATCGAAAAGCAACTGAAATGCGACAGCCACGGCGACCTGCACTGCTAGTCACTGCGGCCGTCGCGTTTCAGTTGCCTTGTTGGCAGGCCATGGTAGCGGCTCACGACTTGTAAGCAGACCGCCAATGAAATTCACAAGTTCATTTCCTGTGGATAGCGATTGGGTCGCCAACTTTTTTATTTTTCAGTTTCTCCGTGAGTGGATGGCCTTACTAATAAGAATTACTTCACAATCACATTGGTGTTTTGGTTACACATTGAATAAGGAATCCTATATCCTATTATTACTTATTAAAAAAATGTATTTAACGCTACGAAACAATTGGCAACATTGCACTTTGGCAGATTGACGTACGCGGCTTTGATTTGTACCTTGTGATGTTTTCGTTTATAATATCTAAAAAAATGTCCAATTTATCATTGTATTACTGTAATTTCAATATTTTTACCATTATTTGTGTTATTTTTTGTCAGTTTTAATTCATTAATAATCTCGAGTTGTAAGTTAAATTCCATGTAATCGGAAAAAGATAGGTTAAATCTGACATTATTTTTAATTGACGTTATGACTTTTAACCGCGGAAATTTTATAACGAAAGTTTAATCTTTTTATCGTTTTATTTCTTCTACAATTTGACCCTCAATTGACTTCGGACTTCAAAGGGTAGAAGCCTGAAATTTTGAAACTCAATTGACTTCGGACTTCAAAGGGTAGAAGCCTGAAGCGAGGAACATAATATATTTGAAAATGCAGGTAATTTCACATAATGCAAGAATGGTTCCCTAGACGACAGATCAAATTCTCTTTTAGTGAAAGACGGCTCAAATTTATGAATTTTCCTAGACGGTTCGTATTTACCTAGAAGAATACATTTTTCGTACATATGTCTATGAGTCTTCATTTGAATTTGAGTCAGAAGCTTACCGAGCTTAACGGACCCAAGTACCTAAAAAAGCCGTCAGAATAAAGGTTTTACATCGTAGTGTAATTAGCGAGTAAAAAATCGGAATTAAAATATATAAATCTAAATAAAATTGAATTTATATAAGTACAGCAGAGCCGCATTTTCGTTTTAATCCGATTTAGCTTTTCGATTGAAAATAGAATTCATATGCTTCCATGCGATTTTTTTTCTATCACGTAGAGCCGTTGACTATTTTATCTCGTCACAATAAACTGACCAACGGAAAAGGTTTTTTCTTGGTTTACTCTATATAATGCTCAATAACTTAATAACTTTTGCCACTGCATAGCGTTTATCTGACGTAACACGTAAACTCACCTTTGTCGTACAGTGCTTTGCGTGTTAGATCACTCTATACGCACTGTTGATAATTATTTTTGCTCTCTACTTATTATCCTGAATTATGTATAATTTAAATAAATAATGGATTATTAAATCTTGATCTTATATTAATACTTGAAAAACACAGCAACATAATTTCTTGTTGCAAATCGCAGACATATAAACATGAATAATGATTTGTATATAATAATATATATGACAATTTGTAAATATGAAAAAAAATGGGAATAATTTGTTGATAGTTATATTTTGTTTTGAGCTTTAAATAATTGCGCAATATGAGAGCTTGCAAGAATTAAAAAAAAAAATAATAAAAAACAATTTTTTTTTGACATCCGTTTTTTTGTGTACCTAATTAAATTAAACAATGAAAAAAATTTTTTACAGTAAGATTCTTCAATTGGAATAGGATAATTTTTTCTTATGTTTCTATTAAGGCGGAACTCCTGCGCCACAATACACATGAAAACTAGCTTGAATCCCACTATAAACGTTCTTTGTTTTCCGTCTCCTGCGTTTTTTTAAACATGGTTTGAAAGATTGGTGTGAACAGGTGTGAAGTTCGCGCGGTCACACACTTTGCTAGTGGCCTGTCCACGAGTCCACGCGTCCACGCGAACGCAACTGACTTGACGTTTGACGTTTAGCGTTTAAATAAATGTTAAAATATGTTCCGATGAAGAAGAGATGCTACATCAGGGAGAAAACAGAGATATTTTAATAGATGTTTATTTACCAGGAAAGATGTCCGACTAATATCAATTATTATGACCTAAAGTCAGTATTTGAATTTCGAATGCGTAATTAATTACGCATTCGAAATTCAAACGTCAAAAGTCGAGTTCTGTTAAGAAATTTAGCGATGATATTGTAAAGGAAATATAAAGGAGAACACGCAGATTTCAACTTAGACCTAACCTACCTAACTAGATTTTTATTAGGTATTTATTTATCAGGGAAAGAATAGAATGCCTATTTTAATTGGTCATTTCTTCCGTGTCTCTGAAACCGATTTATAAATTAATAGACTTTATTTACAAGTGAGATCACGAAAGATATAATCATCATTACGACAGTATTTATTTGGAATTTAAAGTCATAATTAGGTATTAGGCTCGCGCGGTTGACATAACCCCAAACGTCATTCGATTTACCTCCGGTACCAACCGCTTCGTACGGCTCCTGTAAAAATATGAACTTATTTCCCCCCCCGCCGGCCCCGCCTGCCTTCCCGCTCCCGCTTCACCCACTTCAAAAATAACATTAACATTAATATTGTTAATATTCGTTATTATGTTATAATTTTATTATCAAATATATTTATTATATTGTATTTAGGTATCATAATATTTTAAACTAGTGATTATTAAGCTTGCTCATTGCGCATAACCTCAAAAACTTGTTCGGTTTGATTCTCCATACATGACCGCATCGCGCGGCTCTTGTAAAAATATGAACACATTTCCCCCCGCCAGCCTTCCCCCTTCGCACGGGAGATGAATGTTTTCCGTCGGCTGTGGTAAAGCTTGAACACAGGGTTTTTGAACACGAAGTGTTCAAATTTTCAATGTTTTGGGTGCTGTTCAAGCTAGTGTTCATGTGTATTGTGGCGCAGGATACGGGCCTTTAAGCTTGAACACAGGGTTTTTGAACACGAAGTGTTCAAATTTTCAATGTTTTGGGTGCTGTTCAAGCTAATGTTCATGTGTATTGTGGCGCAGGATACGGGCCTTTAGGTAATTTCTGCCATCAACCAGAAACCTCGGGGAGATTTAGGTTAGAAATTCCATAAGAAATGCACTGTTTATTTACAGCATGTTTTATTTACATCAGCCATCGTCCTATCAACATGTAAAGTAACTGTGTAAAGTTTTCTTACATATTTTAGAATATTCATAACACCTCATCAAGTTTAGTCTTTATTTATTGAGAGAAATCTTATACATTAATAAAACGGGCACCGACGCCCGGGAAAATACCCCTTTTTTATTTTATATGCGATTTTAACCCTTATGTATAAAGAAACTATGAAAAACAAGGTCAGAATTGTTTGCGCCAATACCAATTCTGGAAGCTACTTTTTATTTGATCATTGTGGCTTCTCTGAATGCTTTCAAATGAATGTTCTATTTATTATATTTGTGGGTCACTTTTTGCAGCTGTCAATGACGGAAATAATAATATTTAACATTTTCAAAAGAATATAAAGGTGATTATTTCTTTGAAAACTGATTTGAATTTTTTTTGGGTATGTATTCATAGAAACAATAAAATCAGTTTACATTTGGATGAATGTATTTTTTGTCCAAAATGGAAGTTTTTTTTTAGTTAGCTTTTCTGGGAAAACTTCTTATGATATTATCGTGTAATATTCACGAATAATAAGATTTATTATCTGGTAAACAGAAAACAATATTTGACCAATATCTTTGACCAATGCTCATCAAGGTCATTTTTGCGCCTGCGCCGTTTCCGAAATATCATCCCACGTTCAACAAGGGAGGTACAGTCGAACGTAATACTTCGCTAAAACACTTTTTTTACAAAATAAAATAGCAGTAGTTATAGTTTCAAAAGTTCGAATTGTTGATTGAAAAATATGACGGTTTGACAGAAGGTGGCAATAGCGAAATTGGAAAACGCGCCGTCCCGGTTAGACGAGAGGTCTGGGTTCGAGTCCCAGTTGCGACCATTGTCTTTTTCTGTTTTTCTGTGTCTTGTTTTCTTTCATATTTTCATTTAGATTTAAAAGTGTTATCTTCTTCTTCAATGATAAAATAAAAGTTTTCACTGTAACATGATATTACTAAAACTGTTGTAAATAATTAATTCAATATTTATTATTATACATTTCAATAATATCAAAACGTAATTAGGTAATTAATTGTCTGGCAAATATTTCACAATTAAAGTGTACGCTTTGTAGTGCAAAATATTTAATTAAATTACAAAAAAAACTGTGTTTTCACTTTTCAACTGAGGAAAAGTTACGTCTGAAGTATTCACCTCTAATATTATATTAATATAGTACCTACAAACCTACTAAAGCAAAGACTTATTTATTCTTACTACAGTGTAAACATAAAACATTTTGTTTTCTTCTCTCGTATAAATTCGAAAGGCTAAAGCTATGAAATTTCATTCGAAAAATAATAAAAATATTTAAAATATAAATTAAAAGACGTAATAATAATAACAAATAAAACATTAAATTAGACGCAGCATCAATCTCAATCATGATAAATATTTTGTACGTCTATTTTTGTGCCATCAAGTGATAAATTGATGGTTGCAATCTTTTAGTTATTTTTTTATTATTATTTTATTTCTTGCTACAAGGCAATCCCGATTTAAACTCATTTTGGGAAGGGAGGAATTTACAATTCACGAATGAGAGGTTATACAATTTGTCATGGGTATTTGAAAATAAATAATTATAAATTTACCCTACAATACAATCTATCTATAAAATTATAAAAAAAAGTGTCTGCGAACTGTAGCAGGTGGGCGGCGTGGATTTATTTTTATATATTGCTTCAATTTTGGAGGCAGTTATGGATAACCAACGCCTCTGCCACAGGTCACTCCAAGTGGTTCGCTACGTTTTTTTGACTTAGCAGGGGTGCCCGGGTTCACCAGCTGCATGTCAGGCCGGATCGGGAGAGAATGTTTGAGGGAGTCCCTTTGATCTCTCCAGTCGAACCCTCTCGGAACATCGCTTTGCACCACAGTGGGAGGGATGGATTCATATGTCCGTCGCTCCTGGACCCCCAGATTCCTACCCGCCCCTCATACCTTTTTTTCTTCACAGAATTTCCTCTCGTTCCATTCCTAAAATGACTTCCACACAGCAATCCCAAAGATGACATAGACCCTGAAGGGAATTATTTTCCTCAGGGGCTCCCGTATGGAACTAAGTTAAAAGAAAAAAAAATCTCCAGATTTATTTTAGACCCCGAGGGGAATTGTTTTCCTCAGGGGCTCCTGTATGGAACTAAGTTTAAAAAAAACAAATCTTCAGATTTATTTTGAGGTTCATGAAATTTTAAACCCTTGTCCTTCAAAGCAAGAGGGAGGTCAACGCCGAGGAATTCAGCTAGAACGCGAAAAAAAGAGAGTTATTTATTTATTTTATATATTTATTAAAAGAACTTTATATAATGAACAAAAATATTGTGTTAATTAATCCGCCAAGCTAGGGATATCCCTGTGTTATGGCGGATGAAGAAGATGTAATTAATATAATTTCCTCCGTTTGCTTATAATAATTAATTCGTTTGCTTTCAATTGTGAATTGTTGTAAAATATTATCTTAAATAGTAGAACAGAGTCTTTGAAAAAAATATTTGTTAAACCACATTATAAAATCATCCATGCATAATTATTATGCCAATTAATAAAACATGTAGTTCCGATCTCTGGTTAAATAAATGAAATTGTCATTTTCCTTTTTTCTAGAATAAAAAACTTAAAAAAATAAATAAAATAGGAATGTATGGCTACGTCAGTAAATATGGCGGTACTGCATTTTGGATTTTTCTCGATGAAGGTATACTTTAGATTTTCGATAAATTCCCAATTTCATGAAACTCATAAAAAAATTGTCGCTACCTAGTTAAGTTTAGTGAAGAGGGCCGTTAATTGACGTTGCATGATTTAGGTTCGGTGTTCGGTCCTGTTCACCTCGTTCTAGATGCGTCCCTTATCCTCTACACTTGTATAAGAATCACGCGATGTTGACATTTGTGTGATGACAATGACTGTAATGAATATCGTGTAATACTTCTGCAAGTTTGCATTTCAAAGGACCTTCTCTATCAAATACAGAAAGCAAACAACGAATAGATGAGAAGTCTATTGATGGCGTTTTGAATCAGCTTTTAAAACAATGGCCAACGAAGATAATAGAAATGTTTGCTTATCAGAATTCTGAAACAATAAATAGAAATCAGATGGAAAATTACAGTTTCTTGACAGTATTGGTAACTGAAAACAATTTATAATTACGATTTGCCAATGAAACGTGACGAATTCAGAAGGTGACGATTAAGCATGCATAATTTGAGTTCATAGTTACCTATTTTAAAGCCATCTCCGCTTTTAGGACAAACAGAGAAAAATACGTTTTTTTAAAAAAACCTACATAAATATTTTTAAATAATTACATGGGCTGTTAAATACCCCAAGAAGCTATAATTATGATAAAAAAAATTAAAAACTAAGTCATTATTAAAAATATACCCCTCTCGGGATCCCCAAATATCTTTCAGAGCCTTCTAAATGGAGTTATTAAATAAAATTATGATATTTTCGTTTTTTTTTTTTTAATTTGTGCAGGTACTTTTTAAATTTTATGGATTCGACCCCGGATATTTATTTATTTATACTAGATTTTACAGATGTTCACACATACGTGAGAACAATCCAGTTATAAAAACTCAGTTATTTACAAAAATCTGCAATTACATACAATTAAATACATATAAGTACAAAAACTTCACAAATAAATATACAGAATTATATACGAGTACAATCTCACTCAAGTGACACATTACGGTAAGAGACATAAGAAATACGCGAGGCATGCGTAGAGAGACAATTATTGACACAATATTTTTTTAATTTTTAATTTTTATTTTTTTATTTGTTTATCTTAAAAATGGTACATATTAAAGTAGTACTGTTCTTTTATTTATTTATTGGAACAAAAATAAATATACATTCTAAGAAAACTTTGACTGTCCAACTAGGAGATTTCCCGACATTCGACACATCTGGGTCAGAGATAGGCGATATTATTTTTAAATGTGTTCATGTGAAAAATGTTATGGCGTCTTAAACATGGGAATAGGGGACATTTATTTCAATACTGCTTAGACTAATAATGTAGTATCAATACTGATAAGACTAATAATGTGGTATCAAAATGGCCGTGAATAATTTTATGTTAACATATTAGATTAGTCAATTCATGGATAATATATGCAAAATGTTATTCTGACACCACCTTACCGCAGAGTACGAAATACTGGCCATTGATTGTACCTAATTGATCAGACTATGCATAGTAAGTACAATAGCAGGTGTTACAGATGCGCAATTCAAAAAAAATTACATTAAATGCTTCATTTAAATGCAAATTAACAGTTTTGGACGGGGTAGAAGAGTATAAAAACACCTATTTAAAATTCAAAATTATAATAACAAAATTAAAACGAAATTTTTGCGTTGAGATTACACAACATTCAAATTTATTAATTTAATATCGCAGTGCCGAGGGTAGGCAGAACGATAAACATTAAAATTTCCACGAATGTTTTCTTTGTGTCGATTTTCAAACCTGTGTTATTTATGCTTAACTTATGTATTTTCAATTCGGGAGGCGGGTATTGTTACCGTTGTATTAATTGAATTACCGTTATTAAGTGGTTGGCTATTTTTGTGATGGGGGGTGAACCCTGCTAGGGGATGGGTTCATACCTCACTCCAGGACCCACCGACCCCAGATTCTTATTCTCTCCTCTTATCCTTTTCATCCCAGTGGATGACATGGGTCCAGACGGAAATCATTTTCCTCAGGGCCTTCTGTGTAGAGTTAATGTAACGTAAAAAATAAGAATGAACAGATTTGAACTGAGAATCGATATATATTTTTATACCTATAGTGTATCCAGTTGTTCTTAAAGAGGAAAAAATATGTAAATACACCTGTTGTAATAAAAATATTTACAAATTCTTACTTCGCAACTGCGATAATTATTCATTTATCGGAACAAACAATAACACATTTTTTCGTAACAATGTTTCAAACACCTTGTTATGGCCTCGGTGGTCTTGCGGTCAAAGCTTTTTGGTATGATTTTGCGTACAGAATTATTAAGATACTAGCTGGTACCCGGCATGCGTTGCAATACAAATAACTAAGTTGTTTCTCCCTACATTTCCTTTCCCATGCGTCCCTGTTCGCGTATTTCCAAAACCTATACCGATATAGGTTTTGGAAATACGCTCCCCGTTCCCTTCCCGCGTCCCCTTCCCCCGCGTTTCCCTTCCACCTTCCACGCCTTCCCCTCCCTCGTCATCCCTCCTCAACTAACCCCACCTCTTTCATTACCCTTCCCCTCATGCCTTCCCTCCCTGCCGCTAAAATATATGAAATACCTCACTTTCATTTATGCAAATTTCATAACGCCAGAGCTTCACATTATATATAACCTATAACCTTTGCGGGCGTGCGCACAACAAATCACATAAGTTTCATCGCAATCGAATGAACGGTATGACAGCGCATAACATACAAAAAAACAAACAAACAAAAAATGATTTGATGATAATTTTTATTATAAGATGATTAAGATTTAACGATGCTTTTGTTTTTAAAATGTAACTCGCAACTTTTCGCTCTCTGGTCGTGTTTTTTTTTTTACAGTTAATACCGCACAAGAGTCCCAACTGCTCTCGTATGGAGCCAGTGAGACTATGGCATCCCCAATCAGGGTATGTTGTGAGGCTGAAGGTAGTGGGGAGGGGAAGGAGATAGGAAAGAGGAAGGTAGGGAAGTACCTGGCTATTCAGATCTGGTCACTAAATACGGCTAAAGCCATTTCAAGCAACGTTTCAATTCTGAATGGTGGTCTTACACCAGGGCGATACTGATAGTATCTTCCACTCTGGTCGTGTGGTTTAATCACTGAGCTATCGATTATTATGTACAAAATTGTAGCCTGTTATAACCCATACGACAAAGTAATAGAGTCAGGCATTGTATTGCAAGCTTTGGGATCCAAATA
Organism: Glyphotaelius pellucidus; assembly: GCA_936435175.1. Taxonomy (NCBI): domain Eukaryota; kingdom Metazoa; phylum Arthropoda; class Insecta; order Trichoptera; family Limnephilidae; genus Glyphotaelius; species Glyphotaelius pellucidus. The sequence goes on from OW386545.1 coordinate 18,637,217, forward strand.
ATAAGTCATCTTGAATGGAGAAATTTCTTCCCAATTTGTTCCAGACAAATCGATCATTGAAGGGGTAAAAAGTATGCGAACAATCGCCAAACTCATGAAAACAAATAATATGTCTGTGAAGTTCGAAGTTGTTGATTGTAGATATCAACAGAAGCGCTGTTACGTCAGAAGATTTTTTCAAATTGTTATATTATGTAAAACCTGGCCGAAGAATGTTACCTTAACATTAGATTGGTCGTGAAATGCTTTGCCTATTGGACATCAAAACCAGTATTGAATTTAATTTGTCTCCTATTATAGATACCTATAGCGTAGATAAAATAGAAAGTAAACTAGTAGATATACGCAGATTATAAGCGTCACTAACTAGTTTCTGTCCCCAATACCACGTGACCAAATCGGGAAGCATTCTGATTCAAATTTGAAACTAAACGATTTCTATTAGATTAGTATGATATCAACATTACTAACGACGATATGCGACGGAGTCGCAAAGTTTGACAAAAATCTAAGCGGGCTCGTAGATTGTATGATATTGATTTAACATTTTGATAGGTGCGTGGTTTCTGCAGTCGCCGCGTAAACCTGGCTGATTCCAACTTTGTTTGACGGACCAACTTAGTCTGGAAGACGATACGTACGTGTGTCCGTCTCACTCACTTTCTAGGAGGAATACGAAAGCGCGAGAGGCCAGACAGGTGACTGCGAGCCTTCCTAGAGAGGTGAGCGCGGTAGGAATGTGTGCGTCCCACATGTGTTGGTCTATGGGCATAGAAAACAAGTTTTCGCGGCAAACGAGTTACCAGGCGCAAAGCGGGCAAAGCTGAACATCGAGTCTGATACCTACTCGGCCGTTCTGCGCTCCTGGTGCTTTCTAACATCGTCTAATGCTCGCTGGAAGGAAATCGGGTATTCTACACAACATACATCGACAATCTAACAAACATTAGACATTGCTAATCGTATAATATGGTGCATACATTAAAAATATATTGCAGAAAACTTATTTTTCCATACATAATTATTTGCTTAGGATCACGAGCCAACGTACTAGTAACTTATTCAATGAACCTAGGTATGCTGACGATGATTTCATACCTAACATAATGTATATAGGTGCACATTTGTAACGAGTTCGAGTTGTATATAAGTCCATTCTATGGTAACGTGTAGATATTTCTTTAGACTCTGTTGATATGTTAGTGTTCAGTAGATATACTGCGTATAAACGTGTTTCCCCAGTGGCAGTGTGTATAACCTTGCACCATCAGAGGCTCTGTTCCTCTGTTGAGCTTGACTTGAGTATTTGAGTCGATGTAAAATGAAAGAATACTGCTGACTCTTAGGATGGGTTGTTCAAAAAATTTGACGAATTCGTCAAATATTTGACGTTAATTTTCACGTTCTGTGTAAGTTCTATTCAAGTTCTGTGATGATTTCAGTTTTGTGAAGCAGCTGGCCTATGATGATAAAAAAACAGAACTCGAAAAGAACTTACACAGAACCTGAAAATCAACTTCAAATATTTAATGAACTCATCAAATTTTTTGAAACAACCCGTCCTTAGTGATCACTAAACAGAGTGTTCAAAAAAGTTAGAGTTTTCGTGGTAATAAAACTTCAACTGATGCATGCTTATAAGTGTGCGGAAAAAATCCCGTTCTTTCTAAAAAAAATGCTTTCCTAGATATTACGCATTATTTTCCTAAAATTTAATGTACGATTATCTACGTTAAAAAATTAACTGCGTTAAAATAAAACCTCCAGTAATCGGGCAACACCTCTATTAACGTACTCATTTGGCATAATTAAATGATCCAATACAGATTTAGATAGCTTAGAATGATTAATTAGAACTACGTTAACAAAGTTTAATTGCCATCATCCAAATTCAGCTATAGAACGAATTAATTTAACTACACATTTGGGAGGTAGGGGTATAGTCAAAATAACTTCTTTGAAGCACAATTTCCATAGGAAAGCTAATAGTACAGAAATGCACAAAATAATTTACAAGGCAGATAGAAACATTACACCTTTAAATTTATATGACAAAAACAAGACAATTGGTATTTAAAAGACATTCTTTTAAATACCAACCAGGAATTATAAGATTCCTGGTCAAATAAAATTATTCACGCCAAACACTTCAATTATCTCAACCAAACGTATGTTGACAAACTCAAACAAATGGTTGAGTATTGGAGAATTGAGCGCAAATCTATAGAAGGATTTATGCTTGCCAATCAGGATAGAGTCATTAATACTAAAAATTACAGAAGTATATAATCAAAGATACAAATCAAATTGATATAGAAAATGCTTGGCTTTTCCGGAAACTAAAGAACATATATCGGGATGTTCTGTATTAGCGCCGTCCGAGTATACATTTAGGCACAATCACGTTTTAAAAATAATTCACCAAAGTTTGGTGATTAAACATACTTTATTGACTGCCGTAATGTAGTACCGTATTATGAATACGAAGCAAATTCATTTTGAGAAAATTAATTTTATAAAATATATTATGATAAAACTATACTAACAGACAGAACAATTTGTCATAACAGACCCGATATAGTTTTACATGACAAAAAAAAAAAATAACTTATATCATTGATGTCGCTATTCCAAATTTCTGTAATATTCAAAAATCTGTTTCTGAAAAAAATAGAAAATATACAGATTTTGGAAATGAGATTTAAAGAATTTTGGCATTCTCAGACTATAAAAATATAACCATTTGCTATTTCGGCTACTGGCTTTATACCTAGCTCTCTCATTAAAAATTTTAGGCTTATTAGATTTGAGAAAGAATCTATATATAAAAATGCAAAAATCAGTCATATTAAATACATGTAGGATTGCGAAAGATTTTTTAAATATTTATATTAAGGGATCAGTAGGATTTATCGGTACAGTTAGGAGTTCTATCGAGCCGAACCCTCTGATATGAAAATATCTGGAGTCGGTGAATTATTTTCCCATTTGGTCTCTGATAGGTTAACATGTTGTTTTTGTATTGTTTTGTATTTATTATACTTATATAGTGCAATTGCATAGCGTGGATTGACTAGATGATCATTTGTGGAAAAGTGTGTAGATGGGTTAAGTTTTTTCCTGTGGGGAAGATTAAACCGGACATAAAGCCTAAAGAACACTAATTGAGAATCGATTGAAACAATATGAACGTACATTACATGACTACATTATGAGACGTGTTCGCATTCTTGCTTTTCGTAGGTCAACACTTAATTTTAAATGAAATGCTTATTTAAAAATAAAAGATTTTCTAGGTACATTAACCCACACGTATCCTCTACAAAACAAAGGTAAATTGCTCAAACCCATCTAGAGGTAGATAAAATTTTTGTAAATTAAGTGATAGTTTATTTTAATCCAAGTACCAAAAACGGTTAAAAGACACACAATACTTAAGAGATACAAAATGGATGCATGATAAAGAGTGAGTAAAAAGAGAATAGAAATAAGAAAACAAGTGGAGAAAGAAAATTAAATTAAGAAACCTTGTAATAACGTTTGACAATACAATGTTTGAAAATAGATAGAAAAAAAGGAAAAGATGTGAAATAGTACTCAAAATATCAAGATGTGAAATAGTACTCAATATAAAAATCATATTTACCATAATATTAACAGCATTTGCAACAAACCCAAACAGTATGCTAGAGTACTTAGTACGGCGTAAGAGGCTTAGTAGTAAAGTACTTAGTACGGCAAGTAATGTGCTGGTCTCTCCTACCACTTCCGAGAAACGGAGTGTTGGTTAGAGAGTTAGTTTTTATTTTAAATATATATCTATTGATATTACCAAGTATTATTGGATTGTATGCGATCGTTTTGAACCTTATCACTACTTTACCTTTAGGTATTGATGGGTACGGCAATCTATAAATGTTACCGAAAGAAATGAAAAATAGCTGAAGATATAAAAATCATTCGGTTTTTTATGGGTAGTTGCTTCTTCACTTCTACAGTTGTCGATATAAAATAATTAAAAATAACTTTTTATAATCCTTATTGTAAAAGTACAGCCATTTTTTTTGAATAAAATGAAAATCATTTTCGTTAGAATTCAAAACGTTTTTTTGCTTCTTGGAATAAGCAATATTATACCCCGACCGAGGACAATTTGTTATTACGGCAACATTCTGATGCCTAATTTTATTTTTAAGAAATCTAAAAAAAATAAATTCCACGTGTCTTATTGAACCGTAAATTATAAGGAAACAATTTTGTTTCGAATCGGATGTGATTTTTTTTTTTTTTTATGTAACTAATCTAATCTCTTTTTAATTCTAATTTTACGAAAGTTTATGAAAAGAAATTTTCCAATACCTAAAAATTCACTATACAGAGTATCATAAAAGTGCGTGATCTTTTTCGCACAAGACCTAACTTAGGATTTGATGTCAAAATAAACTGATTTTTAGAAATAAAATGAGTAGCAAATATCTATAAGTACGAATTAGAGCTTTTTAATTATTTGAATTTTAAATTATATAATAGAGGCCATTATGAAAAGTTGTTTTCTTCAATGGCCTATATTTTAAAATCTAAGGCACATAGACAAATAAATAAAATATCTCCTGTCCTTAATAGATATTTGCTAAACATTTTTATAAAAAAATAAATTATCTAATCGGTTATAGGTATATTTGGACCTCAAATGAAAAAAATTGTTTTGTATGTAAACGGCCGCAGACGGCGAAATTTTCACAGATTTTCTGAACAGACCTAATAAGCACCTATTTAGATCAACTTAACGATTTTCAACTTCATTTGGCCAAAAATAAGAAAGCAGATACTAAGTTTTGCTCGTTTAAACTATCACGTCGGTTCCCGGCGGAGGTAGGCAGAGGAGATGGCCACACAATTCTGTCATGGCATATTTTCGTTGCTTCATGCACTTTCATGCATCGTATCACACAAACTCTTTATTATTCTGACTTGGCACGATCCGACTCAAGCATTTGATTCACTCGTGCATCTCTGACTTCTTCTCCAAAACATCGAGCATTTCATATAAATTTCTTTCTTCGTCCATTCGCTTTTTACGCTCAAACCAAATGTTTTAATGTGGTTAAAAATAATAACATAAATAAACAAGAGTTTTAAATCAAGGGAAGCCACATAATAAAACTTGCCTTTATAAAAATCAAGAATTCCATTGCCTTCCTATTTCATGGTTTTCCACAAAACGTAATTTTCCTGGTTTTACAGAATGCAACGTAAACAGATTCAAATTAGGACTGAATTATGATGAATTTTATGCCCTCGTAAAATAGATAATTTTCTTCAAACCATTAAAACCAGACTAAAATAATATTTCTTTGAATTTTTTCTCGCCTCTTGACTGCAGAACCCGAATTGCCGTTTTAGAATGTACATTTTAAATTCAGAGTTAAAGAGAATATTTCCTAACAATAGCAGCCCGTGATGACAGATTCATGGTTTTGGTAAAAGCAGTCCACGGCGCACACAATTCCTAAATAATGCATATTTCCAAACGAAATTTCCGCAAATTTGATCATCGAATGCCTTAGAAATAAATTTCTTATTGTATGTTCTGTCATTCACAAAGATTTAAATTAACATGATTTAAAACTATGGATAAAAGGTTGTTAAGTCGTTAAACTTTTTATTTAATTTGCACCCAATTTACTGCTGATGATTTTACTATAAAACAGTATTTTAAGATTTAAATTTAAATTTTTGCTTAAGATGGGTCGTGTAAAAAAAAAAAATAATTCGTCAAATTTTTAAAGTTAATTTCACGTTCTGTGAAAGTTCTATTCAAGTTGTGTGATTATTTCAGTTTTATAAAGCAATTGGCTTATAATGTATGCTGATGCATTAACAGAGCACAAAACGTGAAAATAAAACTAAAAAATTTTAAGAATTCGTAAATTTTTTTCAAACTACCCGACCGTAATCAGATTTGTAAAAGAATTTAAAAATAATCTTAATATATAAAAATCAAAATATGTTTGCTTGGCGATATATGAGGTGTCTATGTATTGCTACACATGCAACGCATGCCAAAAACTCAATAAGAGTAATAAAATATTGTTCTACTAACATTTTCTTACCAACTAATTTTTGGTTTTTTGTTTCAGGTAATACACATTTCAAGAATATTTTATTGTGGAGTTAAAGACCTAATGTTCTTGCATCAAATTGAGTAAGTCAAAAACCCTTTTTAACCCGCTTTGCGTCTTCATTGTGCTAATGGAATCCAGGGCCACGAATTTGGATGTCGCGGATTCAAACCCCGGCGTGCACAACTATACTTGAAAATTTACAAAAATTAAAAATAATATTAAAATACTTATTTCGGTTGTTGGTGCATAGGTATGTTGATAAGTAGTGTAAAATATTCCTGCGTGATGCGGTACATTAGTCAAGTTAAATTAACTGTTTATTCGAAATTTCAACAACTTAGTTCCATACTATCATAGTTCCATTATCATAATATCAGACGAACGATAAAGTAGGTACCAAAATTATTTCTTGAATTATTATTGGAATGCGTATTTCTTTTGTTCAAATGATCAGATAAAATAATAGAGTGATGATTCGTTACTGACACAACACTCGTGATTTCTTCAGTTCTTTAATTTTGTTTGCGTTTTTGGGCACTGCAGCCCCGGAAACCGTTTATTGGATAAAAAACACCTCTACCATACGTCACTCCAAGTGGTTCGCTACGTTTGGTGATTTAGCAGGGGTGCCCGGGTTCATGGGGTGAGGTTTTTCTGATCTTTGCGGCGGAGACGTCTGCCCACCAACTGCGTGGCAGGCCGGAGCGGGAGAGACTCACGGAGGGAAACCTTATGACATCTCCAATAGGAACATCACCTTGCACCGCAGTGGAGGGATAGATTCATCGGTCCGTCACTCTTGGACACACTGATCCCCAGATTCCTACCGACCCCCCACATCTTTTTCTTTCTCAGAACTTCCTCTCCTTCCTTTCCTGTAAAAATTCTCCCCACGGCATCCACAAAGATATAGGCCCTGAGGGGAATTATTTTCCTCAGGGTCTCCAGTGCGGAGCTAGTGTAAAAAAATGGATATTCTTGGGACCAGTTCATATAAAAATAATTCTTTGAATGGCTCTTCTTTTCATAAGCGGTGCAACACTTTTTGTTTGATGAATACGAATAAAATTTGACTTGTATTTTCATAATGTCGGTGGATAGATGTCGTAATTATTTTTTTTTTTTTATTAATCGAAAAGCAAATTTCTTCTTTTGGAAGACAATTATTCTGAAGCAAATATCTATTTTTTAGTACTTTCAGCTTCACAAATCGTAAAATAATTATTCTTCTTCTTTCGTATGGTGGGGGGGGTCAGAGGGGGACATCTAAGTCTGCGAGCCAGTCTAGGGCCTCAGGCGTTGCCCTGTGGACCTCATCAATCCTGCCGGGGAATGAATGGAGCAGGCATTCGTTGACCACATGTTCAGTGGTCTGCACCTCACCGCATTCACACATCTCCGACTCTTTAAGGCCCAATTTATACATCATATGGGCACAACTGCTATGGAAGCACCTTATTCTATTGATGGCGGACCAGAGTTTGCGAGGCAATGGCCAGGCTGTCTCTCAGTGGGGTCTTTTACGAGATGAGCATTTTTCATCCGAGGGATTCAAAAGGGAAAATATTCACGGTTCAAGGAAATTTATTTATTTATTTAGAATTTGTGTTTTAAATGTTATAATTTGTGTTTTATCACGAATATTGCTTATTTTCTTTTGTCTTTCTAATTCAAATCTAAAAATATAGACCTTTTTAGCGTTGTAACAAGCAAAACAGGAAGAAAACAGTAAGCCTATTACTCTAGGTACTTATGTGCTATTTATATCGAAATTCCACCTAACTGTAAATTCCACAGGGATTTCGGGTTTTCCGTTCCATCAATATTATTTCCATTCAATCATAAGCATCTCTTAAAGAGACGTTATACTCAGCACCCAATATATTTTGCCAGTAGGCCTTGTCAACCGCTTAGCCAATATTTCATTCAAACACACAACCACCTGACTGAGTCTAAATTTTGAATAGGGATATTATTAACTGAGCGTAATTCTGTAGAAAGCCGCCATAATATTAATTTTCAAGCCTAAACACAAAATTGAAAATGTATTTAAAGAGAACGCCAGCAATTCCGACACAGGTAGGTTTTATTATTTTTATCAGAGATCGTGATTTCGACAGGAATTATGATTAGGATTTCTCGATCACTGTATTTCTAACTGGAAATGATAGAATTGGGTTATATGGATGGTTTAACAACTGAAATTCATTGTAGTAGATAAGGGTACTTTGATCAGATTTGATGCTTTGTTCCATTGTCGTAAATTTATTGGAAATAGCAATAACTAGAGACAGAGTTCTCAAAACGGTTATAATAAACATTTTTCTATGAGATTTGATTTCGGTATTCTTTGAAATATAGGATTAACTTGTTATTGTTTCCTTAGAAAAATAAGATATTTACAGTTTATTATATATTTTTCAATTTAATTTTGTGGCTTTACTAAAGGTAATTCTATCAATATGCATATATTTTTCTTTAGTCCAGGAATAAAATAAATTTTATTTTTGTCGAGCGTGCTTCTTATCTATAGTATTTGAACATTAAATTGATTATTCAGGATTACAGATAACCGAAGATTTATTTCTAGAATATTATAAAAAATATGTTTATAGAAAAATCAAATAATAAAACAACAAAACCTTGTAGATGTTAAAGCCCCTCCGGGTAAGACATAATAATATTTTATTGTTATCAATAAAACAGTCTTCAGCAACTTATGTTTTAATTCTACAATAACAATCAAAATTTAAGTTTAGGTTAGTTTAAATTTCAATAAAAATTAATTTCATCTTTATCGTCAAATGCGTAATTGATAACTTTTTATAAAAACAACCCCCCCCAATAACCTTAAAATTAGAATAGATAATTCTAACTGTAATCAAGTAACATGCTCCTCTTGGTTCGAACTAGGAAAAGTTAAAAAGATCAAATATTTAGATATGTATATATATTAATACATTTTAATCGGCAATCACAAATTAATAATACCGTCTCCAAATTAAGATATCTTACTTACATATTTTACAGACTTAAGAAAGTACCTACTCAATATTGAAAATGTCTCTTTTTTCTCTGGTGCGATTTTCAATCACTTACGGTATAACAGGATGGAGTAGCGCGCTTGATGCATTTATACCACTGTAAACTATGAAATATAGCTTTGAAAACAAAAACAACTTTTGAAAAAATTAAAACTGAATCAACAATGATGTATTTTTTATTCCCAAAACGAAAACCAAATAATTGCAAACACAGCAGTTATATTGGAACTAGTACTTTCAATCATTTACCGAAAAAAATTCAAGTGACAACCAAAATACCTCAATTTATAAAAGAGGTAAAATTGTGGCCTACCAATACAGTGGTTGGAACTTTATTTTTTATTTAATTTCAATCACTATATCTTTGAAAAAAATACTGATGTAGGAATACAATCCACTACTTCATAAATTATTCAAAAAAATTAGAAACTGTTCACAAATCATATTATTGAAAGATTGGTCAAACTTATATAAGAATGGGCAAATCATGTATCTGATGAAAGTGCGCTACTGAAACTGCCAAACTGCTTAACTGGAAAATTTAAATTATTAAGCAAATGTAAAACTATACCAGTTGGACAACAAAAGATATTAAGTGATGATCACAAAATCTGTTTGTATTAAAAAGAGTGTTTTGGCATGGATTGAGTTTCATACAAATCCACATTTCTATTTGAGATTGATGAAATTTTGCACACTTGTCTTTTAAAACAAGAAAAGGATCTCTGTCACCACTCTATACAATTTCCACTCCTTAAATGAGATCTTTGATACTTCTTGATGAAATTTTGCGCACTTCACGTTCAAAATAAATTTAAAATTGGTGCTGTCTCTCTGATTTTGAAAACTCAACGTAAAATCCGGATAATGACGGGTACTTCAGTTGGCAAATAAAAATAACAGATCCTAACCTTAAACAGTTAAAAAAATTATTGGAAGGAGACGTTTCCAAAGAAGTATTTTTTTTCAATCACTAGCTCCATTTAAGAAATACATTTCATTGTTGTTTTAACAGAATTAACTCAAATATAAAATTCACAGAAAAAATATTACTCACGCTTTATTTCCCTTTTTTAAAAGAAAGAAAAACATTTCCAAGTTATAAATAATTTGACAATATTTGAAAATCTCATACTACCACTACAGTAAGCGGAAAATGTTTTTATTTACTTACTTACGTAAATAAAAATATTTAATATTTGTAGCACAAAGAAACATAATGTTGATAATCACGCTGAAGAATTAACTATTACGGCGCCCAGTTTAAGGACAAATTATGTTTCCAATTTGCAGATTCTTATACATACAGTTCTCAAGGAACAGAGCTTACGTCAATATTTAACCTTCATCTGCTCGCGTCTACTAAACACTTCCACTGCCTGTGCGGTAATTTGACCGCCCATGGTTTTATATAATTTTCATGGGTTCTTCTTTGTGTTTATTTTGAAATAATTAAGACAAATGAACTCTGACAAAATATTGCAAACCTTTATTAAAATAACACAAATCGATAAAATTCAAAATAAAAAAAAAATACAAAAAAAATCACTGAGATTTTTCTCTGGACTGGAGCCATTTCTTCATCGGTGGTGTACAGTCGTTCCTTAACAAATATGCGGAGCCAATCTTAGCTTTCACTACGAAATAGTCGGATATAAAAAAAAACTTATCACAACGAGAAAAGAGAAAAACTGGTAAGAAATGCAAATAAAAATAATAGTTAAAGATATATATATTCAATTTGGGAGGCTAGTATGGGTACTGCCGCCCCAGGAACCATTTATTGGATAATCAACACCTCTACCGTAGGTCACCCAAGTGGTTTGCTACTTTTGGTGACTTAACAGGGATGCCCGGATTCACAGGGTAAGGTTTGTCTAGGTCTTGGCGGTGGATGCATTTGTCGCCTACTGCTTAGCAGTCCAGATCGGGAGAGACTGGTTGAGGGAGACTTTTTGACCTCTCTAGTTGTACTCTTTCGATCCATCGCCTTGAACCCCAGTGAGAGGGATGGATCCATACATCCGTCACTCCTGGACACACTGACCCTCACTTTCCTATACCCTTATCCTCATACCCTTATCCCCTTATACCCTTATCCTTCCCTTCTTTAAAAAGACTCCCCACACAGCATCCCCTGATGATGACGACATAGACCCTGAGGGAAATTAGTTTCCTCAGGGCCTCCTGTGTGGAGCTGAGGTAAAAAAATATATATATTTCTTTTTATTTCCATTGATTGTAATCTTGAGCATTGTGAAAAAAAATACGATGGTGAAATTCTAGTAAGGAATAAGGGAATATGTTTTTTTTACATGAGCTCCACACAGAAGGCCCTGAGGAAAATAATTTCCTTCAGGGCCTATGTCATCCTTGGGGATGCTGTGTGGAGGGTTTTTTTTTTTAAGTCAAAGAGGGAAAGGAGAAGGAAGTTCTGGGAAGGAAAAGGATTTTAGGGTGGGTAGGAATCTGGGGTTCAGTGTGTCCTGGTCATCCGCCTCCAAGACCTAGACAAACCTCACCCTCACCTTGCAATGAACCCGGGCACCCCTGCTAAATCACCAAACGTAGCGAACCACTTTACGTCGAGTGGGGAAAACATTCTTGTATCTGTTTTTGTGCGGTAAGTTGACCGATGTGGTAACTCCGCCGTGTTTGTGGCTGTACTGAGCTGGCAGTGGAGTTAGCCGCTAATTGGATCCCAATCTAGCAGAGAAGAGTGTAAAGAGAGAAAACATGCCCCTCAGGCGAGAGGAATGCGCGCAAAAATTCAAGAGAGGTCAATTTGCCGCTCTAGCGACCAGATGGAGGTTAAGTAATTTGATTTTCTGAATTCCTAAAGGCGATGCGTTAACTCAATTAGCTATCTACTACTATATTGAAGTTAAACGGAACTCCCACTCTGAACTTTGAAGTAAGTGCTTCACTTTGAGGTGTTCTGTACGTCTTAAACTCATACATTATTATTAGACTCGTTTATTGCTTCGGAAAGGTTTCTCTGATAAGATCATAAGTAGATACCTAAATTTGCAATAATTTGCTATTAATATCATTAAACTTTGTTAGGTTTATCTTCATATATTTTGTGCTAAAGTATACTGAAAGTTTATCTTTTTAAATAAAAGATATTCAGATATAGTGGAACGTAATAGATAATAATCATAAATATTTAAAAGGGTAACGGTAACAATAATGGATTGGATTGGAAAGTTATTGGAAATGCATTTGAACATTCATAAAACTAGACGTGGGAGAGTTTATTGCTTATTGCACTACTATTATTGATTCACCGTTATTTAGCGGCAATTTTACTTGTTATTTTTCCTGTTTTGTGGAGTAAATTTATTTATTGTATAATTAGGCAAGGTAGTTGAAGTTTTTGTTCAAATAATGTCATTATTATTTTTGGATGAGGCTAAGGCTTCCCCGATTCTGGTATGTTGTGAGGCAGAAGGTAAGCGAGGAGGGAAGGATGGGGAGGAGAAATGTGGGGAAACGCCTGACTATTCAGTTCTAGTCAATAAACACGACTAATCCATTTCAAGCAATAATTCAATTCTGAATGGTGAACTTACACCAGGGCGATTTTGAGAGTATCTTCCACTCTGGAACATGCCGCAAATATACTTCATATTATCTTCAATGATTAAATTGTGAAATCACAAATCAATCAAATAAAATTTACTTGCACACGGGCGATTTGAACCCGTCACCACCGGATTCCCCCTCGATCACGAGGACGAGTGTTTTGGACTGTAATAAGAATTCTTTGAACAAATGTCTTTAAATATGTGTGGTTTGAGTATCTTATAAAAATGAGATATTTTTATCAACATATATCTAAGCAAGGATTTTTTTTTTACATTAAAAAAGCCATGTTCTCATCATCTCATTCCATGAAACATTTTGGTTTGTTCTGATACGTGGAAATGGCTCAGTGGTTGGGGTTTGGTTAACATTTTTTATTTATGTTGACGGTTTACTTGTTTGGAATCACTAACAAGAAAGATTTTTTTAAATCTTAAAAGTTCGACACAGGAGTCAAATACCCTTTCCATGGTATTAAATGATTATCTTGAGGTTAATCCATACCACGCTCTATGCTTAGGTAATAGGTGCAATTATTTGTGAGTTCCCCTGGAAAACCGAAACAAGTAAAAGTATTTAGAATCTGTATGAAATTTGACAAATCATCATCACAACATTAGGACACAATACACAACGCCCATTACGCATTAATAGTCGAAACGATGCTTCAAATATCTTTAGTACTTCCCAACCTTCATATACTTTCCTTTCCACTCCCTTCAGCTTCACAAACTACCCCAATTCAGGATGCCATTGTTCTATTGGCTCTGAGCATTTGCGAGTAGTTGGGGCTCTTGAGCGGCATACAGGTAAAAAACTTGAATATTTTGTTTATTTTTACGTTGCAGAAGAACTTAAAACCTCAACGCCAAATGAAAGTTGCGAAACTTGTATATTGGGGAAAGATCATAAATATATAGAATCCTTAATTTAGTTATTATGGTAACATCTGTCCCACGTCAACTGTACACATCGGAAATTAACGTAGCAAATTGTTTTTGTTCTAATAAAATAATCAAGTTTTCTACCCTTTTAGAAATTTTGTACGCATCTACGCCACCCATAGAATAAACAATAACACAATAAGTGCCTTTTGGGCGTATTTCGTGATCCAATTATAGGTCAAATTCGGTCAATATTTCCATGCAAAACTGTGTTTCACCATGATTAAAAAATTCAAATGGGATGGCGAGCAATTTGAATCGAGAAAGCACGAGGTACAAGGGAGACAGGTTACAGAGAGTTACATGGTATAGAACCAAAAGATATTAAGTCAGTGACACATTAAATTTGTTATAATTTAAATTTGTTTCCATTTAAATTTGTTTGGAAAGCACTTCGAGTGTTAAATACTTTATTCTTGGACGCCACGTCATTAGATTTCCATTCCAATGTTAAAACCTTGCAATAATTTAAAACCTTGTTAGATTAGATAATTGATATGAAAGCGTCGGTTCTCAGCCCCGTGGGATGTAAGCAGTAGCTTCTTTAGAAATCTTCAAACCCTGGAATTATATTCACACAACGTCTCAGTCAAACTTTAACCCTTTTAAGACACAAGGGTGTTAAGTGACGTACCTGAATTACTTTAACTCGTGTATCCTGACCTTATTTGGAGTAATGAAATTTTTTTGTCACCAAAAACCAAAATCTTATCTATATTTTCTGGTTAGTATGTCCTCACACACCCTACTTTCACAGGGATGATCCTTTGTTTCATGTAGGAATAATTACTTTGAGGTTATAATTTATTTGCTTTGAACCCTCGGATAAAGTGGTCAAAATATGAAAGCGCCCTTTGGTTTCGGAAGTGGACCGCCATCCATCAATGGTGACTTGATTGTTCGCTGAAACAGGAAGGCATGAATATCAGTTTTTATCCTTCACAATAACCCTTTTCCTCTATCTAAAGCGAAATATTTATTTTATAATTCATGGGATGGCTTTGTAGCGGGCTACAAAACGATACAAAATTTAAAAAATCACAATTTGGAGATCAAAACAAAGAACTGCAATTTAACGAAGGTTAGAGAATTTGTAATTGATTCAAAACTTCTTCAATTATTTTGTTATTCAAAATGTATTAAAGTAACTAGCTAAACTAATTAACTAAACATAACTAATATATTATAATAAAAGCAAATATTTAACTTTTTTCCAATTTAATTTTATTGACCGTAACCGGTTTCAGCTCGCTAGAGCCATCTTCAGACGGGTACAAAATATTCTTAGTCTACGGTTTACATACACAACATATGAGGGAGGGGGAGCGGGGTGGTCTTAAGGGTTTTAATCATTTATACTAATTACATTTGTTACTAAGTCGTTTCAGACTGTCGAATTTCTAAATATTTTGGTAATTCCAGTGGGCTAATTACCTTGGGTTTCAATATTGTTAAGGAAAAACCTTACAAGTAATATGAAATATTAATGACCTAATTTATTGTCAAATTGTTATTATATTTATGATGCATGCATTTTTTTAATTGCTTTTTGAAGGGATACATAAAAATAATAACAACAATTTAATATAATAACAATTTGACAATAAAATTAGGTTAATTAAATTCACAAATTTAATTAACAATTTAATATAATAACAATTTGACAATAAAATTAAGTCATTAATAATTCATTTTACTTGTAAGGTTTTTCCTGTATTGAAGTGAGCTACAAACCCAAGGTAATTAATTAGCCCACTGGAATTACAAAAATATTTAGAAATTCGACAGTCTAAAACGACTAAGTAACAAATGTAATTAGTATATTTGATTAAAATTCTTAAGACCACCCCGCTTCCCCTCCCTCATAAGTTGTGCATAAACCATAGACTAAGAATATTTTGTACCCGTCTGAAGATGGCTCTAGCGAGCTGAAACCGGTTACGGTCAATAAAATTAAAGTGGAAAAAAGTTTAATATTTGTTTTTATTATAACATATTTTAACGGAATTCCACCATGAATTGTCATTTTCAAAAATAGAAATATTAAACATAACTAAATATATTAAATTAATTAACAAAACATATTTAACAACTCTTAAATTGTGTTATTCAAAACGTGGTTATAGAAGAAATTAAATAAAGACATTTTATTATAAGTAACTTCACTTATAAGTAACTTCTTGTATCTACCATCAAAACCTTAATATTATTTATCAAATGTTATATTTAAGTTTAAGACAATATTATAGTCAACACACTATTTACATGTAAAATATCTGTTCATTTTGACTGTTCTAAAACGGGCAAATTGCCTAGTTGGACAGCCAAAGCTCATTATAACAAAATATGTAATGTTTCTCAAAATAAAATAAATAAATAAAATAAATATTACTACATTTCAAGAGCGCAGACAAGGAACAAAATCAATTATTTTTATTTACAAGGTTGTTGCACCAGAAAATCTAGTGAGAACCTTTGAGCACCACCTTGTATGATCTAACCTAACTTAATTCTTCACTTTCCCGGTACGCAAAATCCCGAAGCCAGTGGGCCTGTGCCCCCAATTGGGATATATTGTGGGGATAAAGGAAGTGCAGAAGAGTAGGATATGGGCTCTTGCCTCGAATACTAATTAATTCTTCTGATCTGGTTACTAAACACGGCCAAAGCCAAAAAGCAGAAGATTGCTTGATTTTAGATCCTTTGAAAGAGAGATATATAAATAATAATGATAAAGGGAGTACACAATTATTTAAAAAAAAAAAAGGTTTTAGTACATAGACTGCGCGTACGGGTACCACCGTCCTGGGAACCATTTATTGGAAAACCAACACTACCAACACCAAGTGGTTCTCTACGTTGGTGACTTAGAAAGGGTTCCCGGGTTCATGGGATGAGGGTCTTGGTGGCAGTTGGACCTCACCTTACCTAGTGCGTGGCGTGACTTAAAGTCACGTCTCAATTCTGAATTGTGGCCTTTCACCAGGGCGATACGGAGAGCCTGCCAAACTGAAGTTAAATCGGTTTTGACATTTTTTTCTCAATTATCTATATTTCCACGATAGACAGATGATACATAAGAACCGTACTCCAATTTCCTTTTTTTCAGTTTCCGAATAGGTAAACATCCTTTTGTTCGCTCTTTTCCAATACACGCGCACCTTATCATTAATTTTTATATACAATAAACTTTTCAAGTAAGAAATATTTCTTGCCATACATCTGATGTTTTTTTTTATAAAGCTTTACGATTTCAAATGAATATATTTATTATTTATAGCTTTATTTTCTTTTCCTATAAATTCTTTTTCGATGAAAATTTTTCGAAATTGACTTTCAGAAGAGGTTTCATTTTGAATTGTGGCTTTTAATATGTCGTAGTTCAATTTTATTACAGCTCTCAGGTTTACTTTTATGAACGTGTAATCTTCGAACGGAGCAAAAACAATATTTTACTTTATTTCCTTGAGTATTTCAGAGTTCGTGTAATGAAATTGAAAGTGATGAAAGCGTTGATCTCAAAAAATATTTGGTTTTCCATTACATTTCTAAATTGTTACGATTTATTTTCACAGAGATTTGTGTAAGTTAATGTTTTGAGATAAGAAATTAAAGCAAATCAACAAGACTGAACGAAGAAAATATTGTAAATTCATTACGTATTCAAAAATTTTCTCATAGACAGAGAGAATGTGGTACATGTGGACTCTATGCAAATGCTTCCAAAACAGGCAATACTCATCAGCTTGAATGAGATCGTCATTCAGAAACAAAACGTTTTGTAAATTAGTCTCAGCTGTGTTTAGCGACAAAACTCCCATTATTATTATATTAGTTAAGTATGTATTTCCCTGTGTTCTACCTCCCTATCTGTTTCCCCTTCTTAATTCTTCCAGTTTCATGAGATCAACCAAATTTGTCATTTGAGACTACATTCTTATGATCATACAAAAAAAAACTCAATTTGTTTCCATTTCCATAAAAAATATGTTCGGTAAAATGCAATCTGGCTTTTATCTGCCGGAGCACGTTAAGCGGGACCTCGTTTAGGATTGGATTAGAGTCTGCTTTTATAAAACTGTCTACGCTTTTGTCTGACATGCTCGTCTATCATCCAATTCCATCTCCAGCTCTTCTTTTGGTGACAAATGTTGTACTTCGGCCTTACTCTACTCTCGTCTATAAAGATGAGGTACTTTAGACTAAGGATCGTCCATTTAGGTAAGTACCTACTTTTTGAGCCATTCAAACAAACGGTTTAATTTTTAAATTATTTGCTGTTCATTGTAAGTGATTACCGTGTACGTCGATTTTCATATAGTTTAGTCTCTTTTTCAAGGCAAGTAAATCAAAAAGAACACTTAAATTAAGGCTAATAGCACAATGGCCTGATTGCATTTTGCCGAATAGATAGTGTTTATGTGACGGTAAGTATCCGTTTTTGGATTACGAAATAGAAATAAATTGAGTTTTTTGTTTGATCACGACAATGTGGTCCCAGATTCGATTGAACAATTGAATTTATAGAATTTCAAAAAACTGAAAGAATTAAAGAGGGAAAACAAATACGGACAGTGGATTTTTTTTTTAAGAAAGAAAAACATTCCCGGGTTTTGAATAACCCAACAATGTTTGAAAATCTCCTACTACCACCACAGAAAGCCAAAAATGTTGCTTGTGTTGTGATGGAGGACTTAGCCAACCGAGGAATCGAACACGGGACGCCCGGGTGGGACCTAAACGCGATGTCCACTCAACCACTGACAGGTAACCATTATCCTGGCTATTGGAATTGTGTCACTAAACAGAGCTGGCCATAGTAAACACTGTTGAACGTTGTATGGTATTTCGATAAACTGCACGAAAATTACCTTGATGAGTTCTGGTCAAATATCAATATTAAAACAAAACGATTGTTTTCTATTTACCAGATAATATATCTTATTATTTGTGTATGTTACGTGGTAATATCGTAAGAACTTTTCCAAAACAGCACAAGTAACTAAAAAAAAGATGAAAAAATCTCTCGTTTTAGAAATAATTGTCGAAAAATATATTCATACAAATCTAAACTGATTTTATTATTTGTACACGCACTTGAATATATACCCAACATGGAAAAATACAATTCAAAAGAGTTTTAAAAGAAGTAATGACCTTTTTACTCGTTTGAAAACGTAAACGTAACTTTGACAGCTGCCAAAAGCCAACCGTAAATTTCATAGAAAATTCTATCCAAATAATTCAGAGTAGACACAATAATCAAATAGTAACCTAGGTCTTAGATTGATATTGGCGCAAGCTTTCTTACCTTGTCCTTTATATATTTTCTTTATACATAAGGGTTAAAATCGCATTAAAAAAAAACTAAAGTTGTTTTGGCCCGCCGGCAGGTGAGCAACAGAGCCAACGTTTTGATTCTGAATGTCGATGTGTTTGAAAGGGAAATGCTGAGAGTATCGCCTATTTTAAAAGCGTTTACAAATACAATTAATTTAAAACAGGTCCGTATATACAACAGCTCTCTCTATCTATGGGATTTTTTTAAATACTTGATGAATTTACGAGAGCTTAATTAACATCATTATATTTCCTTAGATCAGTTTTATTGATTTGTTTTAATTTCGTATCTCAAAACATTGGCTTAATAAACTACGGAGTTGAGTTGGGTGTTTATCTTTGGAAGCATTCATCCTTATAAACATAAATCGTAATTATTAAATATAAATTATAAAATGAAATCGAAATTATTTTCCTCAGGGCCTTCTGTGTGGAGTCAATAATTAAAAAAAAAATAATAACGCGTGACGGCTGTTACGCCTTCTGTAGGTATTATCAAACTGCGATCATCGTCTCATAAATACATCGTCTGTTAGTGGCACGACCACAGTTTGATAATGCCTTCAGAAGGCGAAACAGCGAAAAACTTTTTTTTAATAAACTCTGTTTATAAATTGAATACAAATATTATTGAATATAGAAAATAAATAAATTTTAAAATTAAGTTCTACAAATATAACTTGATAACAATAAATAAATGAAAAATAAATATTTTTGGCATCAACACTCAACACGTTTAATTTCATAATCCAATCTCTCTCCAACACTGAAAAAGGGGAAATAAAAATGAAAACGTTTTTATTATTTTGTATGGATATAATAAGATAGTCATGTATTCGTATATATTACTTTTATTGTTATTCAAGCACTTCAACCAGAAAACAAAGCTGGCTTTTGAAAAAAATTCTGATCGGGACCTCTTTTTAATTACAAGCGTAAAGTGAATCTATAACTCATAATAAATCGTGTTTAACACTTATTAGTAAAATATGTAGCTCCATTAAGCAGTAAATGTAATTTTAAAATTTAAATAACTGAAAAAAGTGAAATAATAAATATTTTTTCACAAAATACGGCGGTCGAACGAAAAAAATTTAAGATATTTTTGTTTTCATTTCAGAGAAATTCTGGGATAATAATTACATCTACAACGTTTTAAAAATGTATTAATATTTACCGTTTCACAAAATTTGTTTTGTAACAAACCAATAAAAAAAAAAACAGTGTGCATTCCACCGTGGTAGAAGTGAAATTTCAGAAAACTACACAAATAGGAGTCCGATATCTCCGAGTCTCTCTAAAGCTCTCTACAAGGGGACTTAATCCAATAGATGTATTTTTGTACATTATAAAGCAAATCCTTTAGATGTATATGTATCCTATAGACCAGTGGTTCTCAATGTGGGCGACAACGCCCCCTTTTGGGCGTTTGAGACCTGCAGGGGGGCGGTAGAAGACCCAGATAAAATTGGGGGGCGTTGAGTTGGCCCAGGGGGCGTTGTCAGGTAAAAAATATGGTCTAAAAAGATAAACAAAACCCGCTTATCACGTACTAATAAAGCAAAGAAAACTATAATAATGGTTAATTTTTGTTATTGAAGGTAGTGTAATCATTTTTGTGTAGTGTTGTGTGGTTTTGGATCCTTTTTCAAAGTCAACACAGCAAAATCACCCCAGGTAGAAGAAAAACTAATAAAACTAACAGGCGGCAAATGAGGAATTAAAAATTAAATTTAAGAATGGCTACCAAGAGTTTTATGGTCGATTGTTGAACGATTTCTAATAGCATTCCCATCGTCCTATTTAGCTGAACGTGGATTTGGCGCTGTAGCAACGTTGGTAACTAAAAAGAAAAATAGGCTCCAAGGCTGCGTTCAGTAGCCAGTAAGGCTGCGTAAGTTACATTTGTTTTTAAGTAAAATCGAGTCTAATAAAAACAAACTTCTTAAAACGCATCAAATTCAACTTTTTCATTACATAAGTTTTAAATTCAGTGTCTTTTCAATGTTAATAAAAATATTTCTAATGAACGGTAAGGATAAGGAACATAGTCTAAGCCACTCGGGAATTTATTCACTCCAATGCAATGATTGTCCCGCGTATTATATTGGTTGGCAAAACGGCACGCAACAAAAACACCTGTGTCAAAGAGCATTTTAGGTGTTTACACAGCAATGGTTTCTCCGAATTTGCAAACCACCTGATAGAAACCAACCATAATTTCGATAAAAACTCAGGCGTCACCCTTATTCATAAAAACACGATAGGTATCAGATTGGATAATTTAGAATCCCTAGAATTAAGAAAAGCCAAAAATATTAATAGTAAGGTAATTAACAATCAAATAAATTTAAATAATAGTCCAATACTGAAGTTGTTCCCTATTGACAAAAAACATTCCCTTTCCTTACCCAATGCTCCATCTACACTTATCCCTACTTCCTCCAGCGTCTACTATCCGTAGTCCAGCCGATTTTGTTTTAAACCATATGTATATTATCTATAACACATGTAACTTAATTTTAGTATTTTAGTAGAGTTCTGTACTGCCCTGAAGAGGCTACGGTGGTAGCGAAACCCGGTCGGCATTAAGTACATAAAAAATAAAAAGTGGTGTTTATAAAGTTATTGTTTTATTTTAAATTATAAGGTCACATCACAAAGTATTTGTTTCATATGAAAAAAAAAAATGAAAAAAAAAATACTTCTCTTATATAATAAAGTATGCGCTTTAATTTTTTTCATTGAAACCATTTTCTTCTCAGAAATAGGATAGGAGTCGTATCCTATCTTACGGTTATGTAATATTACAGTGTAATTACACGTTTAAATATAATCGTGGCAATAGCTGTTTCAGATTCGCGAGAGATAGTATGTAAAAAAAAAAGACTTTTGGGAGACCCAGAGAAACACATCCCATCCCATTCCATTACACCCCCCCCCCCACTAATTGGCATAAAAGTTGGTATGTAAAAGCAGTTGGGGGGCGCTAGAAAAAAAATATTCTCAAAGGGGGCGTTGGGCAAAAAAAGGTTGAGAATCTATGCTATAGACGAACATTTAATCCTTGAGACGTATTTGTCTCTTTTTAGTGCGTTGTTTTTTGTTTCATCGAGTTTGAAATCTAAGCGGTGTTAAAGAAGTTTTTACTTCAAAAATAAGTAATCTACGCGGTGGAAGTGGAACCTTTAGAAAACTACACCAAGAGAAGTCCGGTTATACTATCTAATTCTCTCGCAGGCTAAATCCAACAGTTATATTTGTTCATTATAAAGTAAATCCTAAAGATGTATGTGTATCTTACAGATATAAAGGTAAATCCTGTAGATGTATTTGTCTCTTTTTGGTGATATTATATTTTATTTTATTTCTTCGAGTTTCAAATCACAAACGTGCTAAAGACGTTTTCACTTCAAAAAACTAACGTTTTTGTTATATTTAGCTGGCCTGCGTAAGCGAAATTATAATCACATTATTTTTATTTCTTCAAACTTCGCAAATAGTGGTGTACACAAAGTTATTTGTTTTCATTAAATAAAAAAATAAAAACTTTTAATTTACATCTGACATTTTTGTTATTATTTTTGGGGTGTTATGCCGTGTTTCGCTACCTCCTTCTTTAGCCAACGTTTCGGACAGCGTTACATCAGCGATCATCTCATGATGATGATGGATACTGAGATGATGATGATGGACACTGTACCGCTGTCCGAAACGTTGGCTAAAGAAGGAGGTAGCGAAACACGGCATAACACCCCAAAAATAATAACAAAAATGTCAGATGTAAATTAAAAGTTTTTATTTTTTTATTTAATGAAAACAAATAACTTTGTGTACACCACTATTTGTGAAGTTTGAAGAAATAAAAGTTATTCAATTACTTAGGAAATAAATATGTACATTAGGCAAGTTTTTCAGTCGACAACACTGAGCCAACTAACTATCTGCTAATTTAATAAACTTTCATGACAACTCTAAAGTATAATTTTATTTAACATTCGTCGCAGAGATGCTCTCTTCAGACGTAAACGAATTATATCTGCAGCGTTCATTATCATAAATAAAATCATACCTGTTGTGTGGATTTGTGAGCGAAAATGCAATCACGAAAGTACCTGCCTGAGAACTGGCTGACATAAATGTGAATTGAACTGATATTTTATAGCGAGAGTTTTAAGATACAATATACATATTAAATGTTTCTGAGGCACTGAAATGTGAAATATTGGTTTTTGTACGTTTACTAGCCACCGAGTTAGTTGGTTATAGCGAGTAAACTCCATCATAGAACATCTTTGCTAGAAAAATATACTAAATTACTTACCCTTGTTCAAGATTAGGAGTGATAAAGTAAAACTAATGTGCGATGACCACCCTTTTAAAGGTAGAGTTTTGATTTTTTTATGTAAGTACCGCACAAAAGTCCCAACTGCTCCGAACCGCTGAAGCTAATGAGACAATTGTATCCCTAATTGGGGTATTTTGTGAGGCTGTGGGTAGTGGGGAGCGGAAGGAAATGGGAAAGAGGAAGATGCAAAGATCTTGGCTTTATTCAGATCTGGTCACCAAACACTGATACAGCCATTTCAAGCCACGTTTCGATTCTGAATGGAGGCATTTCACCTTATCAATACTGAAAGTATTTTAAGGGGGGGGGGGTAAGGTTTTAAATGCGAAAAAAGGCATATTTTAATGATTTATTTTTGGAGATATGAATAATGATGCTTTGTTTATATTATATACACATTATAGTATAACATCTGAAGTATGTTTTAAAAAAAAATATATTAAAAATATCAATAAATAAGTCCGTGAGAGCCAATCTCCGGAGGCGCCTCGAAAAAAAGTTGTTATGCGGTGAACATCATAACTCATTAACGAATCATTTGAAACAAAAAATTGAAATGCATTTAAAAGGTGATATGTTTTCCCAGGTAGTGACGAAGCGTTTTTTTAATTTTTTTTTTTTGCAGCATGTTGAAGTCAAAAGTGCGATTTTTGCTAAAATTTTCGGTGAATTTGTTATAATAAAACGGAAAAAATCGTAAAAAAAACTCTTCCTCACTACCTGTTGATTAATGTAAAAAAATCAAAAGAATTATTTGCCAGAAAATCTCAAAAGAAAGTTTTTTTATACACGAAATATACTTGAATCGAGCAAGAAGGCCGGTCGCTTGAAACGCTATATCTTCGTTAGTTTTGCTCCGATTTACTTGAAATTTTGACACAACACTCTCAACATGTTTTGAATTTAGAAAAAAAATAATTTAAAAATTGAGTTTTAAAACCTTACCCCCCCTCCCCCTTAAAATAATAAATTGTGTAGTACCTAACACATATTAATCAGATGAAAATCTGAAACACATGAAAATCTAGTCTCCTTTAATGGAAGTAATCTTCCGAACAGGCCCTCCATTGATATACTTGTTGTAATTCTATATAAGCGACCAGTTCAGATATGGGGGCTTCATCGAAGCCAGAGTAAAGTTGGGCGTACTGTACAGGGCCCGCAGATACTTTAATAGTACACAACTGCTAACCCTGTACAAATCACAAGTACGCCCCACGGTTGAATTTGGCAGCCACCTCTGGTCTGGAGCTCCAAAATACCTGAAAAATACACTCGAACCTGTGCAAAATCAAGCGGTCCGTTTGATAGATCCTTCCATCTTAACAGACGGATTGCAATCTTTGGAGCACAGGCTTCGGATGGGAATGCTATCCTTGTTCTACTGGTATTTCAATGAAAGATGCTCCGACGAACTAGCGTCATTGATCCCTTCGGCACCGGTGCATAGTCGGAAGATACGCCAAACACGCGCCCAACATTTTGTACACGGTTGACATTTGTCACATGAGAACGGGTCGCTTCTTCGACTCGTTCTTGTGTTCAACAGCTCGGCTGTGGAACGATTGGCCGACCTCTGTGTTTCCTCCTTCCTCCAACATGGGTCTCTTCAATACCAATGTTCATTCCTTCCTCTCCTCAAAAAGACCCTCCACAAAACATCTCAAATGACATTGGCCCTGACAGAAATTGTTTTCCTCAGGGCCTCCTGTGTTGAGTTGATGTAAAAAAAAAAGAAAAAATTTACTTGACGTACTCCAAGGTGTAAATCCGCGGCCTACGGATTTGTAGCTAAGGATTGTAACCACTCGCCCACGGAGGACGTCACGCCATCAAGTAGTCGTCGACTGGCTTCATTTCCCATTGAGCAACAATAAGCAAGTATGTAAAATAATAACAATATGCAATATTCATAATTCCAAGTACATTAATTTCGCCACACATCTCTTGATGATATCAATTTATCCATAAGGTACGGTGTTATCGATTATGCATATGATTTTCTTTGAAAATTACAAAAATAATTCTTTTAAATAAATAACACAACTTATTACGTTAATTTTCTCAAACCTTTTCTTTCTAACCTCACGTGAACACTGATTAAGGCTGTTGTGAAATATATAATTATTGCTCTCCGTTGGTTTGCACGTCCAACAAACTCGGGAAATTATTTAACTAACTGCATGCGCTGACTGCATAATTCACAATTTAAGCTGGAAATTGAATAGTTGAGTTTAAATGCGCAGCTGGAACCAACTCACACAATAATATTAAACAGATTCAATTGTGCTCAACGGACCACGTGCAGGAAGTAAAGTGTTTATCGTCAGTAATAATTATTGTCAAAATTGAAATTATTAATTAATATCTGACGGGGTGACCGGTCAACTCAGAACCTCATTTGAAAAGTCATTAATAGTGATGTAAAAAATATATAAAAAAATTGGTTAGATCGGTAACGTTAGGTTAGGGTATGGGTTATTAAAAAAAAAATCGTAGCTTTTAATGACTTTTCAAAAGGGTGTTGAGTTGAGTTGAGTTGAGTTGAGTTGGCATGTAACCATTTGACGAAATACTACACATCGTATGTATCGGTTGAAAAAATTGTTAACAGTGAGAATAACAGATGGGTATATATGAGACCGCCTCCGTGGTCGGGAGGTAAAGCTCTCGACTAGCAAACTGGAGGTTGCCTGTTTTTATCCCGGCGTTCTTATCCCCAAGTAAAATGTATGTGATAGATTTGGGTTATTTCACAATTTTACTAATTTAAAATACTATATATAGTATATTTGCAGCTTGTTTCAGAGTGAAAGATACTCTCAGGATCGCCCTGGTGTACCACCATTCAGAAATGAAACGTTGCTTGAAATGGCTTAAGGCGTGTTTGGTGACCAGATTCGAACAGTCAGGCACTTCTCCACCTTCCTCTTCTTCTATTCCTCCCTACCTTCAGCCTCACAACGTACCCCAATTAGGTATGCCATAGTCTCACTGACTTCAAAAGGGAGCAGTTGGGACTCTTGGGCGGTTTTCATACTAAAAATAATATGGTATGTTGTGAGGCTGAAGGTAGTGGGGAGGGGAAAGAGATGGGGGAGAGGAAGGTGGGGAAGTACCTGGCTATTCAGATCTGGTCACCAAACAGACAACAGCCATTTCAGCAACGTTTCAATTCTGAATGGTGGTCTTACACAGGGTGATACTGAGAGTATCTTCCACTCTGAACGTGCCGCAAATACACTGTATACTATTTTAAATTAATAACTTATGAAATAACACAAATTAATCAAATTTATTTGCTACAACGGGATTCGATCCCGCAACCTTCGGAATGCGAGTCAAGAGCCTTACCGCTATACTTCGCCGGCCGGCTATCTCATTCTCTCGACAGCTAAATCCTATGGATATATTTGTTTGTCTCTTTTTAGTGTCGCTATTCCTTTCATCGAGTTTCACATCACAAAGGGGCTAAAGAAGTTTTCACATAAAAAAAAAGAGACGCCTGTTTGCAAAAAATTGTGTATCAGAAAAAAAACAACTTTTCCGAGTACTAATGAATCCATTCGTGTTTCTTTCGTAACGACTTATACGTTTAAAGGCGTGTGTAAATAATAACAAAAATCCCTGACTTACAGATAAAACCTTTTCGACGGGCATGTTTTTTCCCTTCAATACCAGCTAGAAGGCGTCTGCTCAACCGTAAATCTATCTTAATTAAATGAATTATCGGACTTTCTAACTGATAAATAGATCAATTACCGCCGATAAAACAATCCAAAGATTCGGTTAATAGAGTTTCTTTTTATCTTTCAACATCGAGCTTGAGGCTAATTGAAGAAGAAAACGGGAATAGAAAACAAAAATTCTCATTAGTAAAATAGAGTTACCTAGTCCATAAAACAATAAAATAAAACATTGTATCTACTTCATTTAAGGGGGGGCGATACATGAAATTTTTTTTGCGTAAATAGTTGAAATAACATCTCAAAAATATACCCGTAAATGTTTAGTATGAAATTCGCATTATTTATCTATTAAAAACTCATTTCAGTGATCCGCCTCAACTCAAAGACAAAATCGATGACCAAAGGGTGAGTCGAGAAAATCGCCACAGCTCTTTAAAGACCAAAAAAGCTTGTCAAGCATGTCAAGAAGAACTTAGGAAGAAAAACGAGTACTTCGAACGCACCGAAGAACTTCTGTATGGCCCTGGAATAGCTGACTAGTTGGGAGGTCGTTTTAATCATAGTGTGTGTCAAAACTTTACACGTGTTTCTCTCCAAACTGCTTTTTTAAATTGGCGGGCAAGATAACTCAAAAAGTTCTTAACCGATTCATATGAAATTTGGCATACGTCTTCTTTATAGTATTAGCTGCTAGTTAAATTTCAAATATACCAAAAAAAAAATTCAAAAATTGTCATTTTTGACCCAATAACCTTAAAAAAAAGGGTTAAAAATCGAACTTTTTTATTCTGAGGCGTGCCAATTTACGATTTTTTGACTTTTTTTGTTGGTTAAAATAGAAGATAAATGTTTTATAAACACGCTCAAGCCAAAATTTTGGATTTCAAATAGCTGTAAAAAAAGCTAAAAATCCCGCCAATTGACGCCTTTCGCCACGAGGGTCTCAGGAGATTAGTTACTTCGGCGGCCATTTTGAAAAAAAAATCTGATTCTTGTATTTTAATATCTAATAAGTAAACGTACTGAATTTAAAAACGATTTATTCCCTTTTAAATGAGCCTCTGAAAAACGGTCAAAATTCAGGCGGTTACACGTATCGCCCCCGTTAATACGGCAAATTTCATATGAATAGGCAGGATTTGTCAAGTATAGACAACTCGAGAGCAAATACTAAGTATCCGACAATTATTGAGAAACGTCGGAAGTTCAACTTGCCAGAAATGCTCTGCTCCATTGTCCACTCTAAAGTATTTGATTGTGTACGGTGGAACTATTTGCGGGGAGTAAGTGAGGCGACGGAAATTTCTAAATACCTCATATATGTTATTAGGAATCTGTAAGCCCAAGAACACGCATGTATCAAGATTGACATAGATTGCATAAGGTTCTTGATGGATGGAAAGGTGGAATAAACATCGGTGGCCAAAAAATCTCTATTATCCGATATGCAGATGACACAACCCTTATTGCATCTTAAAAATAAATGAACCAACTTCTTGTTCTAATACAGGATGAAAGCTTTAATCTAGGTCTACTGATCAAAAAGGCCATGATAAAACTAATGGTTAACGACATGTGTAAGAATAATTGCTCTCGCAAACTAAGATATGGTGAACGACTTCATACAACCAGCCTCGTCTATAAGTGATGAAACAGGTTTGCACGACAAAAGACGCCATGAGTAAAATGAAAAAGATATGGAGGGACAGAGGCATAACGAAGACCACCAAAAGGTGGTGAGGGCGCTGATTTCCTCCATATTTCTATAATATAAGGTGTGGAAACATGGAACAATTGAGCCAGCGAAAGGAAGCGGCTAGACGCCCCCTGGAATGTGGTGCTGGAAAAAAATGCTCAGGATTCCATGGAAAGCCAAAGGCACAAATGTGTCCTTTCAGGAAGAGCTAGGCATCCGCAATAGGCTTTCAATTATCTGACTACAACGCATTCTAAAATATTTTGGCTCGCTAAGTTTAAGGACTTCTACTTGGCAAAGTGGGAGGCAGAAGAAGCAGAAACACTATTGCGCTGAAGTGACCAAGTACCATCGG
The DNA here is from genome assembly GCA_936435175.1 of Glyphotaelius pellucidus. Taxonomy (NCBI): domain Eukaryota; kingdom Metazoa; phylum Arthropoda; class Insecta; order Trichoptera; family Limnephilidae; genus Glyphotaelius; species Glyphotaelius pellucidus. The sequence goes on from OW386545.1 coordinate 18,666,346, forward strand.
CATCAGATGGTGTGATTGGCTCTCCATGCAGCGCAGAACCGTGAGGAGTGGAAGAACCTTGTCCACCATGGAAATTGGAGTATGGATAATGATCCTCGGCAATGGGGATCCGATTTAAGAAAATGATCTGGGCGTATGATTAATAATCTTATACCCGATTAATATAATACTCATTTCTCCAATTAATATACCTTGTTATTTCCCGCACTAAATTTGTGTACTTGTTTTCAGAGATTGCATCGTGTGGGGAAATAAATTTGCTCTGCGGAAATATTTAATTTAAATAACATTGCTTGCTTTACAAAATAAATAAACGAGTACAAAATAGTACAGTAGTGTAGCAATCCATCTATTCATTATCTGTCTGCTATTGATATAATGTTACGATTATTTCACCTTTTTGTGTGTCAAAATACCTACCTGAAAACGCTTATTATTAAAGGAAAAAATCTTTAAATCCTCGTTGGCGGGTAGTTTCGCCGAGTAGCGAGTAGTTTAGCTGAGTAGCGAGTAATTTAGTAACTAAACGTGCCCGAACATCGTACATTTAGTATAGGTTTAGTCAGCGGCTTAGTAGAGTCAATCCATTTTGTTATTTTTTTTCAGGTACTAGCGCCCCCACCATGTGTCACTGCTTTTTGCCTTAATCACTAAACAATTCCGTTGTTTTAGTAGAGTTCAATAGTAGCCGCAGAAATGTCTCGAAGCTCGTCAATTACTTTCCGCTATCCTTTCAGCCCATTCATTTTGTAATGCGCCACTCACCAATGTAATCTACTCGACCGTAATGCGATCATTTTTGGCACGTCAAGTTGCAAGTTACTCTAGGTGGCGAGTTAACTACTTGCCTAGTCCGAATATACCATTAGTGACATCTATTTTATCGTTACCATTAAAAACCCGAATTTTGAATCTGCTATTTCAAATCCTTATTTTTAAATTACAATAACATTAAATTACAATATCGGAAATCCATCAATTTCCACTACTCATTTCACTGACATTTTATACCACTGCAAAATTCTGCTCTGGTATGTAAAGTGACGATTATTGGTTGGAACTCGCTATTGGAGATTGGTAAAAGAGTTACGGTGAGGTGAAATATGAAAGAGAAAAAGAGTTGTTAGAAGTGTAATGTTCAAAGTTATCCTCTTTACCGTCTTCAAAGACTTTTTTTATCAATCTCCTATTCTTTAAAAGATAATAGAAAAACGACTCGGCTTTTCCTGTTTTTAAAATAATTCTCTCTTTTAAATACCCTCTAAATAAATAGCAAAGCTTTACATTAAGGAATCTTTCAAACATCAGGATTTGGACAAAAAGCATTTTAGTTTTAATGGTTCTAATGGCATATTTTATTAAAAATAATTCTCTCATGAATTTTGCGCCAAAACACATTGTAACTATTTTTATTTACACATTTCATGCCTCTGTTTATATCATTCAATGTGACTCTGTTCCCGACAATTTCGCTCCGATAACACGAATCATGATTTATTACGACGCGGACGATTTAAGTACCGAAATAAACCCTTTAAAATTACACGGGAAGAGACTCGTAACCATTTATTCGTGCAGAAATTTCAACGAACACTTTACCGAAAGCTCTTCTGTAAAAATAGTTTGCATTATGTAATTAGTGTGGAATACACTAGGCAAACCAAGAGCTGTACAAAACATGGTAAAGTTTTATTAAATAGTCTACTTAGTAAGTATTTGTATCAGACTCTCTTTGTAAAAATGTTTTATGCAGAAGTATGACTTAGGTCTTTTAAATAGTACTTCTGAGATGACCATCATAAAAAATTCATGTTCTTCTCTTTCAACGATGACACTTATTTTAATATTTTAGGAAAATGCAGTTATGCTTTAAAAATTAAGATTATTATTTGCGCCCGCACATACGTAATATGAAGTTTTGTTGGTATACAATCCCAATTCTTTAAAAAAAAGGCTTACAAATTCAATATTTTATCGGTGATACAATCCAATTAATATATTTGTATGCCTTTGTTGAAAGAGTTGAGTTTTTATGTGGACAAAACTATCTATACATAATCATTTTATTTATGTGCGGACGCAAACAAATTATAAATCTTAACCCTTGAATGATAATTTTATTTTGACCTACGTAAAATATGATGATACGTCCTAAAGACTTTCTGAAGTTTAAACGTTCATTAAACCATTTGACAAACTAAATCTAAATCTTTGCGAGCGATGCAATCGTCGCCCATCAATTTCCTTCAGGTAGAATGTTTTGATCGCCCTCATTATTTATGGCGTCAACTATTTGCTGACAAATTTGTTTTAAATGTTTCAATTCTAAATATGATCAGGTTATCCCCAGAGTCTTGTTGTTCAACGACTGAGCTAAACTAAGGCTCTTCCTGTTATCTGTAATTTTTTTCAGACTCTCTCAAATAATCTTATATAAAATCTCATATATAATCCAAAATGATCTTCCATCGTACAAATTAAAACCGCTACGTCAAATTTCCATAAATTATGAAAGGATCGGCATCCTTAAAAGTCATTCCAATCTTCCAGCCGTACTAATAAATAAAACGTATAATAATATGTTCAGTGACTGAACATATTATTATACACACTCTTCTCTTTTATTTACTGATATTCAGACTCTCCTAACCGTAGTGAAGTATTAACGATTGTCACAATAACTAATGACAGAATATTTCATCCAATTTTCAATATCTTCAGTTGGGTGCATTCAAATAATTGAATCTCTTCAATACGTAATCAGAAATAATGTTTAACATTCCCTGGTTCTCTCTGATTCCTTCAATTCCCCTCAAAAACTGTAATTCAGTCCTGTTATTCATCCTGATAATTACTTATTCGAGAGCTGATAACCTCCATTCAAAGCTACGGAAAAACCATAGATCTGATTTGGATTCCTGGACATTTTAGCCTCATGTGTAACGATATTGCATTCCTGATTGCATATTGATTCCTTTATCCTCGTGTGTAATAATATTGCAATTCCCGATATTGCATATTGATTCCTTGACGAACAAGGAACATTCAAGCCTATGGATGCCTTGTAAACCACATTCCCCTATCTGACATTTTTTCCAGCCTCAAAAATAGATCTCACAATGTTTGGACAGAATATTGGCACATCAAGTGAACCTCAATACAAAAAAAGACTATCCCATCAAAACAGGGTTTCAACAATTACCCTGTTTTTTCAAAAAATAAATTCGAATGAGAATTAGGCATTGTTACATTCCTTCAAACATTTTTAAAAATTACGTTCTTGACTCCCCAGATTGAACAGTCTGTAATGTAGAAGTGGGAACTTTGGATCACATGTTTTTTTGGTTGTCCCTGTCTAAATAAATGTCCTCTCTTCTATCAAACCTTGTCTAAAATTTCCCCCTCCCCCCATTTTACTTCTCAACTCTTCTTAGTCTGAACTCAACTCCAATCGTCCAAATAATTTTGAAATTTTTCCATTTAAATTAAATTGATTTATTAATTCACCCTTTCTTCTCTCCATGTCTTGAAATGATGGAGTTGAATAGACTTGAAAGCCGAAAGCCGGAAACATTAATTATACGTTAACAAACGTATAATTAACGTTAAACAAACCAAACGAACCAATTCTTTTCTTCGAGTTTATTAATTTTATGTTGTTAAAACATTTTTTTGGTGTACCATTTTTGAATCCCTAATACCAAACAGTTTTTCCTAACATTTTGTAAGGGATTAAATTCAAACACAAAATTTTTCTAAATTTATTTACGGTAGCCCGTTTTATTTTATATTGCTTAAATCTCATTGCTTCATCAAAATCATGAGAAACGCCACTTGGTTTAGGGGAAGGTAAACCCGGAAAATTTTCCTGTCGGCCCAATGGTAATTTATTTTTGTTTTAAACTTTTTTTTTTTGGTATCAGTTCTAGCAATGGCGTTATTATTTTAATCCGGAAAAAGTAACTAAATACATCAGTGAAAAGAGCTTTAAAATATATTTGTGTAAACCAAATGGGTGCAGAAAACATTATATTGAGTGTTAGAAAGATATTTGAAAGAATCAGAAGCATTAATGATAAAAACCAAATATTGCTCTCTGTCAAGAAACATTTTAAAGACATTCTTTAAAATGCTGACTGTAGACTGCCACCTAAATTAATCTTAGAAATATCTTTAATTTTCCGTAATATTTTTTCTTTTTTTCAAAATACATAATTTAACATTTATATTCATTCTTATTAATATTTTCTTAGTTATAATACGTACATTTAATTAAATTTATTGTAAACTTTATTATTTTCCATCATGCCAACATGTACTTAATACAGCACACATATTTACATGTTTTACATATTAGCAACGTTTATTACTTCTACCCAGATAAGTCAGGGTGAAGTAATTAAGAAGTCGAGCTTCAATTAATATAATACACATATTAAAATTATAGTTTTGCACAACGTTAACAATGAATGACACACCCAATCTGTCACTCGTAACCTCAGAACATTAATAAATAACGATACCGTTCTAACCACCGCCGCGCTCACACATACAAACACCACTCACACGCACGCTAAGGAGGGTCATTTAACAAAAAACGTTATTTTAAAATTCTAAGAGCGATAAAAGGATGCCTAATTGGTTAAAGGATAATGGGTTCAAAACGACGTGGTTTTGTTTTAACAAAAGGTTTTGAAAATTTTTATATATTTTTTTAATTTTTTTTTTTTACCAAACCATATTTTTGTAATCTCCCATAGCAAGTGTAGTATATTTTGACGAAATCATTTACAAAAAGTCCCAAAATTGAGTCTCGCAAAATAATGCCAAAATTTTGGGAGTAAGAAGGATTTGCTAGTATTTGAATACACTGCGTTGAGATAATTTGAATTATATTCAAATATATTTTTTAATAAATAAATAAAAATGTTCCCTATTTTTCGTGTTTTATTAAAAATAGTTAATTTTTAATGGTTTATCTAACATTTTTTTAAGGTTTAACAAGGGTGGGTTTCTCTCTATTATGTGAAATTTCAAAGTCAATCCGTAGGAAGATGATATACAAATATTTAAAAAAAAAATTACGCAATTTTATATCTCCATTTAACACCCTTTAATCACTATTAGACAAATCAAAACAAGAATTTTATTTTCCTCATACAATCGTGACCCACCCTAACGCACACACACTTCACACACATACAGCCATACAACATACAGCCGCACTTATACACAACAGTTTTCAAAATGTACTTAACATTCGCGAGAATTCATCATTAATAAATTCATCTCTTTTTTCCAGCCTTTTCCCAGAGCAGTGAAAACACCCCACCGGTCATGTATCTGGACCGCAACTGGAGGATCCCCGCCACGGAGGCTGTAGGGGCCGTGGTAACGAGGGTACGGGCCAACGACATGGAGGGGGACCCTCTAATCTTCGGCCTGGAGCCCCTGCATCACGGACCCGCCCCTGTCGGACTGCCTTCACTACCCTTCACCATCGATAACGGCACTGGGGTGGTTTATCTGAACGAAAGCCTTAGAGATAAGGTAACTTACCTTTATTCCCTTTACTATCTAAAAATGCGTTGTGGTGGCAGATACTCCGACGGATCCATTGGGGAGTATATTTCTTGTGTCAGAGGAAAGAGTCTTGTTTCGGTGATTTGTCTGCAACACAACAGAAAAAGGAGCTCAACACATTGCGTGTGGATTGATTAGGTTGCCGAGCTGGCTGCCTCACCTAATGTTATCCGAAAGTTGGTGTGGATAGTATTAATATTATTGGATGTTTGATTGTAGTACGTATGCAGAATGATTTTGATTGATAATAATTAATTGAAATCGATGGTTTCTTTTCTTTGTAATACAATTTTATTAGGAAAACAGTAATACATACATAATAGAATATAATCTCTATTCATAATCAACTAGGAACCAATATTTAACCAGAATTGTTAGAAATGAATACTTGCCTCAAAATTATAATATATTAACATTCCTTTTTATTTCTTCTTCCAGGCTGGTCAAAACATATTTCTTTACGTCACCGTAACGGATGGTAAACTGACGGCAAAGAACGAAGTTTGGGTAAACGTGGTCAATGCAACTGGTCGCGATGGACCAGGGCTCAACTACTATCCTGGAGGAGGAATTGCTAATGGTCAACCAAGAGTCAGACCGCCTTTCCTAAACCTTCCAGGATTCAATTCAAGGCCACAGTTACCGCCACCACCACCAAACCTGAACTTATACAACCAACCGACAGTCGGAAATTACAGACCAGACGAACAAACAAGCCAAAGCAACAACAAAAACCGAAAAGTACAAACAAAAACTTACCTAGAACCTGATGTAGATGTAAGCAATGAAACAGAAACAAATACTCAAACCAAAACAACTCAACTACAACCAACAAACCCTCTGGTACCTAAGTTCGAATATCCTCCAGGAACCAGACCAGACTTGAAGAAGAACAACGCGGATAAAGACAACCACTTGTTGACGAACGAGATAGATATTGATGGAAACATAGCCAACGCTACAGAAGGAGCTGTGAAGTCTGTACCAGATCTGACTACTACTATAGTGCCAGTGGCTTCAGTGTGCGCCATATTTCTGATCGTGGGAGCGATAGCACTCCTGTTCAGAAAGAAGATCTGTCCCTCCAGATCAACGGCCAAAAAAGCAAAAATGGTAAGTTTCCTGTCACATTTAAAACACGCTAATCACTTTTTTATAGGTGAATATTTGACCTTCTTTGTATTATTGTTTCAAGTAATTAGCTGGTACCAACTAGAAAACGAATAAAATAAATTAGTCCAGTGATGAACCTTCGGCGGCCCACGAACCCATTTCGTGTGGCCGGCTAGTACTTCCAACTTGGCTAAATAAAATATTCAACGGTTTCAATTCTGTTTTTTAAAAAGGTCTATCGGAAAACTTCAGTATTTCTTCAATTTTTTTAATAAGCTACACGAATAATAAGATTTTTCTCACGTTTCCTTAAAAACACAAAATTTTGTAGTTCGACCTTAAGTGTGAAAAAAAATCATCTTCATAGCGCAGCGATTTTTTGTGTAGACCTGTTTGACGCATTGAAAAGCTTTTTGTTTTATAAAATAGCAAAAGTTTTCTTGACTAAATTTTATTTAACTTTCCGAATGATAAAATCATTAGATGCCCAAGATTACAAGTTCTAAGGTATTTTTGTAGGTTTTTGATTATTTCAGATTTATAAAAATTGAATTAATTTATTGGTTTGGTCTTGGAGATATAAATTTTTCGTATTATAATAAAACAAGCATGAAAATTATTTCCATTTTAATTAATTTGACCGTAACCGGTTTCAGCTTGTAAAAGCCATCTTCATACTGGTACAAATTATTCTTAACCAAAGTTTATATACATAACATGTGGGGGAGGGGGAGAAGGGTGGTCTACGAGGATTTTATTCAAGTATTAGGTTTTCTTTTGATATATATATATATACATTTGATACTAAGTCGTCCTTTGACTGTCGAATTTCTAATTATTTTGGTTATATCTACAAGGGTAGGCTTAGCACCTCGGGTTTGTAGCTAACTTTGATATTGTTCGGATCGGTTACAAGTAATATAAATTACTAATGACCTAAATTTATTGTTGTCAAATCATTATTATATTTATGATGATATGGATTTTTTTTATTATAAACAATAAAATTAGGTTATTAATAATTCATATTACTTGTAAATTATTTCCCGAACACAATAGAAGTAAGCTCCAAACCCAAGGTAATTAATTAAGCCTACTGGGAAATACAAAAATAATTAGAAATTAGACAGTCAAAGACGACTTGGTAACAAATGTAAGAAAACCTAATAATTGAATAAAATCCTTGTAGACCACCCAACTCCCCCCTCCCGCATATTTTATGTAGGTATTATAAAACGTAGGTTATGAATAATTTGTACCAGTCTGAAGATGGCTTTAACGAACTGAAACCGGTTACGGTCAAATAAATTTAAGTGGATACAAGTTTCATATTTCTTTTATTATGTCATTATAATGGAATTTCACAATGAATTATCAGATTCAAAAATAGAAATATAAAAATTTTCGCTGATTTTCTAGTGTTATATAATTGATTTATTAAAAAAAATCAAACTTCGCAAATATAGTGGTGCTTACTAAGTAATTTATTTTTATAATATAAAAACAACGTCGTTTAGAAAACATAAATGGGTTTTCGGTACCAAATAAAACACCAGATTTAACTATAATAGGGATAACTAAGGTACCCTACCCCTGCGCCACGTGAACAAATTGAAAATTGATAGATTGGCCATCCGGTTAAAAAGGTTGATCATCACTGATTGAAACAGCCAGAATCTATTTTTTGAAATTTGGTACAGCTTGACACAATTATGTTGGTAGTGGCGTCGCAGATGCAGATTGAAAAAAGCATAATTCTAAATAATAGTAATTTCGTTCTTCAGTTTCTCCTTTGGCAGCTTGCAAAGTTAAGATTTTTTTTATATTAGCTCCACACAGGAGGCCATGAGAAAAAAAATCCCTCTGGGCCTATGTCATCTTTGGGTATGCTGTGTGAATGGTCTTTTTAGGGGAAGGAAAGAGATGAAGTTTTAGAAAGGAAAAAGGTTTGAGGTGTGGGTAGAAATCTGGGGTCAACATGTCTAGAAGTGATGTACCCATGAATACATCTCTGGCGGTTCACCGAGAGAGTCCGGCTGGAGATTTCAAAAATAATCTCAACCATTCTCTTCCAATCCGGCTTGCCACCTAGTAGGTGGGCAGACGCATCCGCCGCCAAGACCTAGACAAACCTCACCCCATGAACCCGGGCACCCCTGCTAAGTTACCAAACGTAGCGAACCACTTGGGATGACCTGTGGCAGGGGTGTTGGTCATCCAATAAATGGTTCCCGGAGCAGCTAAACCGACTCATATCAGCTTCCTAAATTGTGAAACGTAAATTTATTCCGAATAAAATATTATTCTAATTGATAATAAATAATTTTTTTTAAATTTAATGAAAACAAATAACTTTGTGTACATCACTATTTAATTAACAATATCGACATGTTTCAAAAACTATGTTTTCTTCGTTAGGATAACTTTGTGTACACCACTATTTTATTAACAATATCGACCTGTTTTTAGAACTATGTCGATATTGTTAATTAAATAGTGTTGTACACAAAGTTATTTGTTTTCATTAAAAAAAAAAGATAATAAATCAGTTTATGATAATATTCATGGATGTGAAAATTATTCTCGAATATCGAATATATGCATGGTTTAATTTTCAAGTTTCTGAATCAATTAACTTGTACATATTTCACCATCTTCATTTTGCATAACGAATGTCAAAACACGAGCGATAAAGATTTCCGGGTGCTCGGCTTTTGATTAAGGTATTCGATTTAATTAATATCATACCTATCAAAGCAGAAATAAATTAATTGTTTACTGCGGTTAACGCCAATGAATCCAACTAGATTTCACCGTTTATTCCATATTTTTAGGATTATGAAAATATCGTAAAATTTATAATTCATTTTAATTTTAACTAAATTTGAGCTTCTATCAATCGAGTTAAAACAGTGTTCAATGTTTGAAATGTCATTCAAGGTAGGCTGGTATGTTGCATGATAAACACCCACGTATTGCGAATTATATTACTTTTAGACAAAGGAAACCTGCCTACACATTTTCAACAATACTCAGTAAAGTAGGTACGCGTTTGATTTAACGTAAGCTTCTGTTCAAACATTAAATAGCAAAGAAAAATATATTTTTAAGGTCTGCCTTGTTTTGGCAATAATTCCTTGGAATAATAATTTATTCTTTTTGAATTTATGTAAGTACTAGCGAGTTCCCAGCGTGCATTGCAAAGCCACTCATAAAGAAATTGATTCTCCGGTGCGTGTCTTTTCCCATTCGTCCCGTTCCCCTTTCCACCTCCCCTTCCCTTCCCATGACTCTCACTTCACGCGATCTCCTCTACCTTCCCCGCTTTCCCTCTCCACCCTCCCGTGAACCCCCCTCCCGCGATCCCTTCATTCAGATTCAGTCCCGGCACATTAAGATATTCAAACAGCTCGCGTGCCACCTATTGCAATTTTTTTTTTAAGTTTTCATTTTTCATATATTATAAACTTTAATTTGTATATATAATAAGAACACTCAATCAAATTTGGTACCTATTTAAGGGGTTAGGCCACCCTAGGATTTTGGAAAAATCGTTTTTATTTTTTTAAATTGTCCCCTAAGACCTCAAAAATGATGTCCCAAAAGATTATGGTCGGAAAAAATCTGTAGGTACTCGATTTTCGAATTTTAGTACATATTACTTAGTTTAGTACTTAGTACATACTCGTAAGTAATGGACAAACAGCGCATAAAGCATTCAGAGAGATCGCTGTCTGAACGGGTAAAAGACACAAGAATCGCTTTAATATCAAGCAGAAAAAAGGCAAGAGCAGGAGTAATCTAGAAAGTATGGTGGGGACATCGCAGATTGAAGGTATTGCAAAATTATTACTACTATCCAAAACTTCAATCGCGTGTATCTCAAAACAGCATTTTTTAAGTTTGCCGGAAACATAACTCAAGACAATTTTCAGCCGATTTACTTGAAATATGGAATATATATCTTCAATAATACACTGTCTATAGAAGTACGTAGGATTTTTATATTGAATAGTTAATTTGTTAGTAACAATTACCTGATGATTTTTTCGGCAAATTTTTAACTTTCCACTTTGGAAGTGCGCCATTTGGCCACAAAATAATATATTGAAAAACACGTACGTACTTCTGCAGCAGTTACTATTTAAAATAAAAATAAAAATAAATTATGATTAAAAAATGTGTGTCCGGCCGTAAACCTCAAAAAAACGGAGACGTCATCGGAAAACGCTATACAGCCGCCATTTTGAAATCAATTGCTTCAAAAAAAATCTGTATACAGCCACTGATAAGTATAATAAACACTTTATACTGGAATCTCGATTTATTTCGTAGTATTTCTGGAAAAATAATCCTAAAATAGCCTATTATTTTGGCCTCTAGGGTGGCTTAACCCCTTAAAATAATTATAAATTTTGATTAGATTCAAATTATTCGATTTTGGTTAGCACGATAGGTGAGTACTTCGATTAAATTGAATTTAATTCGAAAAGTTTTTCTCGAATAAAGACATTTTTGACAGTTTCGTAAGCGTTTTTATAATGATTAAAAAAACTTTTCATATGTGGTTGTAATATTCCAGAAACCTTCAAAAGGGTGGAAAGAAGGTATTTTGAAAGTTTCAACATTTCCTATGCTTAATATAGCAATGCGTATACAACTCCGTACATAAAAACTTACTCATTGATTTTTATGTATAAATATAGATAAACAAATGTACGTATTTTTCATCCTCGGAAAGCATATTATTTATATGAACAATACGTGATAAACCCAAGAAAGAAACAATCGCCGTTCACTCTTTTGAAAGTAATTCATAGAAAAATACTTTTCCCGATAAAATAATATCCATTTTCTGGAAACAGATAATATTTCTTTACACATACTCGTATATCTTCTGACTATTTCACGGGATGCTGAAAATGGACATTTCCTGGGAATGACAAAAGTAAATATATCAGTCCTTAAAGATAAAACAATTTTATTAATGGGTTTCATTCAGTCAAAAGTTTGTCTACTTATTATTATTATTTACGGCCAGAATTTATTTTTATTTCGTTTCGATTTTTTCTCTCTTTTGGTTCATTTTTAATTTTTTTTTTGTATCAAACATGTATGACTTATATTTCAATTTGCTTAGAGTGTACCACTAAGAGGCCTAACTAAGAGCACATAAAATAATGGGTTCATGAGATCATAAACCATATCTACTTGTGGTAAACGCATTTTTCTTAATAAAGGTTTCTGTTGGCTTTAACGCATAAAAAATAAATTACTAGAATAATAAGGATGGAACAATATTTAAATATTTTGATCTTGAAACTGATTTTTCCATCGTCATGAAACATAAAATGAAAAATATACAGAATTTGTCTTGTTGATGATAATATTATCAAATGAATATTAAATTAACAGATGGTGTTCCCACTTTTGATATTGAAATAACGAAAATAATGAAATTTTCGTAATGAATATTCAGATTCCTCTCAACGTTATTATTATTTTGAATGCGAATTTGTTCTTGTGAGATTTTGTGGTTTTAAGGCGTAATATATTTTCGAGTTAGTGAACTCGTGGAGGCTAATTGCGCTTTTCATTATCTTTATAATAACTTTGAGAAGGTAGGAATTGAAATCCATGGTAAATAAATTCCGCCATATCGAAATTCGCTGATATGTGTGAGAAATATTTTTAACTTCAATAGTAATTATTATCATTTTTTCACAATTACGAAATTAGGTAGAAATTGTTCTATAGTTAAGTAGCTTTACCATTTAATTACCTTTAAAAATTGATTACTCAAGAAATCCAGACGAGATACGAAAAAAAACATTTGACAGGCACTAATATTATCAGAAATCATAACAAGAAATATTAGAACCTATTTCATAGTTAGTGTTAAATTCGCATCGGTGTATACACGTTAGGTTCCCCTAAAAAAAACTTTAAGGCAGTATTCTAGTCTAGAAAAAAAATTTAAAATAGTTATTTTTTCTTCATATTTCCAAAGTTTAAATATTCAAAAATATCTCCTTAAAAGGATTTTTCGAAATTCGCATTATTTTAAAAGTTATAACCATTTTAATGTCGCGGTTTAGACGGAATCTAAACAGAATCTGAATAGAAATTTTGAGACGGTTGACACGATATCTCAAGTTCTACTGTTACTTTTTAAAATTTGAATTTTTTTCTTTTGATTTTTTTTTAATGTTTATTTTATTCTTTAATATTTAATAAATATTTGGTAAAGTAATGGCTGCTAAAAATATTATTGTTTTTTTTTTAAACACCTACAATTCATGCTTCTAGACTAGAATACCCCCTTAATTTTGAATTATACAGGTCATTGTAGGCCTTATTTCAATAACGATTACTACTCTACCACTAGATCACGCACTATTCGCAACCCGTTAATTTATTAAATTTCTGTGTTTTTGATTGTTAATATTTGTCAAATACACAGTGGCATATACTGACTGAAAGTAAACCAATCGAAGTCAAAAGTACCAATAAATATTCCACAATCAATTTCCACTTCTTATCTTATGCTTATAGTGTAGCGACAGTGCATACTAAAATACATATCATCGAAACGTGTTCCACTGGCGGTGATCGGTTCGCACTGTGTAGTTTCCGGACGCTCTGCGTTGAGGTTTGGAAGCGTTGGGAGTGTTGGGAGTATTGGAGGCCAAATCGAACCAATTTGAACCGACTAAAATATGTATTACATTAAGGCCTACAAGTTTGTATTTATAAAATTCATTATTTGCTAAGAAATATGAAAATTACATTTTGAAACCCATTTTCTCATTTAAATTGACTGTCATGATATAATTATTATGCCATACTCCTGTATTTTTGTCATAATATCGAAAATTCGTCAAATTTTCTCAACAGAAATCAAAATAATTATGGAAGCGTGAGCTACTTTAATCTCTGCGTTGAAAATTCCATTAAGTTGTTGACAAAAAATAGAAAATAATGATAATGATTACGTTAATAAATAAGTACATATGTTTTTTATAACTGTTGGAAACAATAATAATGTAAATAAATAAATACAAATGTATTATTTTAACTGTTTTATAATCTTAAAATCTTAAAAGTGATTCCGATTACTAAATCACAAGAAAAACTTTTTTTTTATAAAATACATAATCATCAAAACTCACTCTTTCCTTTGATAAGAAAACAAACGTTATTTTCTCTAAATGAAAATACATGAAATCCAATAAATGTCGGTAATAATTTTCAATTTAAGTCATCCAATTCATTATCATCGATTAACGTTTTATGATATTTTTGTTTACCCATGTGAAAGCATTTAAATCATAAAATGTTATGATATTTTTCTATGGTTTCTCAATTAAAAAGAGCGCATCTGTTAATAAGAAAAAGTAATGAAATACAAATATGCCAGTGATACTTTGCGTCGCTTTTTAGTAATTAATTGCTTGATTTGTTATTTTAGGGCTACAATAGTATTATTGAAATTTAATAGTAAGATAACATGAGATAAGTACGAACAGCATCAGCATAATTCTGGGAAGATATTTCTCTCAGCCTGACTATGGTCTCATAAAATGTATGCTATCTCATTGTGTATTACGGTGAGATAAATTATTTTAATAATGTTAGAAATATTGCATACCGCACTTTATATTTGCATTTAAAGATTAACTATTAACGCTTTATATGTTGCTCTTCATAAAGAAGCAACATCTAGCATTTGAAAAACATTTATCATGGTTTGCATATTTTTTAACAAATGTTGTTTATATGAAACGAAAAAAGTGACGTAACAGTTTCTTTCAAAATCCGTTCGTCTAGTTAAATATATGTTTTTTTATAGTTTCCTGTAATAATACGAATAATATTTTAATGATTAGTAGAGCGCCGTTTTTGTGAAAAATCATCTAAAGAGCACTGTGTGAAGTGAAAAGTTTACCTGTATTTATTATTATCAAGTTTAATTTGTAGAATTCCATTTTTTATTTTTTTTTATTTTATATATTCAATAATATTATTATTCAATTTATATACCTAGCAGAACTTGTTTATAAATAAACTGTTTTTATAAACCTAGCAGAACTTGTTTATAAATAAACTGTTTTTATAAATTGAATAATAATATTATTGAAATGATAATATTATAAAAGAAATAAAAAATAAAAAAGTTTTCTTGTGTTTGATTTCAAAATTCTTAATTGCGTGCGACGATTTTTTATGCTAAAATCTTTGATCTTTTTTTAAAAACAGAATTATTTTTTGAAATACCCTTAGCGAAGTAATCTAGAATCAAAAGTTATTATTTTTTTTAATTTTAATACGTCGGATAAAAATTACTTTACTTGTATTAAAGTGTGCTGTTTCGCATATTTCAATTAGATGATTTGAAACTTCCATGTGTTTTATCAAATTTATTGCGACAAATTAAATTTATTTTCAATGAATCTGCTCTTAAGTATGATGTCAAACCACACAATATGCAGAGGAAAGACAATGCTACCGTTCAATAACAAAGTGCTACTTCTGAGAACAGACATCGTCTAGTGGGGCGGGTAATGTACTTAGGAATATACAAATATATTTTTACATTAACTCCACACAGGAGGCCTTAACCTCTTATCTCATCTTATGTGGCTGGCCTTTGCTTTTTTAAATGCGATTATGATCCTTATGTATAAATAAACTATATAAAGGACAAGCTCAGAATCGCTTGCGCCAATATCAATCGAGGACCTAGGTACTGTGTGATTATTGTAGGTACTTTGTAGTCATTTTCTCTAAAAACTCATTTGAATTGTGTTTTTTCACGTTGGGTATATTTTTAGGTTTGTGTAGAAATAATAAAATCAGTATATATTTGTATAAACATATTTATTGATATAAACAATTACTTCCAAAATGAAAAATTTTTGATCTTTTTTTTTTAGTTAGTTGGGTATTCTGGAAAAATTCTTACGATATTATCATGTAATATACATGAATATTAAGATATATTATCTTTTGAACAGAAAACAATCGCAAAAAACGATTGTTTTGTATTTATAACAATATTCGACCAAAACTTATCAATGTATTTTTCGCGCGGTTTTTGAAATGTCATCCCACCTTCAACATGTTAAGGAAAATTCTTTCCCTCAGGGCTTAGGTTGTCTTTGGAAAAACTGTATGAAGGATATTTTTAGAAAAAGGAAGCAGAAGGAGATCTGGGAAGGAAAAAGGCGAGAGGGGTGGGTAGGAATCTAGGGGTCAGTGGGTTCAGGGGTGAAAGACCTCCGTATCCAATTAAATTCCATGAATACCAAACATTCAATACGGCACAACACTACATGGAAATCGTCTAAAGAAAGTGAAATCTTAAGAGACACTACTTGTGATAAATTTACGATTATTGTTTCAATAATAGAGGTAGATTTTAGTTGAATGAAAATTCCGTCTTCAGAAGAACGAGGGGCCGAGGAACCTTAAGATATATTAAAAGTAAAATTAAATTGAAAATAATTTATTTCGCCTTTTCTCAGCACTTTAATTGTTTTGCGTTAGATTTGATTTCTGGAAAAATTAACTTTTAAGATTCATTGGTACTTGTGGTGAAATATTTCTATTATTTTAGGGAGGCCTTTGATGTTTTAAAAAAATTTTAGAACTGGGTCTTTCTGCTGAAATCAGACACAAGCCGTTAATAGATTAAAGAAGAAAACATTTTATTGAATTTTTTTAGTAATGTTATCACTTCAAATAAGGAAAATTGGGTTAAGAAATTTAGACAGGAAAATAATTACATAATCTACAATTTGTTGTTATGTTCTTGCAACAAGTTATAAACCAAACAGTTTATTAAAACAACTTTATATAATTTAGTAAAACTCAACAAGTTCTACAAATTTTGTTATTTTTTTCTAATAATTCGGCAGATATCAAATAATTAAAACATGATAGTAAGAGGATTTCAATCTTTCTTTTTGTCCTGGTGATTGATGTAATTATTCATGAATTATGCTGAAATTTCGTTTTTTTGATGAGATCGGAACTCGGAAATTGTGTATACTCAATGTGAAAACGTGCATAGATAGATACGAATAGTATTGTATCAGAACAGATGTGTTATTTATGATGTGGGTATGATATGAGAATGTGAATTTGAAAAGGATTAAAAAAAACATATGGATCTAATCGTACATAGTAAATAGGTAGGTACCTACTTCTACAGTTACTAAACGAAACAGTCCAAGCCAACAAACTTTGTTTAAGCCTCTATTATACGGGCATGTGCCTGGTTCGTCGGTTGAACTATCCTAAAATTTGTCGGCGTTTCAGCATTATCCACATCTTGTCTTATTTTTTTTAATACATTTACGTCAATTCAAAATAATAATTAAGTTTTTAGATTTTCACGGCCAAAAGTATTTTCGTTATTTGTTTGTGGGGTGTTATGCCGTGTTGCGCTACCCCCTTCTTTGGCCAACGTTTCGTTCAGTGTTACAGTGTCCAAAACGTTGGAAATGAGGTAGCGCAACACGGCATAACACCCCAAAAACAAATTACAAAAATCAATTCCCATATTTATAAAATGATCGATTGTATATTTACAAACAATTTTCAATAATAAAAGTGCCTTATAAATGTTCACGAACACAAAAAAACGCCCTTTGAGAACTTCGAATTATTTATAAATGATAAAAAATTGATTCCCACTTTAATACTTTACAAGTAGTTCGCAAACTTGGATTATTGACATAATCTTTCGGCGCTGTACAAATTATCCAATTTACAATAACATGTGTTGTGAATTGAGCTTTATATTTATTAAATACCATCGTACTTGAGCGATGACAAGCCCCATGGGGGTGCTGTCAAGTTATTTCAGCGTGTCGTTTGCCGATCGTGCTCCAGAGACCTTTTTTTACAAATAACTGAACTTGTTGATGGTGCTCCGGAGACCCGTCCTGATATCATCCCCTCTGGAATTTTTGCGATACGATTTTAACTTTCATGCTTTGAAAACCATACAAAGAGCAAACTTTTTATCATGAATGTAGCCTCTACGACAGCTCACCAAACAAATTGTCTATGAATGTCAAAATGTTTTTGTAAATTGGCGTTGTCAAAATTAAAATATTTGATTTTTCTAAGGAGTAAACAGGTGATTATTTCTTTGAAAAACCTTTCAATTGATGTTTTTTAGATAGAGTATATAGTCAGGTTTATGCAGAAATTATAAAACCAGTTTATTTGTTGGTACAAATATATTGTTTTGACAATTATTTCCGAAATGGGAGATTCTTCCTTTTTTTAGAAAAAGTAATCTATTCTGGGAAACGTGTTACATTATACTCATGGAAAATATTTTAATAATAAGTTAAAATCTGCTAAACAAAAACAATTAAAAAATATAATCGTAGTTTATAGTCCGAATTTTCAGTCTGAAAGCAAAACTTGTCAAGGTAATTTCGCGGCTTCGCGTATTTTCGTTCGGCTTTGGAGTTTTTGCTAAAAATATTCTGATCCGGCTCTTCACAAGTTTGTCAGATTCGTGACTGAAATTCTTAAAGTTTTTACTTTATTCTCATATTCTTCTTTTGTTCCTGTATTTTTATTATTTTATTTTGTTTTCTTTTACCATTTATTATCATACAATATTTTTATTTTTCCTTTGATGTATTCTACTTATAACACGGAATTCGTGAGATTGCACCACGTTCCCCGAGATCTGGAATAAACAAGAAAAAAAAAACTTTTTCAACTTATGACATTTCTTTATTATGAGTCGTATTAATACGAAACTGGTTCAATAACATGAACTTATTTACTAAAACTCATCGGCCAAACCATATGGATGCAAACTGTATACTTATTTTGCAAAAGCATTATGAACTCCAAAATGAACAGGCAAAAGAAAACACAAAAAAGCGAAATCTAGTAACTCCGCAGAATAAAATACAAATACCAAGAAAATGACCAAATGTTTAGAAAAAGGTGCACTGGAATTCGACAAAAAAATCATCCTTCATATTGATGAAAATCGTGAATATCGTAAATTCTTAAAACTTTGTAAATTATTTTTGTAAAATCAATATCCAATCTTCAAACCTCTCCAAAATGAACATGGAAAAAAGAACATAAGAGAAAGCGACATCTAGTGACTCCGAAGAATAAAACACAAACAATACTAATAAGATGACCAAATGTATGGGAAAAGGTGCACTGGAATTCGACGAAAAAAATCATCATTCATATTGATAAAAAAAGTGCTCCGTAGTCTCCCCAATCTTGTCTACTTTAGTTTTCTCAAGATTTCACTTCTATCGCGTGTGAATTGCAATTGATTTTTTTAAACCTTTTGATGACCTTTTTGATGTATTAGAAAAAATTATAACAATTCCGAACTTTATAAACATGTTTTAAGGCATTATAATAATTAAATCATTTCTCGGTACCTTCTACTCTTATTGTTATCACTAACGATATTAAAATAACGTATTGCCTTCATTTCAATTCGTATAATTTTCTGTTAGGTTATTATATTAACTCAATTTGATGAAAAGATAATATTTAGCCAGACATAATATCAGGTGTTTTCTGCTGAAATAGATTTCATTATTATCAATGGAGGAAATGAATCAAATGGGAAGCTCGGGGCAGTTCGTGTGAACGAGTAGTTTGAGCTTTTGAATATGGTTTCAAGTTATCGCGGTTGAAGTTTACCTATTTGTTAATTTCACGGGGGCTGTGCCGCTGATAATTTTTGGAATTTGAAAAGTTTTACGTTTCCCTGGTTAAAAAGTAAACGTTGAAAATCATTGGCTGGCTTTAAACGGAATGCACTGCACATTCTGGGAAAAAAATGATTATTATTGTTATTTCATTTTCATCAATTACCTATGCGGAACGGAAGGTACGCTCCAAAGTCCTGCTAAAAGATGAAAAATTTTAATTTGGGAGTTAGCGTGTTTACAGTTTTATTTATTAACTAGATCTGATTAGGTAGACACTTTCCGGTCTAAATATTCCTAGTTTGCATCTCCATCCTACTTCATTAATTTAATGTACCTCATTATGTTACTCAAATGATGTCATAGCTGCACTGGCTCCGGGGTGCTATTGTTAGATGAACATCACAACTAAATGCATATTTTTATTTTTTATTTTATTTTTATTTATTTATTTTAAAAATGGTACATATCAAAGTAGTACTGGTCTTTCATTAAAAGCATTTGCTTGTGGATGGAAGAAGAAAAGACATTTTTAAAGGTATTTCAACTGTCATTACTTTCTTATAGATACAAGTAGATATGAAGTTACGTGTCAGAAGGAATCTATTAAAACAACGGAATGATTTGAAATAATTAAATATTTAAATTAAATAGGAGCACCAACAGTTTAATTAAAATTTGACTGAGTGGTCCAATGCGTTGGATTCCCACCCAGGCGTCGCCAATTCAACCGTCTGTCACCTCGGTCTTTCAACAATACATCATTGCACCAATTAAAATAATTATATTATCACGAGGAATCGAATATTCATTCTAATTTCCTAACCTTGGATTGGGTAGCTATCTACATTTCAATCTCAAGGAGCCTCAATATTATTTTCTAATCGATAAAATAACTTCTAAAGTTCTATTGTTTTCTGAACTGAAGAAATGGATCACCGACACTTGTCAAATAAATGAGTGAAACTTCGTTGAACATCATTGAACCAACGCTTTGGGCTAACATAGGTACAAGAAGATAAACTACCAAATATTTTTATTCAAGACTTAATGCTATCATATTATCCATACTAATATTATAAATGCGAAACTGCTCGAGTTTGTTTATGACCTTTTCACGCGTAACACAATATAAAGACTTTAATAATTCTTTCACCAATATAAAGCTAAATTATATGCGCAGACTACAGGTCTAGTCTATGATGGTAAGCTCTGGCGTTATGAAATTATAAATATTAATATATTGTATTTGTTATACGTTTTCTGTCACTAACAAAAGCGAGTTTTTGCTAACGTCAGAAAAAAATCTTTTCCATGGAAACAATGTTGATATATTTTTGGGCTCTAAGCTGGTAGGTAATCAGTCTACTGGTCAGCTACTACTGCAGAAAATTCAAATATTAGAATTCGTTTTTTTTTTTTGGACGATCTTGGTATAAATGTCAGATGAGAGTTCCTATATTAAAAATATAATTCGTAACGATTATAAAGACTGAATGATAAGTAGAGTATTTTTTAATTATATTAACGAACTTCCAAATATTTAAATAAAAATAAACATCCGAAATGTTTGTAAGCGCATAAATTCCGAACGAATGAACAAAATTGGATAAGTAATTCTTTTTTTCTTTGAGCTATAGCATTATGAAATTTAGGTGGTAGACGAGATGTTTGAAAACTGAATGTAAGGGAATATGGAATGCGGGAGGGGATGGGGGTGGGGGGGGGGGAGATAATTGATATGTGCAAGCGCTACAGTAATTTCCCGTTTTACCATGCGAGCGAAGCCGCGGGGAAAAGCTAGTGTTGTAATAAAGAAGATTAGATGAGATTCATTAACTACTAATTTAAACATTCATTCAATTGACGATAAATATTAATTGTTTTTATGTTTAATTCATAGAACTCCATTTAACTTTTAAAATTTAATTTAAATTAAATTTAATAATTTAAATATCAAGTTCTGCAAGTATTTTAGTATTTATTTTTGTTGCAGCTGTTTCGGCTTACAAGGCCACTTTGAAACTGTGGAAAAGCCACCTTGAGACGACTTATTTATACGATTTTAAATGTCAATTTTCGGAAGTATCTCAATTGATTTATTACCAGTTAAACGAATTTGCTGAGACGCTGATTGAAATAGTAGACACTCTATTATGCGAAGTTCGTAATATGTTTTCCCTGCACAAAATGTTTGGGTTTTCTTAATTGTTTATTACGACGTTACTGTTATGACTTATTTAAGTGCCCTATATTGTTTAGGTTTTGTAAACATACGAAGTGGTGGGGAGTAAATAATTGTCCTTACTTTATTAATTAGCGTTACATTGGGGTCATTCGTTCTTTAATTGATTTCTAATTGTTCAAGCAAATTTAATCTAAGAAACTTTCTATCTATGTGGCTATCTGTTGATTATTGACTAAAAGATGTTCTGCGAATTTTGAAGAAGTATTTTTATTGTTGTAACATCGTATAAGTTTTTTGAATCTAGTCGAGAATGCTCTGACCATTTATCCAATGTAGCAAGTGGCGTTACAATCGGCATGGTCACATTTTAATTCATATATGTCACCGTTATTAAGTTTAAGACTTCTACCTTTCGATTTTTTAAAGCTTGTTCCTTTAATATTATTGGTTCTAAAAGTTATATTTAAAACACATTTTTTAAATTTCTTTTGCAATTTTTAAGTTTGTGGAGGGTTTATCCTATGGTTTAGGAAAAAAAAGGCTTACCGATAATCAGCGTACGTGAAACACAGAATAGCAAAGTTACACCGTGGGATAATTTTATATCGTTAAAACTCAAAAGTTAGTAAACTGGGCTGCTGTTATCTCAGTAATAAAAATAACACTACGTTTTTCTTCAGTGCCATTATTGGGGAAAATCATCTGAGGGTTGTAAACAAACTTCTATTAAAATAGTTGAGTGACATTGAACACAAAGAATAACCTGACTACCACTTTAGGTATCAAAATGTAGTAATTTTTTTATTTATTTTAAAACAAATGTTTTTGTTACATTAGCCCAACATAGGAGGCCCTAAGGAAAATAATTCCACTCAGGGCCTAAGTCATCTTTAGGGATGCTGTGTAGAGGGTATGTGCTGTGACGGATGAATGAATCCATCCTTTCCACTGCGATGCAAGGCAATGTTCCGAGAGAATCTTGCTGTTATTCCTAAGTTCTGCAAGTATTTTAGTTTTTTTTTATTATTGTGACAGCTGTTTCGCCTTACAAAGCCTTTTTCAAACTGTCAAAATTAAATGATGTTCGACGAATTAAACGAAAAACGAATACTAATTAATAATTAGTTAATGAAAGCGTAGAATGTGTCGATTCTACGGATTATGAAATGAAAGGGCGTATTACCGAATATCAAATTTAATATTGATTTGATGTGACAAGTCAAAAGAGTTAGTTACTCGCAATTTAGTATTATTAACAATAAACTATATTTAATCACTCATTTATGTAAATTTCTCGAGGAAGGACAAAATTCGAAGAGATTTTGTCAGACTATTTATTCATGTGTACGTAACCACAACCTATTGGTAATATTATGTAATATTGGATATCAAATAATGGCCATTGGTTCTAGTGGGTGCCATATCATTTAAGGGGGAATTCTAGTCTTGAAGCATGAATTGTAGGTGTTTTTTCATGTGCGATAAAAAAAAAACAATTTTTTTTTTAACAGCCATTACTTTATCAAATATTTATTAAACATCAAAAAATATATAACAAAAAAAATCAAACGAAAAAATTAGAAATTCAAAAAGTTACAGGGTGTTGGGGTGTTGGGGGTCTCAAAAAAATGGCGCGCCCTGGTTGACACTTTTGCAACCCTCCTAGTAATCCAACCCTTCCAGAGTGGAAGATACTATCAGTATCGCCCTGGTGTAAGACCACCATTCAGAATTGAAACGTTGTTTGAAATGGCTTTAGCCGTGTTTAGTGACCAGATCTGAATAGCTAGGTACTTCCCCACCTTCCTCTCCCCTGTCTCCTTCCCCTCTCCACTACCTTCAGCCTCACAACATACCCCAATAGGGGATGCCATAGTCTCACTGGCTCCAGACGGAAGCAGTTGGGACTCTTGTGCGGTATTCCATATAAAAAAATAAAAAAAAACAAATGCGGCTATTGCGGCGGCTGTCTGAAATGAAAACACATTTTTTTACCCGTTTATTTGACTTTTCTGAATTCGAAAAAAAAAAAAAATTTTAATTTTGTAATAATTCTAGTAGGGGCAGTAGAACAATGTGTAGAGAAAACTCACACCAAATTTCAAGCAAATTGGTTCCGTAGAACTTGAGATATCGTGTCAACCGTCTTGAAAAAAGTGGTTTCGAGAAACACGCGTTTAAAGTTTCGGTCTTTTCAGATTTTGGTGAGATTTCGTCTAAAACGTGACATTAAAATGGTTATAAATTTTAGTATAATGCGAAATTCGAAAAATCCGTTTAAGGAGATATTTTTGAATATTTAAACATTAGAAATATGAAGAAAAAAAATGTTTTTATACTAGAATACTGCCTTAACCATAATGATAAGGTAATTAATAATTAATTATGATTAAACCGAATTTGAAATAACTACAAAATATGAATGTTCGTTACGTGTTCTGCCGGCGCCGGCCTTCGCTGCCATGTTCATTCAGCCCCTGGTGAATTCGTCCGTCAAGCGCGTCTGTTCGCCGTGAACGGAAAGCCGGATATCTTGGACAGCCGTCAGCCATGCTGGCAGGCAATCTGTCGCTAAGTTGCAAGATCGATATTATTGAAGCGAGAACCGGGATTTGACGTTCCAATTGCCTACAGAGTTCTGTACAATGTAAACGGATAAAATATAAAGTGAGACATATTAATTTTATCTACAAAAATCCGATAAAAATAAAATCCCCTGAATATATTTATATTCATTAAATGTCTTACTCTGTTTATTATGAAAAACCGTCGTGATTTAAAAAAAAATCGTGATAAAATACATATTTAATAAGTAAATTTGGGAGGCGGGAATGGGTAACGCCGCCCCGGGATCCTTTATTGGATAACCAACACCTCTGCCATAGGTCATCACAAATGGTTGGCTACGCTTGGTGATTTAGCAGGGGTGCCCGGGTTCATGGGGTGAGGTTTGTCTAGGTCTTGGAGGCGGATGACCAGTGCACACTGAACCCCAGATTCCCACCCACCCCTTACACCTTTTTCCTTCTCAGAATTATCCTCCACACAAAAAACTTCCACACAGCATCCCCAAGGATGTCGTAGGCCCTGAGGGAAATTATTGAACTCAGGGCCTCCTGTGTGGAGCTCATGTAAAAAATAACATCATTACATTATTTTAGACATCTCTCGCTGTTATTAAATTAAATATGAGAATATTTATACCATCGTTTACAATAATAATAATTGTTAACTGCTTACGTTATATGATCTATTTTGGTAAATTTTCGAAAACAATGGACACGCTTAATACGAACGTTTTTTGGAAAAAATCTTCAGATTCACCTTAATTTGTTTATTTATTTATATGTTTATTTATTTTTATACATACATATTTCAAAACGAAACAATACAAAATGATGCTTTGTCTATCCAACTGGGAAGGATTCCCGATTCAGTACAGGCAAATTGCATATTTAGTTCATAATATTCTTAACAGATGAAAGGTTCCATTAAAGATAACACAAGAAATGAGATTATGTCCAAATAACTATTGAGAACATTAATAATTGCATTCTGAGCGTTGGAATAGTTTCTTTATGCCCTTGAAAGAGTCGCAAAGATGTGATTTTTCTAAGTTTGTATACTATATTATACTATTAGTATTTGGGGAAATGAAAAAGAAAGCACAACTTTTTGCTTTTTAGGCGATGGAAAATACTGCATTCAAAATTTCAACAGCGTAAAATAAAAATTTGCATTCGCACACGAGACGGAGTCAATTCACGGCCATTTACATTAATTTCTGTATTTTTTTATGTTGATATTATATATGATTGGGTGTACCAAAATCAAGCGGACCGGATTAAGGAATATTTCTGTTTGGATTAAAATTTGTCACTTGATAGAGAGAGATATTTTGGGAATCAAGGCGCTGATTTTGGATGTCCTTTGCAGAGCAAGGACCCCACCGGAGGCATAGTCCTGCAGGATGCTCCCAGGCTGGCTATCCAAGGATGGAGGGTTCCTAGAGCTTTCTCCAATCGGTACGAGACCCAGGGGAGGACTACAACTGCTAACACCCAGGTTCGGATCCCAACATTGGAATGCATTACAACTACCCTAACAAAACATTTCATCAATGCGTATCATTATTAACTATATTTTTTGTTGCTTCCATCATCGCTTTTATCGTTATCATCGCTTGAGGTAAAATATGCAAATTATTGACCATGAAAGTACTATTCTTTTGTACTACTGATACATTTCTAATAAGAACATATTTTTTTTATAACTGCGCAGACGCGTAAAAAAATAAGGAATTATCTGAATTCTTGAAATTCCTGAAAAATATCATATAATGAGTAGGGACTTTATCGATTATCTGAATTCTTCACATAATTAGATCAAATGTTTCTTAAATTCAAAACAAATTTTCTGATATATTTCAATCCACTGAACCAGATTTGATTTGATGAACAGGATGCACAGACAACCAATGTTAGTATTTTTTTTAAGTTATGTTTCTAAAAACTGATAAAAACAGTAGGATTTGTGACAATATCTACCATTTACTTTGATTAAATATCATACATATTTTGTGATGGGAAAAATCCTTGGGATAATTTGAATGTTCATTTTCTTCAAAGTAGACTAAAACAACAAAACTTACGGACAGGTAGAGTAAATTTTGTTTCCGAAATATGTCTTAAAATCTCGATCATTCTATCTGAAATGAAATTTTATCAATATTTTATTGTGCTTACATGGGAAAGGATATTTAGTTTATTTTAGTAAGCTCTTGGTATCTCTGTATTGATTTTATCATCACAAGACAAAGAGCTACCTAATGAGATTTCTTGGATCGGAAATATAAAATCCATTTTTTCTCCAAATTTCTTATTTTAAACGGATTGGAAAAGCTAAGCATATTGCCATGCGCAATGTTGAACTTAAGATTTCATCCTTTGATGCAAAAAGGATCCAATTGGATTTATATACATATTTTCACACTCTAAGAAAAAAATAGAAGGAGGCCACAAAAAGTATATAGAATTTTCATTGTAAATGTGATTAGAAAAAAAAAATCGTTGGGAAAATTGAATTGAAGAATGGTATTGAAACCACACCCAATCCGGACTTATAAAATAAGTAATAAGCAATATGGGGCTAACGGATATACCAATGGGCTTTTTTTTCTCATTAATTCTAAAAAAAAACGATCCTTCAGACAACGAACGTATAAGGCCTTTTGTACATGGAAACGCTTACAAGCTACGTGACTGTAACGCAACCGCAAACGAAGCGTCTTGTACGAACACTTGCAAAATAGTATGGCGGGCACCAGCGGGCCCTCACAAGCGGCGAGTTTTGTGCTGCGAGCTCGGAATTCGAGTCACTTGTAAGTATCTACATGTGCGTATGGCTCAAGTATCTCTTCTATCATAATCTCAAATTAATTATTTCCTCTTATAATTAAGAGAAAAAAACGAGTGTTACTGAAGATTGCTGATGGATTAAGCCCATTTGTTACGTATACGCTGAAGCTTAAACAGGTGAATATTTGTGATTCCAGTTTTTCGATTAGTTTTTGGAGTATTATCTGAGAAAGCGCAACGTAACGCACAGATAACAAAAAGTTATCTGTTTTGGAAAATTTCCACTTTATCATAATTATAAAACAGAAATAATAAATATTATTTGCAATTCATCAAACCAACTTGTTAATATGGATGTTAGAATTGTGTGGCAGAATGCAGTTAAGAATTTTGCGGGCATGTTATTTTTTCGTGAATGTATACTTACGGCACTGTTTTATACGAGTACTTTTACGCCCTTCTTGTTTCGTTTTAAATAACATATTCAGTCGGTCCTCTCGAACAGACGAATCTAATCATGTCGTAAATTTCTTACAATTACTTCCCGCCCTTACACCCTGAATACATTTAAATTCAAAATTTATCGACAGATTATAAAAAATAGGTGTTCATTTAGGCAAATTTTATTCACTACCATATTTCTTTCTTCTGGCTGTTAGATATTCATTAATTGTATTATAATATATTTGGAATAAATACATATTTTGTAATATATCATTGAAGAAGAAGATAACACCTATAATCTAAATGAAAATATGAAAGAAAACAAGACACAGAAAAACAGAAAAAAACAATGGTCGCAACTGGGACTCGAACCCATTTATCCGAGACGCTATTTAGGTTACAAACCAATACTTAGAATGATTGTTTCCAATAAAAAGAGTAGTTGCCTATAATATGGAAAAAGAACTAGTTGAAGATAATATTAATGATTCTAAATATTTGAAATATGAGATTGACAAATATGACGGTTTGACAGAAGATGGCCATAGCGAAATTGGAAAACGCGCACGTCCCGGTTAGACGAGAGGTCTGGGTTCGAGTCCCAGTTGCGACCATTGTTTTTTTCTGTTTTTCTGTTTTTCTGTGTCTTGTTTTCTTTTATATTTTCATTTAGATTATAAGTGTTATCTTCTTCTTCAATGATATATTACGTTGAAGGGAATAACCTTCAAAAGTTATAAAAAGAGAGTTTTTCTCATAAAAAATTACATATTTTGTACTGAAGATATAACATTTATGGGGTTATTAAATCAATAACAATCGGGTTATTAAAGAGAAACAACGGAAAACAGGGAGATATGTTAAGGGAATGGAGATGGTACATTCGGGGGATACCGTAGGTACTTGAAGTGATTTTCTTAAGAAAACGACGTTATGGAATTAATCCTTCTATCATTATTATTTGTTACGTTAAGATTTATGTACGCTCATGCTTTCATGATATATGAAATATCATTATCATTATCATGCTTCATTTCAATATTGCACTGTTGGTATTCCAAATAAAATAAAATAAAATATATAGATTTTTTTTTTAAAAGTGCAAAACTTCCACCTTATTAATAATTAATTACGTATATAATATGTAGCTATAAAAGAGTCATTAATGGATAATAGCAAAATAATGCTAATATCCAAAACTCTCGCCAAAAACAATGCTGTCAATTTTTTTTTGTAGAACAATCGAAACCTAGAAATGTTTCAACATTATCGAAAGCATAATATTTTATTATAAAATTTGAAATATTTTCAGCATGTGTGAGTATGAAATTGTCGCGCCGAAAAAAACTGCCTTTCTTTTTAAGTATGAATTCAGTGAACGAATTTAT
The DNA here is from genome assembly GCA_936435175.1 of Glyphotaelius pellucidus. NCBI lineage: Eukaryota > Metazoa > Arthropoda > Insecta > Trichoptera > Limnephilidae > Glyphotaelius > Glyphotaelius pellucidus. The sequence goes on from OW386545.1 coordinate 18,695,138, forward strand.
TCGATTAAGTACGCTCTCTTAGATCGGCTTAATGACGCATTAGTCGTAGCTGAACAAGCGCCGAAAAATCTTTGGAAAGCTTTTAAGATAAAAGCAAATTTGTTTTATTATTATGTAGGTGTATTTTTTGTGACAGCATTAAAAACGCCTTGATCCGGAAAATTAGTGATAACATAAAAGATGTGATGCTTAGATGATTTAGGCCTACAGAGCGGATGAACAAAGAAAGCAGTGTAAGAAGATAAAATAATTTTGACATTAATGGTAGAAGAAGTCGGAGATACCCGAAAAAAATATAGCATGCGATCGAGTGAAAAAAACTTAATGTGTGGTAAAACTATGCATGATCGTGATATTAATGTAGAGATCTAAAAATGTCTCACAAGGTTGGTGCAAGCGTAATGGATAAAATTAAGTAAAGGACGCTTAGGCAGTTTGCGCATGCAGATCGGATAAACGAAGAAAAGAGTGTAATGAGAATAAACGACATGAAGAGGAAGTAAGGAAGAGTATGTATGAGACGTTAAATGTACTCGAATAAAGCAAGGAGTGCGTGCCAAGATGAAGTGTTCTACCCTCGATCGTAGACTTCTCTTCCTCTCTGAAACTCAAATAGCTGAGCCTCTAGACGTCTCCTCTCTGGACTGCCCGAGCTTCACCCTCGTAGGCAAGTTCAGGCCTAAAGGAGGTGACTGTCTCTATTCTAACAGTCGCACGTCAACTGTGTACGACTGTTGAATCTAGAAAACTCCAGATTTGGCGTTATGTGGGTGCGTGTCAATCTTGAAGAGCGCGATTATGGTTCTACACGTGTTTATATCGCTCACCAAACCTGTTGGTGAGTCCGACCACTGCCTGGTGACGACGCCAATCCCCGAAAAATTCAGACCACCAAACAAGAGGCTGAAGAAAAAAGTGTGGCAAAATAGGTCAGCGGATTGATTCGGTCTGCGGGCACATTTCGATGCTTTCTTGTGGTCAACTGTCTGTTTCGGACTTCGGATCCCTCACGATGTGCCCAGGAAATTGATGAAGTTATCACATCCGGGATGGATGGTTTCATTCGATCCATTGTTAGGGGAACTGGTTTAGGCTCGAAGCCGTAGTTCAGTCGACAATGCTCTGAAGCAGTGCGACGAAAAACACGGCTTACCCTGCCTACAACATATCTCGAACGTCCGAAAACAGAACAGTATATATGTCTTGAGAACACAGGCGTCAGGTGGGAATGCTATTCTTATTCTACCGGTATTGGAAGGTGGTTCGAGGAATAAGCATCATTGATCCCCTCGGCACCCGTGCGTTATTGACATTTGTCACATGAGAACGGTTCGTTTCTACGTCTCGTTCTTGAGTTCAACAGTTTGGCTATGGAACGATTTGCCAGCTTCTGTATTTCCTCCCTCCTACAACACGATTCTCTTCAAGACCCATGTTCACATCTTCCTCTCCTCAAAAAAACCCTCAACACGGCTTTTTCAAAGATGATTCCTTAATGAAAATTATTTTCCTCAGGGCCTCCTGTGAAGAGTTTACGTAAAAAAAATACTGTAGTTAGTTTACAAAAATTCAAGAAAGCTTGGAAAATAAATGACGTGTTTGATAGAAAAATTAAAACAATTTTTTTAATTCTGTTCAGAGATCACTTTTCTGAAATCAGAAAATGTCGAAATTATTTTCCTTTTTGATATTCCGTCGATACATGAGATTCAACTCGCAAATAGAGAGCCGAATGTGTTAGCATAGCTTTTGATATTTTTCTTTGAGCGAAATATCATGCTGCCAGCTTTCCGGAAAAGCTGGATGAATTTCCGGAAATCAATCGCATTCAGGCGGATATTACGTGTAAGGGGAAGCCTTCATATTATTTCCATTTTATTCGTGCCGAATAAAATTTGCTAAAAGCTGTTGCCATTATAATATCCATGCAGATTTTAAAATCCAGATAACACGTTCCTAAGCGAAAAACTTTTGCCGTAATGCTTATTGCAAGGACACCGCCATGTAAGAACAGTGAGTTGATTATAACTGGCAACATTGTACTAGAAATGTATATTTATTACATTTTCTTTCTTCTTCTTCTTCATGTTCAGTAGTACTTGAACACACACAAAGATTGTTTGTTACTTTTGAAGAAGATGGTCTGAACACAAATGTAGTTCATGTTGGTAAGATTGTCCATCACTTTTTACTACATCAGTGATCGGCAATTAGTTTTGGCTGTATTAATAATATGTAAAAAAATTTGACGGCCACGTGATCATCGACGTCACTCGTGCGTGTGCGAGCCTGCTCAGTCTGTGCGCTTTTGGCTGTCCGTCTGATCGCCTGTCGTCATCGTCTAGCGTGTAGCGCAAAGGTTCCCAACTTTATCTAAAGTTTATTTTTCTTCAACGTTCCCCCCCCCTTTCCTCTGCAAATAAAATATAAGTCAGAAAATACAGAAGAAGCACCACAGGCGATAGAAAAATTACGTGTTTTGAAATATCATTGACGGCCGGCGTAGTCCAGCGGTAAGGCTCTTGACTAGCATTCCGAAGGTCGCGGGATCGAATCCCGGCGTGGCAAATATTTTTTATTTGATTAATTTGTGTTATTTCACAATTTATTCATTAAAAATAATATATAGTTTATTTGCGGCACGTTCCAGAGTGAAAGACCACCATTCAGAATTGAAACGTCGCTTGAAATGGCTTTAGCCGTGTTTAGTGACCAGATCTGAATAGCCAGGTACTTCCCACTTTACTCTTCCCCATCTCCTTCCCCTCCCCACTACCTTCAGCCTCACAACATACCCCGATTGGGGATGTCATAGTCCCACTAACTCCAGACGGGAGCAGTTGGGACTCTTGTGCGGTATTCATAAAAAAAAGCTGTTGGTAGCGTGATAGTAGTTATTGGTTCCCACTCGGGCATTACTCTTTCGATCCCCTAATAGATAGTCCTCTTTAATTATAGTAGTATAATTTTGGTGGGTGGATTTTGAGTATTAACATTCGGAGATTATTTGTGTATATAGCGGTAAAAGCACTGCAAATAAAAAAAGTTCAAAAGGTCATTCATTACATGTTTTGAAATATCACGACCAACCAGTTAGTAGCGTTCTATAAAGTTATTGAATCCCATCGGGCGTAGCTCGTTCTTAAAATTATGTTTTCTTCAAAAGAACTAGATATGGAAAAAAAATTATTGTGACCGATGGTGCACCAAGTACGGTAGGTAGGAATAATCATTCGTTCAGAGACTCTCCCTTCTGTACCTGCGGGGCAGAAAGAATTCCTTCACGGACCACATCTGGCTCGCGGGCCGCCAATTGCCGATCGCATAATCGCATCTTCATAATCGATCCTACCTCTGGTTTGCCGATTGCGCGCCCAGGACGCGCCATAAAAAAAAATATTTTGAGATGCGATTTTAAACCTTATGTATAAAGAAAATGTATGAAAGACAAGGTCAGAATCGCTTGGGGCATTCTTGTTCTTGACGTATCAGATATAAGGAACACACCTAGCCTCTCAAATAATCATCTTTGCACATATCTATGACTTTCGAAATGAAATTTCTGCCGCGATTTGAGCTGTCAAACTTTGAGCGTCGCATGTCATGAAAAGATCGATAAAACTATCAATTTGTCAAATAAACGCAAGTAATATTATTTGTAAGCATAGTTTATTGTTCAGGGAACGTGTTTCGGTAAATATTATATACGAAATCATAAAATAAATCCGCAAAATATTACGTCAAAGTCAAAACATCGCAAAATTTTCGAGTTTCTTCCCTGGCATTTAAGAGGTTAAGTGTCTATTATTATATCTTTGCTTCTTATATGTGATTAGAGAATCGATTAAACATATTGTCATAATATTATAAATTTCAACATTATAAAAGGCGTTCCCATTTACACAACTGTTTAAATAACCTCAGTGGCATAAAGAAAAGGTTTTTGGCTCTGTATTTGCAATTTACAAATTATCAATGTTAGCATTTAGCTCGTTTTTCATATTTTTTCTTTTGAAAACTGATCGGCAATATTCCTAACTCGGGCCTTGAATATTAAAAAATGTTAACAGATTTTAAATACAATGAACTTACGTACTCAAACATAATATTTATTATACCCCTTAGTGGGAGAGGTAGTTCAGAATCAAAACCTTGTTGTAAATGTAATTAGTCTGTTGGATAATGTAAAGTGACCCGAACCGATTAGGTGTCTTGTTTCTTTTTATATCTTCTCTCGCAGTGGTTTATTACTTTGGGTGTTATCCACCCCGAGTGAGTGGAAAAAAACTTTTTTCAAAATATATTTACACGTTGTCAAATTTTGATCCTCGTAATATGGGCCTACTCCACTCACGGAAATTATTAGGTGGGACCCTATATCTAAACACTTTTTTCGATGGTTGTATAATGACTTAAACACAATTATTAAAACTGCGTCTATTCTGTCGTATAAAGGCGTTTAAATACCTCCAAGCGCCTAGCTTCCACTTTCAGACAGCGGAAGCGATATGGTAATAATGCTTCGATTTATTTTACTTGTATTTCACCGACAGCTAAATAATGCATTTTCACAATGGAATTTTTACGATATTGGCTCGGCTATGCGCATTCTCCCACCTTCAGTAAAACCAGTACTCAATCAATAATTCTTTTATCTGTTCTCGAATGAGATTTGCATTATAAAGACGGTGTTTTTTTTGTTAAGAGAGCTATTGTTTAGAGCGTTTCGCCTAACTGAAGAGGTTTTGTGTTTTTGACAAAGCGTTATAATTGTTCTTGATGTCTAAATGTTTAAGCATGCGCGCATGCGGGCCAAAAATCTCGGTGGGAAAGAAGATAGTTCCTTCATTCTGGACCTAAATGATGCGGGTTCAAAACGGTTCACGGGAAAATCAAATGTTTGATATTACGTTGGATATAACGTTGGATATTTTGTTAATAAATTAAAATAATTGACCGCATCTGGTTGCAAAGTGAAAGGTTGGCACAATCAGTAAATATATTTTACGCTGGGTAAAAATATGTGCGATGATTGGTGTTAAAAGTCCGATGGCAAACCTAAGCGGACTGTAAACATTTAAGATATAGATCATTTGGTTGCGTGATTGATGCGGCGATCAGATTTTTCATCCACGGGTTACAGTTAAACAGAATAGCACAATTATACCGTAAAAGTGGTATCATTATTGATGTGAGTGCGAATTTTCAAGCGATTCAATAATAGTTTTTTTTTTTTACATCAACTCCACACAGGAGGCCCTGAGGAAAATAGTTTCTCTCAGGGCTTATGTCATCTGGGATGCTGTGTGGAGGGTATTTTTGAGGAGAGGAAGGAATGAACATTGGTCTTGAAGAGACCCATGTTGTAGGAGGGAGGAAACACAGATGCCGGCAAATCGTTCCATAGCCGAGCTGTTGAACTCAAGAACGAGTCGAAAAAACGACCCGTTCTCATGTGACAAATGTCAACCGTGTACATATGTTGGGCGCGCGTTTGGCGTGTCTCCCGACTATGCACCGGTGCAGAACCGGTGTAGGATGGAGCGGCCCTCACGTAAACCCATTATACATATACGGTCTAATAGAGTTAATATCTGATTCCGCGTCCGTCAAAAAAATAGGAAAACCAACTCCAGATAGAGTTTTTATTCCTGGTACAATTATTTTATGGTAATTCCGTGTTTCGGCGAATCAAAGCATCCTGGTGTGAGGCAAACAGGAAGTAACGGATGCTGACAGATAGGCAACACAGGGTACACAGAAAACAGTAATAGGGTGGGCCATCTGTGTACGGAAGTTTTGCTATGACAAACATTAGAATAATGTTGCGAATGACTACCTTCGTTGTCAAGCGGAAAATATCCTCGACTACAAATCCAGAGATCACTGGTTCAAATCCCGGCATGTGCAAATATTTTCCAGCTTTCCTCTTCTCGACCTCCATCCTCTTTCCACCCCTTTCAGCCTCACAACATTTGGAGATGCCATAATCCCACTGACATTAGATAATTGGGAGCAGCTGGGACTCTCGTGCATATTCCATTAAAAACTACTCCAGTGTTTGGATTTTATCTTCGTTTTTATTTGTTAAGATGTTGAAGTGTTTTTCCCCGACTTGACATAGATGTGTTTTTATTTGTTCAGATACAATGGGTTTTTACTCGACTTAACACAAATATGTTTTTATTTGTTCAGATACAATGGGTTTTTACTCGACTTAACACAAATATGTTTTTATTTGTTCAGATACAATGGGTTTTTACTCGACTTAACACAAATATGTTTTTATTTGTTCAGATACAATGGGTTTTTACTCGACTTAACACAAATATGTTTTTATTTGTTCAGATACAATGGGTTTTTACTCGACTTAACACAAATATGTTTTTATTTGTTCAGATACAATGGGTTTTTACTCGACTTACCTAACACAAATATGTTTTTATTTGTTCAGATACAATGGGTTTTTACTCGACTTAACACAAATATGTTTTTATTTGTTCAGATACAAATGTGTTTTTTCTCGACTTTACACAAGTGTGTTTTTATTTGTTTAGATAGCATGTGTTTTTTAAGAAAATTGAAGTGATTTACGGAAAAAAAGTGATTTAAGAAGTAGGCATTATATTTTTTTAGCCTAATATTCGTATTTTAGAAGTTTGATGACTGGGACAAATAATAATACTTTTTTCACATGTTTTCTCTTCAAAATCTCTCTTCGACAGATATAATAAATGATAAAAAAATTACGCTCTAATAAAATGCCTTTTAAAGTACTGTAAATTACACAGAAATATTATCAATCGGCGTATTTTGGATTGGAAAAATATTTTTAATTAATTATGATGTGCCTTAGTTCGTATCTACGAACGAGTAAAATGGCAATTGATACATTGCATTATCAGTGTCGGAATAAGCAACATTTGTGACCTCTAACGAATCAAAATTCAGCAAAACACTTTGACAGCCCACCATATTAGAAATTAGACACTCTAGACCAGGGATGGGAAAACTGCGGCCCGCAAGCAATATTGGTGCAATTTGCTAAAAGGATTTTATTCAGAAATAGCATTTTCCAAAATTTTATTTATTATCATTTTGAGAAATAAGGTATATAATACCATTTCAAATTAAGATTTATAAATTTGTTTGTTTTTGAAAGGACCTCTTTTGTGTGACTAATTTTCAAATGAAGTGCATGGTTCAATGAAATATATGAAGATATTTATATCAAAAAAGAATTTTCAATTAATAAAATCAAAATATAGCAATACCAAAACAGGCGATCTATTTGAGAATTAGATTTTACGACAAAAAACATTCAGAACATGAGAAAGGTTTTCTCTCATGATATGTCAGAAATATTTTGAAGTTAAATAGTTTGAAGTTAAATGAATATAAAATGATATTCGCGTTCCGTGCGTAATTGTAAAAATCTAGATCCGAACCATAATAAATCCACAGGAAAACTATTCACCTGTTCTGAGTATAATAATTACAATTTAAGCTGATGGAATGGTGGACTCGTGTACAGATTTATTCTTATGTTAAAACCAATCTTGTGTTTTAAATTAAGAATTTCTAGTTGCAGACTCATTCGTGAATACAACTGAGTTGTACAACATGTTTGGTTACACATTTTTTCATTTTTTATTCCAAGAACTTTTGACAGGTTTAGAAGATAAATAGAATTATTGTTTTTTTCATTTTTACATTTTCTCAGGGTCTCCTGTGTGGCCCTGAGAAAATGAATGCCCCTCAGGGCCTGTGTTATCTTTAGGAATGCTATGTGGACGGTCTTTCTAGGAAAGGAAGTTCTGGGAAGGAAAGGGGTATTAGGGGTGGGTAGGAATCTGGGGATCAGTGTATCCAGGAGTGACGGACGTATGAATTCATTCCTCTCACTGAGGTGCAAGGTGACGTTCCGAGAGAGTACGCTGGTGAAGCCAAAGGGACTCCCGCAGCAACTCTCCCCCGATCCGGCCTGCCATGCACCTGGTGGGTAGACGCATCCGCCGCCAAGACCCGGGCAAACCTCATCCCATGAACGGGCACCCCTGCTAAGTCACCCCTTGTGGTGACCTATGGCAGACGTATTCGTTATCCAATAAATACCCGCGTCTCAAATCGAATGATAAAACGAGATTGAAATAATATTGATTATTCCGTCCCCCCCTCCCTCCCTCTCTACCGTCGCCGCGGGTGCTACGACAAACATGGCCCCGACGGCAAAATGATTTCCCACCCCTGCTTAGTACAGAAATTAGACGCCTACAGACGTGTTTGTTCCATAGTGTGGTTGAGACAGACTCCAGGAGTTTTGTTTGATTGAAATGTGCCCCTTTATAATATGTAAATTAACATACAAGGAGCCACTCATGACAAAATAATATCTCCGTATTATGTCCTGAATTTCTAAATACACGGAAAATGAATAATTGAGGAAAATTGGGTTTGTGGTTGATAAAGGAATTCAAATTATGTTTAACCACGGGAGAGTTTCGAATGGTTAACAGTATTTATCCATATTAGTTATTACCGTTTTACGGGGAACACGAACAATAAATAAATGCTCGTATATACCTAGTTTAAACAACAACAAAAAAACGTTTTTTCTTACTTTTTGGTTCAAATACGAATTATTTATTATTCTATCCAGGGTAATATTGACTTTTCAAAAACAGAATCGTGTTTGCAAATTTGATTTTGGTTTGTTTTGGATTATACGAAGATATTATTTCATAAGAGGCATCATTACGCTGATGCGCTGAGATCTAATTTCAAATTAAGTAAGTAATTTAATTATATTGAATTGCCTAACAAAGATATTATTCTCTATTTGATTTTCAATAACTTTTAAACACAAATCTTGGGGTAAGTTGACCATTTTTCAGTTCTGAAGCTATAGTAAAAAAAAACTTGGTATTTGTAAGGGGTTAAACGGAGCAAACGGGTAAATTTCGCGATGTTTTGACTTTTACGTAATATTTTGTGAGTTTATTTTATGCTATCTTATGTAATATTTACCGAAACACATAACTTGAACAATAAACTATGCCTGAAAACAACATTACTTGCGTTTATTCGATGAATTTATACATTTTACGATCTTTTTCACGACAACGGCGCGAGAGCGACGCACGCCAATCTGACAGTTCAAAGGCGGGAAAAAATCTAAGCCGGAGATCATAAACACTTCCACAGAAAATATTTCGCTCCGCTAGGTGGGTTCACGGTATCTTATACCTTATGAACAAGAATGCTCCAAGCGATTCTGACCTTCTTCTTCATATGTTTTCTTAATACATAAGGGTTAAAATCGCATTACGATTTTTTTTTATTATTATTTTGACCTGTGCGCTGGCGCACGACCGGCAATCCAGCTGAGAGTTAATTGAGTAAATTATTTATCAAATAACGTTCACCATTAATCAACTTGCAATATCAATACAGTTGAATAAAAAAAAGAATCATTTTATTTGTTTTGGACTAGTGAATTTTATAATTAAATTTTTAATTGAAGAACTTGTAAACAAAATAATGTAAATTCAATTCGCGTATGAAATAAAAGCTAATTTTAGCGTTTCAAAGTGAATACCAGCGGACACATTTATAATCCGTTTGTTTGTTTGTATGCCCGCACTGCAATGACAATTGTAGTTTTTTAACAGTGGCAATGTAGCACACAAAAGTGAATAGAGAAGAAGTCGGGGACTCCCGAGGAAGGCGTGAATCGAGTAATTTTTGTCGTAAAATGAGGCTTACGTGATGAAAAAGAAGAGGTGTAAGGAGAATGTACGACGTGGAAATGAATGGTAGAAGAAGTCGGGGACGTCTGAGGACAACATGGCACGATCAAGTAAATCAAATACTTGCGTGTGGTAAAATGAGATGTGTGTGATGAATGAAAACGGGGTGTAAGGAGAATGTTTGACGTGCATAGGGAAAGGTAGAAAAAGTCGAAGACATGGTGCAATCAAATAAAACAAGGACTTATGATATAAATTTTTTCAATTATTTATAATCTTATATTCATCTTTAAACTATACTCAGTTTTCAGGTAATTTAGAATTCACAATCTGAAAACTTTTCTCCAAACCATTCATAACCCCTAGCAACGCCAAGTACATGGTAGTATCTGCGGTTTGTTTCTAAAAGGGCCAATGTAAGTTTATTGATCCACGTTTTTAGCGATTTTGCTTCAAAATTTGGTAATCTCCTGAATTTTCTAAGAACATTTCGATTTCGATAAAGGAATTTTCGAGTTATGCTGGTCAATATAACATTGGAGGGTCGCGTTATTAGGAGAATGATTGAATTAGGATTGTACTGATTGTATTATTGTATTGTCTGAGACTCAGACGGTATTAGGAGACTGATTGTTTACCTCTTTTGTCATATTCAATTTTTTTTTAAATAAAACAGAGCTAAATTAAATTATATTGTCTAGTGTCTCCGCATGGAGACACTAGATACTTTGTTAGTGTACATATTTACATTCAATAACATTTAAGTAGTAAATAAAAAATAAAATCAAATTGAAATAATTTCTCCCCTTATTGCCGGATCCAAAGAGAAACAAAAAGTAAAAAGTTGAAAATTAAAAATTTACTTTTTATTGACTTAAAAAATAATAATTCAATTCAATTCAATTCAATGTATGTATTATCTCAAAAACATTACAAAATATTACATTTTAAACAGTTTTCAAAATACATTTGTAAGAGTATTACAATTTACAATTAACACTTAGGTATATAAACTATACAAGAATTAATAGAGCTTGCCTAAAGGCAGCTTCACTAACGCTAAATATGTCGATATCCGAATTAATTCTGTTTAACAGTAAAATTGCTCTCCCGACCGGCATGACCATTGGCAAGTTAGTCCTGCAGGCCGGAAGATAGAACAGTCTACGCTGTCGGTGGCGAAGATACCCATCGGGAACATAGAAATGAATGCTCTCCATGATAGCTGAGTTTTCAAACCATTCGCGGATCAATCCGAAGAAATGTGTAGCAATGTGTACATACCTTCTGACCCGTAGATGGTTCATTCCGAGCATACCCAAAAGAAAGTTGCTAGGATAGAGCCACGGATAATAGCCATACTCCCTCATGTACAGAAATCTTAGAAATTTCTTCTGAACTCTCTCTAACATGAGGAAATATTTCGCTTGGTGTGGACTCCAAATAACCGACCCACTTTCAAGTCTACTCCTTACTAAGGAATTGAATAAAACTATGAGAACCCGGGTGTCTCTAAAATTCCTTGCACTACGCAGAACAAAGCCCAGCATTCTCAAGGAAGTGCTACAAGTCATCTGAATATGAGTATGAAATATCAGCCTACTATCAAACATGATTCCAAGATCTTTCATGGTGGAGACACGATAATAAGACAGCTAGGGCAGTTAAACTCACTCTCACGGGGCTGTACCGTCGTGAATATGCGTTATAATTGGCTTGGTAGAAAACAAATCAAACGTTCACCGACTAAAACCAGTTCACCGAGAGTTTTCATGAAGAAATCCCAATTGAAAAACATTGGAGAAAATCCTGAAGACTGTAAGGGATATAATTTTTATTTATATAAAAGCTTGAGGGCCACCTAAAATTTTCTAGCGGGGTGCATTTCATCCACCCCTGATCTAATGATTGGTATTTCAGAATTATTGATTAATATAAAATCGTTTTCGGCATTTAATTTTGGTGTAGCCGTCCACTTTGGATACCAAGAACTATTATGTCTATTAATGGAATTCAATTTTATGGAATTCAATTGCCTCCATAATTAGACATCCTCGATGAGTTTCGGGTATTCTTGAAACTTCCAAAATATTGGCCGGTTTCAATTAAATGCTCGGCAATTGGGGATTTATCAGTTTTGATGCCGAGTTTGCAAGCTCGAAAGTGTTCTGATATCGTTTTAGAGATGGTCCGTTCTGTCTGACCTACATACATCTTGTCACATCCGGAACATCTGAGTTTGCAAAGTCAGAAGGTCTTGTATCAGTGTACAGATACCGATTCGCATTTGTTGGTTTTGTTTATTGAAATAACTCTGTACAATATATTTATTTATTCCAGAATCCCAACCAGTGCGTTTGTACAATGTAATGTCTCATTTGGAGAATATTTTAAAGCTAATGGTGGTGAAGAGGAGAAGGAAATAACCCCATCAACGTACGAATACGTCTAAAGTCATTTAAAACAACATTTCGATTCCAAATGGCGGTCTTAGCCAAGGTATATCGGAGAGGGTTCCATTCCACTCAACACCTTTTTGAAATTTTTATTTTTTAAATAGCCTGTAACACTAACCTAACGTAACCTATGTAACCAATTTTTTTTCATCACTTTTAATGACTTTTCTGAGGTGGTTCTGAGTTGGTTTCATTCTGAGTTGTCCGGTCACTATCGAAGAGTATCTACCATTCTGTTGATATTTGAATAAAAAAAATATCATGCTATATCAGGCATTGCGGGTTCTATCCCCCGCTTGCCAAGTTATTCATTAAAGCACAAGAAATCTTACCAATATTATAAATGTTGGAAGTGTGAGGAATTTAAATTTCATGTGGGACCCGAAATATTTTTAACATTAAAAAATAAATCATCCCTTTTCTTACAGATCTCAGCTGTAGTAACAGATACAAAACCTCCCCCAGATAGGTGGGAATTCCCCCGACACCACCTGAAGGTGTTCGATATCCTCGGAGAAGGTGCTTTTGGGCAGGTGTGGAGGTGTGAAGCTACTGATATAGACGGTGAGTGCTACCTACCATTTTATCTTAAATATATTACCAATGTAAATTCAAATACCGTGAGATGTTCCCTGGGATTTATTTTTTGCAACGTTTTCAGTTAAATCTTTTGTTTTATTTTTTATGAATCTCTAATCACTATTATACCTCATATGCAACATAACTAGGCAGACCAGGCTTACTATTCTTCTTAACGTTGAAGCCGAAAACAGCAATGCTTCAAATAACTCACCGCGTGATCATAACTTATATCCACCACGAAAAATTACTGCTTTTAAATATGTCATGTTTCACGGCTTACATAAAAAACTAATTCTTTATAATTATTTTTTTAGCGTGACATGAATTATTTTAAAACTACTTACCCTCAAGAAGGGTTGTTTCACGGAATTCGAACAATTTATTAAATTTCCAAGTTCTATGAAAGTCCTCTTCAATTTCTGTTATTATCCAAGCACTATGAAACAACCAGTCCTTGATGAAATATAAACAGAACTTGAAAAAAACTTTAACAGACTTAAATTTTTACTGTTAAACAACCCGTAGATAGCTTTTCATTAATTTTTATAATTGCATTTCGTGAGCATGTAACACAAATGTAAAAAAATCATTTCTCAAAAACCTTTTTTAATATTTATTATGTTTTGTTGTAATTACTAATATCCACATCATTTGTTAAAATTAAGAACAATTCTCATCCCAGATGAAAATACTAAGACATTGTATATGCATACGAGATAGGTTCTTTAACTATGTTTAATTTAATATATTTACCTTACCATTTGTAGTAAAACGCACTGTAAATGAATAATAACGAAAAAAAAGTTTTCGATTTGGCTGGATTCGGTTTTAAGACATACATTTTTTACTTTAGTTCCGTACAGGAAAAGAAAGCCCTTAGGAAAAAAAATCCCTCAGGGCCTATGTCATATTTGGGGATGCAGCGTGAAGGTTGACAATAAGAGGTTTAAATACCGTTTTAGGGAAAGGAAGAAGAGGATGTTCTGGGAAGGAAAAAGATATGGGTAGGGATCTGGGGATCAATGTTTTCAGGAGTGACGGACGTATGAATCTATCAAGAGAGTCCGGCTGGAGTTAGGTCTAGGTTAGGTTAGGTCTAGGTTAGGTCTCCCTCAACCAGTCTCTCTAAATCCGGCCCGCCATGCATTTGGCTACCAAGACCTGAACAAATCTCACCTCATGAACCTGGACACCCCCGTAAAATCACCGAACGTAGCGAACCACTTGGGGTGATCTATGGCAGGGGTGTTGGTCATCCAATAAAAGGTTCCTGGGGTGGCGGTACCCGTAACCGCCTCTGAAATTGTTAATATTTTTATTGATAGTCAGTTTTAAAAATACGTATTATAATTTTATTTTTGTTAGATATTTTCAAAGAAATTATTTTGTAAATGTGTTTAAAATCTAAGATGCAAAAGTGTGCATGTAATCCGTTACTAGTCTTTCATCAAATAATCAAAACCTAAATGACCGGAATGAAGAGTTGAAATCGACCTTACGAACCCGCGGTAGAAGAGGGCACTGGAATAATTAGAAATAAAGATTTGATATTTGTTTTGAGTTTTAAGTTTTGATTTTACTTTTTCTTTTTTTTTTCATCAACTAAATATTTGAAAGTAAAAGAATGGAATCAGTTCTACGCTTCAACGCGTTTTAAAAGATATTTCTAGCTGATAGTAACCCTGTTGCAATCGAATATTTTGAATTTGTCCAAAAAAAAATTCGGACTCGATTTACTCGAAAACGAAAGCTCATTCAAAAAAGCTGTAAGATGTTACCGCAAAATCGTGAATTCCAAATTGGATGTTCTTTTACCATTTCCCGCTTATATTATAAGTTTCAGAAAACCATTAATTTATCATTTAAAACAACACCAAATACAGTATTTAAAACAACATCAACTAGAAGAAATAACGACCGTTCTAATTTTAAAAATCGGGAAAAGCTTGCATTTACAAAAAAAATTAGGTAGTCTAGTTTTTGCACTGTTAATTCGTGGTGGAATTCAATTGTATTATAATTGCAATTAAAACACATTCGCACTTTGTTCCACTAATTTATTTTCACCAGGACCGGTTTCATCCTACACGGACATTTTCAGATTGTTAGTTGAAATTCTTATGCTATGGCATTTATACAATCTTAGGCAGGGGTACACAACATTGTCTCTATATAATGAATGTTCCTTTTTTGTTAATTTAAGGTACATATAGGTAATTATGAAGTTAATTATTAAAATTATGAATGATTTTACTTAGTAAATAGTAATTTTTATTCACATGAATATATATGAATTTATAACATTAAAACATCTGTATTGCTCACTAGTACGAAGCAAATTAGAATACAATTCCTCTGTTTGGTCACCATACTACAATGTTCATTCTCAATCATTGGAAAAGGTACAAAACAAATTTCTTCGGTACATCAATTTTAAAATGAAAATTCCAATCGAATTTATAAATTATAATTACTTACGCGCTGAAACCAGACTTCTTAAATTATCAGATAGAAGAGTGTTAATTGATTTATTATTTTTATACAAAATTATAAAATCTTTAATTGACAGCCCTAATTTGTTGGAACTAATTTGCATTAGCATACCCGCTAGACAAACTCGTAGTAAAGATATTTTTAAATGCAACAATAAACTCAACACTAATTACTCTATATACTCACCAATTCCAAGAATCCATAACCTTGCGAATAAATACTGCGAATCTATAGATATATTTAGTATTGACAGTTTTGAATGTTTCAAAAATCAATTAATCTCGATTCTATCTGCTAATAATTAACTTTTATTATTTTTTTGTTTTTCTCATAAAATATTTTCTCATCTAAACCTCATCAGTAAAATGTATACTTAATTTATAATATTTTTGCGGTTCTATTTACACTTTGTTCTATGCCAGGTCTTATTATTAATAATATGTATAAATATTTAAAGCTGAATTGTTTTAGTTTTTTGTAAGTACAACTTGTACTATTTCATTTCATTTCTTTTTTATGTTGTAATATTCTTTACCTAACGAGTCGATTGCATTCATATTTATTCTGTTTTATTGATTATGTAATACATGTAATTAATATTGTTAATTATATATTTGCTTCTTTTCTTGTAAAAGCCCACTAGGGCGTTAATAAATATAAAATAAATAAAAAAATAAAAAAAATATAATTGAAAAGGTTTGTGATTACTAATATTTTATTTTGATAATGTTGGGATATTCTCTCCTTGTTGCTTAGGGCTTATTGACAAATATTGATTGCAGTAAGGTCATTATTATTATTAGGGTTCTCGGTATAATTGGGTTATTACATTTTTAAATTATTATTTCAAATTATTCTAAGTGAATTAAAATGGGTATATTAATGGTGATTGGGCATTATGTTCCAACTGTTTATTCATGACATATTTGCAATCAATTTTCTTTGTTAGGTGATTAATTTCTAGGGTCTCCTATCTGTCTAATTTTGGTCCTTTGTTGCAAACAAAGGATTTTGTACACGTAGGATTTTGACAATAAATTAGAAATAAATTAAAAATAAATTAGTGGAACAAAGTGCAAAAGTGTTTTAATTTTAATTATAATAAAAGTTTAGGTACATATTCCCACTATTTTTCGACATAGTTTCAACCCAAAAAACTTTCGGAAAACCGAAAAAAAGAGACCCGAGCGCTTTCCATTCGATTTTGCTCTTCAACATTTTGGGTTGAACCCAACGAGCACGCAATTTGCATACGCTATTTTTCCCTAACAATCATTCGGTAGAATTATTGATGTCTGGGATCAAAATTGCGATCTTACGAGCTTTAACAGTATCCTCTTAGTTGAGATAGCGAATAATTGATCGCAAACGGAAGCAAAGATCGCATTGAAGACGTTACCTAGCCGGATCACCGTTCGTTTTTCTGGGAAAAGTCTGAGCTACACGCTAAGATCACCATATTTTGAGTAATAATGTCCACGTCACCAAAAATAAGAAACGGATACTAAATAAAGGAAATATTTTTAGAAAATTTGCAAGTTTTTCTGCTGCATTCATAATTGCATTTTGTGCAAAATAATCTATCAAAAGCATTTAAAAATATCGTATTAAAGTTGATCTATAAAATAAATTTCGTATTTTATGCTTGACCCGACTGATGGCATCCTGAAATGCAATTACGGAGTGAATATTGCCTTTCAAAAGAACCCATTATTTAATAAATCGCTTCGTCGCTAGAGGCCGCTCATAGACGCGGTATTTTATATTAAATTATTTTCACTTGTTTTTCAAGAATCTCAATGCCATGGATAAATACATTTTTCGACGTTAAAAAAATCAGATCAGTAGCTTTTTTATTTTAATGACAAAAATATTGTTTCGACAAAATTGTTGAATAACGTAGTTATTTAAAAAAAAAAATCTGGAAAAAAACTGAAACGAAAACAGATTATCCACATTTCTCATCCTATTTTATTTTCAGATGTTCCAAATTGCTTTTTATTATGTATTTAAAAACATAATTTGTATTTGTTTATTTTGGTAGAAATACCGTCAAGGAATGACTTTAATTTTGAAATAATTATTAATTTCAAAAATATTTAAGATTAAATCATAAGAATATTATATAAAAATAACAATGAGGACAGAATATATTTGCATAAAAGCCTTATTATACAAATTCAGGAGATTTCTCTCGTTTACCGCGAACGTTAAGAAATGATAACATAATACACTTTTTAAATGTACCGCACGATAGTTACCAAACAGTGAAGCCAGTGGAAATGTCATGGCCTACTGAGGTATGTTCTGGGGCTTAAGGAAATAGTGATACTGAGAGTATCTTCCACTCTGGAGCATACCGCAAATGTACTACATTTTTTTTAATGGTAAATTGTGAAATAACACAAGTTTATCAAATAAAATTTATTTGTGCACGCCGGGTTTAGCGCACTTCTGAATTGCTAGTTGGGACTGTTATCCCTCGGAGGACGCGACCCCTCCATTAAACATCTCATCTCTTCTAAGTCTGAACTCGTTTACAATCTTCAATTTGAGATTTGTCAATTAAAATTTAAGTGATGCATAAATTAACATTCCATCTCTCCATAATTTGAAATGATGGCCTGTAGCACTCTTGAAGGGCGAAAGCCAGAAACAATTTAAAAAAAAACTCCAAATTCACAAAACGTCTTGATACTCTTTTAAGCGATTATTTTATCAAATTTCACGAAACCAGAGATCACCATTCGAAAGTGTTTGCTGCTTCAGATTTTCTGCTTTATGATAAAGTTATCAGATTTTATTCTGTTTAAAACTGTACAAGTAGACCGTACTACCTAATATTTTTTCTTCGTTAACAAATAAGAAATATAAATTGAAACCCTTTAGAAAACTAAGACAAATCATAGCAGAAGAGTCTCTATTAAATGTAGGTCTGAAGATAACATCGTCTTGTAATAGTCGCTTGGCGTACGTAAGCGTGAAAAGTGCGCCCTGTTTTTTTCTTAATCAGGGGCGTACCTACCGAAAATATCAAGCCCCAGGGTGCTTAGTTAGTACGGTTAGGGCCACCACATACCCGCCCACCACCACACACGCGAATATCTTAGTAATAGTTGATACGCGGTTTATAGTTATGCCTGTTTTCCGATGTGTCCGGAA
Source organism: Glyphotaelius pellucidus (assembly GCA_936435175.1). Classification (NCBI taxonomy): domain Eukaryota; kingdom Metazoa; phylum Arthropoda; class Insecta; order Trichoptera; family Limnephilidae; genus Glyphotaelius; species Glyphotaelius pellucidus. The sequence goes on from OW386545.1 coordinate 18,713,580, forward strand.
AATTGAATTACTTTTCAGTCCGTTATGTAATCCGTCGGGATAGAATAAGAAAGATTTATTTATTTATTTATTGGAAAATGAAATAATACATCAAAACATGAACTGCACATCTCACTAGGGCTTCCATATCGAGATATGCAGTTTTACAATGGTAAAATTAAAAGAAAACATACGTTTAAACTTAATAAAAATATTATAATACTCCTACAAAATCAGTGCTAAATTTAGTTATTTAAACATTCATTACAGTTACAGTTGGGCAGTGCATTTATAGTTCACAACAATAACATTCTATTGTAAACTAAATAAGTACAAGGTACCTGTAATGGCTTATCAGATGCATCCATAGGGTGACCATACTGACAGTGACAAGGGGGATAGTGCGAATAATAAATAAATTATTAACAAAAAAAATAAAGATAGGTAAATAATAACAGGTTTATAATAATAACAATAACGTAATAATAAGTAAATAAATAAAAGTAAATTAAGTAAACAATATAAAATAATATAAATACGAGTAAATAATATTAAAAAAATTATAATAGTAAGTAAATAAACATAGGCAAATAAAGATTTGATAATAAGTAAATAAACATGAATAAATATAGATTTAATAATAAGTAAATAAACATAAATAATTGTATAATAAATAAAAAAAACTGTAAACATATATACTGTAGTAAATAAATAATAATAAGAAAGTTAATAACATAAAAATAAAAACATAAAGTATAAAAATATTAAGGAAATAATAAAAACAATAAGCAGATAAAAAAGTTTAGTAATAAGAGATATTATATTTATATAAGGATGTGATTGGTTTTCACAATTAGGAACTCCAATGAAAAATATAATGGCTTTAAAAAAATATGTTCATGTATACCAATAAACGCTGATTCTGAATATATAAATTTTATTAAATAATATTAACGTTGAGTTTTAAAAAATGATTAAAAAGTCAATTTTAAATTGTGTCGTTAAAACACACTGTCAAGTTGGTGTTATTGTATTTTTAGTGCTGACGTCACTGCTCTCCATAATTCTCAGAACACTTACTGTTCTTCAGATCCGAATTTCGAACTCGAAAATGGTGGGCGACGAAAAGCTGATTCGGCGCAGTATCTTTTCAGTTGAAATGATTAAAAAAATGATTAAAAAGTAAATTTTAAATTGTGTCTTTAAAACACACTGTCAAGTTGGTGTTATTGTATTTTTAGTGCTGACGTCACTGCTCTCCATAATTCTCAGAACACTTACTGTTCTTCAGATCCGAACTTCGAACTCGAAAATGGCGGGCGTCGAAAAGCTGATTCGGCGCAGTATCTTTTCAGTTGCCTACATATAATATTAATAATGCAGATCGTGGATTACTTATAAACTTTATCAGGTGCGGTCACAGATGTATTTTTGCATTTTGGTACAATACAATAAAAGAAGCGATGAGATGTTGACATTTAACCTAATGTTTTTCTGTATTAAAAGCAGTTAATTTTCCTCGGCCTCGACTTCCGACACCTAAAGTGATTTCTGCATTCATTTTCCATTCAAAATTACAACACTTGTTGAAAATAACTGAAACTTTTGGAGAGTGATGATGTCACACAATTCACACTAGATACGATGGTTTTTGGGGGATCGTAAAAAATTAACGCTTAGGAATTTATTTTAACTAACTATAAAAATTAAAATAAATATTCAGTTATTTAAGTTATTTAAATTTTCATTAAAAAAAAAAAAAAATTGGCCTGGAGTTCCTTATTAACTTAACAAAAACTTGTTAAAATTCTTTTTTTGAAATAGGCAATTTACCCTTCAAAATATGAAATGAAGATTTTCCCCCAATTCTTAACACAAAGTAAATATTTTAATTGAAGGAAAACCTGCCACTCACCTTTCTTTAACCATCTGAAAATTTATGAATTTAAACTAAATAACTCAAATAAATTTTTAGATTTTCACGGCCAAAAGTGTTGCCTTTTTTAGCCAAAGAAGGAGGTAGCGCAACACGGCATAACACCCCAAAAACAAATAACGAAAATAAAATAACTCAAGTTCATGAAAGTTTGTCGGTGAAGATGTCGGTGAAGAGCTGTCTTAATAAAATATCATATTTTCAAGTTTGTTTTTAAGCCGGCAGATAAAATTCTGACAATAATTATTGTCAAACTAAAATAATATAAAGCTACGTAAGACAACAAAATCACTTGAGTGAATTATCTAATTATTTAAATTACAAACGTCTGTATCCATACTAATATTATAAATGAGAAACTGCTCGAGTTTGTTTGTTACGCTTTCACGCAAAAAACAATAAAACTATTTTTTAAATTCTTTCACCAATAGAAAGCTAAATTAAATGCAAGGACTATAGGCTGCATATAATGGTAAGCACTGGCGTTATGAAATTATAAATATTAGTATATTATATTTGTTATATGTTTTCTTTCTCTAACAAAAACGAGTTATTGCTAACGTCAGAAAACCAATCGTTGCCATGGAAACGATGTTGATATGAGAGGGGAGGGGGGATAATTGATAAGTGCAAGCGCTACAGTAAATTCCCCTTATACCAAGCGACACAAATACATAAATTTTTGATACTGGGGAAAAATTTTACAAGCTTTTTTCCGACGATGAAAACACTGCATATATTTTATTACGACATCGTAAACGTCAATTTGCCATGGTTCAGAGTTTCCCATGCGGAGTTGACATAATAAAATATACTAGTGGTCGCCCAATGGTCGAAATTCGACCATAATTGTAATGTTTTTTTATTGATTTAATGTATATTTTATTCATAATTTTAAAAAAATATTAGCATTCTGCACTCTTTCTCTATATAAACTATAGGTGTGCGAAATTTCATCCTCCTCCGTCCGCGCAATTTTCGTAAAAAGGGGTACAAAGTTTTTGCTTCACGTATTAATATACTGACGAATACTTTTTTTTTTGAATTGGGTAATTAATATTATGAAAATCTCTATGCTTCATCATTATTGCAGGTACCTGTCAAAAATAAATGTGCGTTGAAAACCTGACCCTTTTACGAAAAATTATTTGTTTAATTTAAAAAAAAAAAAAAATTTTTTTGTTGAATAATGAAAATATTATGTTTTATTTGATACCAAAAGATTTTTACTGAAGTCGCATTATCTTCTTCTATATCGAGGAGTCTGACAGTTCAGAGAGACGGTTTAAACGAAGATTCCAGTAAATTAATTTATGAAAGATAGCGACTTCGTGTATTCCCTTCTTCATTTAGATGTGAGATCAACTTTGACTTTTGGAAATTCTCAAAGCTTAGAACTTTCTACGGTATGGAAATTCCTCTGATTTGTCATTATGAAAATTGGAGTGGGAGTCACGATCCTCAGAAATGAGAAACCGACTTAAGAACAAAGTGTGCTGAATTTCTTAGAATATATATATTATATTATGGATTGAGATACTTAGAATAAATGTTTCAGATATACTTAGATTTTTTTTTTTAAATATAGAATACAGGTAATAATAAGCATGTAAAGTATTCTTAGAAAATCAACCTTCTCAAATCTTACTTGACTATTACCAGATTTCGGAGATTGTTATTGATTACAGGATTTTTTATTGATTACACGGTTTTTATCGAAATTTGAACATTACTTCTTAGAAATGTTTTTTCTTCATAAAAAAAGTTGCAACAGTTCGACGTAGCTTATTTTTGGGCTTACATAAATATTTCAATGGTCTGGTTTACGAATGAGGAGAAAGCTGAACAAAGGTAAATTTGGAAAAACCTGTGGAAATAACAATGCTTGGGCTTACCACTCACGAGGAAATACTGCCTAAAAAAAATAATATTACCATTTAACATATATTTTATCAAGTAATGACTGGACATGGGCGTAGTAGTGATAGCATTGGTGATATTTCATCACCTAGCCAAAGTTTTCATTGCGCTTCTATTTCTCAAATAGAACGAACCACAGCTTGGCTGTGGAACGGTAGCCGATTTCCTCTCTTCTACAATATGGTTCTCTTCAAGACTCAGGTTCATTCCTTCTTCCACAAAAAGACCCTCCAGACACTTTTCCCAAAAATAACATTAACAGATAAGAGGGAAAATATTTTGCTAAAGGCCTTCTGTGTGAAGTTAGTTAAAAAAAAAAGAAAAAAAATATAAACATATATGCAAGCCACGGTAGGAAGTTTTGTGACGTTTATAAGTATAAATATTTGTCAAAAAAATAATGTAAAATTTTTGTTTAACACTATTAATAGAATTATAGATCAACAGAATTGAGAGAGATAACTTTCAAAACCACTTCAAGCAAATATAATTTTGAACGTAACAATAATTACAATACTAAATTACTTTATTTATAAGCCAATACCTATAACTCAACGATTTGCAAATAACAATGTCTCATAAATAGATATTGATGTTGACAATTTTGCACGATTATACCTGCTATCAAGTTATCTTTCTTTTTCTGCATATTTTCACTGTGTTTAAATAGAATGTTCTCTGTTATAACTATTACACGAGTACACATTTCTTTTTATATTTCTATTTTTGTAAAAAAAAACCCGAGTGTTGAGTTTGAAATATCTCTTGTATGTTATTTTTGTCATTCTTATTTCGTCCTTAATACCACTGATACCCTCCCTTGCGCCACTATAACATATAATCTTATTATTGTAATGTAAAAGCCTTTTTATGGCGTTAATAAATAAACAATTTTTATTTTACATGAGCTCCACACAAGAGGCCCTGAGGAAAATAATTTTCACTCCGGGCCTATGTCACCTTTGGGGATGCTGTGTGGAGGGTTTTTTAAGGAAAGGAAGGGAAAGAGAGTTCTGGGAAGGAAAAGGGTTTAAGGGGGGTTTAATTGATCACTCATTCACCCAAAATAGAATCATCTTAGGTCGCACATACACGCCCACAATACATTTCTTTCAGTTTACCTCTTCAGTGCTCGTTTAAATACTCCATGACACGTTAAATAAAACTCATGAAAAAATACCTAATTTTATTTCCAGGTAAAATTGGTCCCACGATAGTAGCCGTAAAAACCCTGAAGGAGAACGCCAACGAAAAGGAACGAAGTGACCTCCTCTCAGAACTCCAGGTGATGAAGATGCTAGAGCCTCACCCTAATGTCGTTAGACTGCTGGCTTGCTGTAGCGAAAAGGTAATTTTTTCTTCTATTATTTGTATTTATTTTATTAAGCTTGGAAATTCATCAAATCTTCCAATTACAAGTATACTTTGTTCTCCCTAGGACTAGGACTTGTTAACAATAATAATAAAAATAGTAATTATATTGCGCAGTTGTTCGATAGTTCACTTCAAGTGCGCTTTACCTTTCCCTCCTATCTCCTGCGTTCCATATATTCAGTCCTGGTACATTCAGTTTTCAAACAGCTCGCGTGCCACGTATTACAATTTTTGTATACAAATTTTCATTTTTCGTATATTACAAACATTCATTTTGTATATATTATAAGAACAATAAATCGAATTTGGTAACAAACACACCTACTTAAAATAACTGCAATTCTTTATTTGATTCAAATCAAATTCGGATTTTGGTTAGTATCGTAGGCGAGTATTTCCATTAAATTCATTAATTTAAAGAGTTTATTCAAAATTTCATTCTCAAATTGTGACATTTTTGACAGTTTCGTAAGAGTTTTTGTAAAGATAAAAAAAAGCTTTTCAGCTATTTTGTCGTACGGTTGTAATAATCCGGAAACCTTCGCAAGGGTGGAAAGAAGATTTTGAATTTTTCAAACATGTCCTACGCTTAATGTAGCAATAGATAAACAACAAACAGCCAAACATGCAAGCAAACAAAACATACATCAATTTATGCACATAAAGAAGATAAATATGATGCAAATTAACCATATATTTAAAATATTCACGAAGCAGAATGGTTGTTATCAAAAGTTATAAACCCAAGATCAGGAAAATAACTTTAAAAAATAATAAAAGTAATACCACTAAAAAGAAAGAACAGGATGGAAGAATAACGGAAAACGAGACAAATTTTGTTTTACGAAATTAATTTGTGTACAGCAATCATTATTTTAAAAATACAGATATGAGAATAACATTAAAATCCAAACACTAAGCGTACTCAAAAAACCTACCTAAAGGAATAATATACTTAAAAAATCTTCCTTGAATCTGAAAATTATGTGAAAATATATATAAAATTCAGCTTAAATCCAAATATTTCTTCGAACTTTTATGAGTCGTCTATCGTTACTTTATTTGTTTTTATTATGATTTTTTATTCAATTTTCCACGAACCTTGTGTGTTCTTAGCATTATATGTATTAGCATTTATTACTATAACAAATTTAACACAACCGTTTCACGTGTTTTTTTGTGATATATTTAAAAGCAAATTTTCTTTTATTATTTTGGTAAAATTTCCTCAAGAAACACAAGTAACTTGTTTTGCAACCATTATACAAATCTAGGTTATGAGAAAACGGAAGCTAAACAGTTCACAGAATTTTATTTGTTGATATAAGCAAACAAATGTGAAACATACCAAGCTAAGTGGCTTCCTTGTTCGCATAAATATTTGCTGCTATACAACATACCAAACCATGTATTAAATTGATTTTATTTCAGGATCCGATATTCGTAGTAATGGAGTACATAAGCCTCGGTAAACTGCAGGCTTTCCTGCGAGCGTCCAGGGCGGAAAGGCACTACGGAAACGTGCACGCCGGAAGCGAAACCCTCACGTCACGTGACCTCACAGCATTTGTGTACCAGGTGGCCAGGGGGATGGAGTTTCTGTCCTCAAAAGGGGTGAGTTTTTAAAAACGATAATGTAATGTTTTCTCTTTGTGATTCTTGAGGATCGCTTCTTTGCAGTAAACAGTCTTTTCTTAGAGTTTTTTTTTATGTGAACGATTTATTAATAACAGCAAATCAAATAATATGTTATTAATTAAGAATACTCATACGAACATCAAAGACTATTATAAAAACTAGTGCTGCATGTATTCTGCCTTCAATTGTTGTTTCTCATCAAACAAAATAACGTTTTATATAAACATTAACATTATCAGGCCAAAATTATATTAACTATTAGGGAAACGAAACAACATTTTATTATAAATATAAGCATGATTAGGCCAAAACAGTATTTTTATTGATTCTTAGGTTAACAAAAAAAAAATTATAATTTTTTTTTTTTAAATATGAATACCGCACAGAACTCCTTACTGCTCCCGTCTGGAGCCAGTAAGACTATGGCATCCCCAATTGGGATATGTTGTGAGGCTAAAGGTAATGGGGAGGGGAAGGAGATGGGGAAGAGGAAGGTGGGAAAGTACCCGGCTATTCAGATCTGATCACTAAATACGGCTATAGTTATTTCAAGCAATGTTTCAATTCTGAATGTTGGTCTTACACCACGGCGATACTGATAGTATCTTCCACTCTGGAACGTCGCAAATATACTACACATAATATTATTTTTAATGAATTTATTTTGAAATAACACAAATAAATCAAATAAAATTTATTTGCCACTCCGGGATTCGTCCCGCGACAAGAGCCTTACCGCTGGACTACGCCGGCCACGGAAACATAAACTTAATTAGACCAAAATTGTACTGTTTACTTATTTTTAGGTAAGAAATTTTTTATTTTGTTTAATACATAATGTCACACACTCAAGTATTTGCTTCCTTTGAAAATATTATTACAATGTGGACGATAAATAATTATAATGAAATGTTTATTCAACTGTACGTTTGTTTGTGACATATTTCTTGTAAACGAGCTCCATTAAGTTACAAAGGACATTTGAAATGTTAGATTTTCTACATTTCAAATGACTGCGAATTTCCATCCGCTGTTCTGAAAATCAAATATTTATTTTGTCTAAAACACTCCAAAAAATAACATAACAAAAAAAAATTCCATCGTGCATTATTGCGTTGCAAATAATATTTTGGATTGGCACAGTAATCGTTCAAATTTTTAAACTTCTGTTTTCATATAAAATTTTTGAAAACCTTGGAGAAAAATATTTATTATGAAAAGTTTTACATATTTAATGCAAAAACGACTTTATATATATAGAGACAAGTAAAAGATAAATTCAGACACAATTATCGGGCCTTAGAATGCATCGTTATAGTTAAAGAGATAGGAGACAATTATTTATAAAATTAGTAACAGTCTTCGTCATATTTTAAAGATTTTTATATTAAATTAATTAGGATAATTTTTGGGCCAAATTTTACAAATAATCCTTCAAAACAACCCCAAATGACAAATACCAACAAATAAAAACGGATATTTTCCTTAAATGTTAAGGAAAAAACCAGTTTAAATATATTATAACATTTAATACGTAATTTAATTTTAATCATCAATCATTTAATTTAATCATCTTTATGTTTCGGGACGTTTTCACGTCCCGAAACATAAAGATGATTCGGTGGTGAAGAAAATAGATTAACAAAAGACTAAAGCATAACATCAGATTTTTTTTCCATAATTATGATCTTCTGGTTCATTGAATTCTGATTATATCTTCATAATCATTTCATCAAAGCTAAATACCGAGCAAAACAAGATTACTTCAATTATATTACAGAAATCTGTTTCGCGAATTGAAAACACTCAAATATCTCATAAACGGATTATGATTCTTTATGATATTCTTAATATTTTTTTGATAACTGATTAAAAAGTTGTTGCGTTTGTTCGTCTGATGAGGGCGTGTTTTGTTATTAGTAATAAATGCACTAGCACAGATCCAAGAAAATGTTTTAAAAATATTTGCCTCAGGATCGCGTTGCCTTTCAAAAACAAATATTGACAATCAATTATCTTTAAATACAAATAATTTTTTTATTGACAATTAGAAAGACGAAATTTCCCTGCAAATGATAGTTAACTTGAAAAATCATTCGACAAAAAAAAAAAATTACAAAAAAAACGCATTTCAAGAAAATAACTTTCTAATTATAGGTAAGTACCTACTTTATCGCTTGTTCGAATCATTTTATTTTTTTCGGTGTATTTTTTTTTACCGAATCATTTTATTTAACCAGTTCCAATTTCGAAAAATTAACAGTAAATCAGAGTTCATTTAACTGGAATATTTCACCCCACAGACATTCGAAATTAAAATTTTAAGTTTAGTGCTGTTTTGCCATTTTCTTTATAAAATTTATAAAAAGTGACGTTGAAAAGATTTTTTATATTGGAAAAAGTAAGTGAGAAGTAAAATTTGTAGAATTTATTTAAAGAGATAGGCCGTTTCTGCTTTAGACATTTTCTTTGTTTTTTGCCCTTAAAGGGAGAGTTCAGACCAATTCATTATAAATGCCGTTCTTCTGAATTCACAGGAATAAAATAACGGTAAAAAACGTTTTATTCCTGGTCACTAAAATAAATACTTTATCGAGGTTTGTTGAAATTAAAATGTAATTATTCAATTTCATTATTCAATACGGTTTGGTTTTTGTTTATGCGGAAACGACAATCTTGAAGAAATAATTTGTTTTGGTTTGAATAGGAAATAAATGGATTCACCGTAAACCAATTTCAGAATCAACTTTTCATTTTACCTTTGATGGAAATGGAAACCAACCGTAATTAAAACTGAAAATATTTCCATTTAGCTTATTGTTATTTGGAAAGCTACTTTGTTTAATACAAAGTTTTTGATTGTATTCAAAGAACGTCTGAAGTTTCATTCTTATGATTTCATTAAAATTTAACCCAATCCTTTTATCTGAGTGGCCCAAAATATTACAAACAACGGAAATTCAATATTATTATGGTCACAATATTTGTAATTTTCGCTTATCGTGTAGAGTCGAAAGTATTTTGCAGATATTTTGGGGCTTCAGACCAGAGATGGCTGCCAAATTTAACCGTGGGACGCACTTGCAATTTGTACAGGGTTAGCAGTTATGAATTATTAAAGTATCTGCGGGCTCTGTAGAGTACGCCCAGTTTCTGAGAGGCTAACTTAACTCTGGCTTCAATGGAGCCCCCGTACCTGAGATGGTCACTTAGAGTTACACCAAGCATATTGATGGATTGTTTCCGTTTAAGGAGACTAGATTTTCATTTTGATCCCTTTTAGACGTAATCAAACATGAATAGGTCTGTGAAATATTAAATTCGACGAGGTTACTCTTACCCCAAGTGAAAACACTCTCGAGGTAACCGTCCATTCTTTGCTTCATAGCCCTTCGAGCCATTGGGGTTTGTGTACCCTTTGGGGGATATCAAACAAAAAAAAATATCATGGACTGTACTGACATCCACGTAACAATGAATCGGAGCACATGACAAGAGGTCGTTGATGTGCAACGAAAACAAAGTCGGAGACAGAACCGATCCTTGTGGAATGCCAGCATTTATCGAATGCGATGAAGAGGCGAAACCTTCAGCAACCGCCTGAATCGACCTCTCCCTCAAAAAGTCGGCCATCCACGTACGCAAGGAAGCGGGGAGTCCGTTTGAAGGCAGTTTGTTGACAAGCCCTCGGTGCCAAAACGTAACATATTATGTTCCCACAAAATTAACCCCAAAATGGGGCAACTTACAAACGCTTTTCTTTATTCAAACTCACGTATGACAAATATAAACATTCAAAGAATGTGTGTGAATGAACGAATCAATATAGGACCGGAAAGCGTTTACATACGTAAACGTTGCGGGAATTTCTACACCACAGATGTGACTGAGATGACATGATACGCTTTCTCGCTTACGCTAAGAAGAATAGGGGATGCTGCAAGAGACGTCCTTCTGTCAGTAGGCTGTCCTTACCATTATGTATTGCTTACAATATTTTATTTCGACAGGTAGCAAAAACTCTTGTGTTATATTTAATGAAATAATAAATGATTTGCGTGAACTTACAAATGGTAAGAAACTTCATGAGCTTTGCTTTTTACTCGTGAATGATTTTTGCACTTCTCAAAAAAGCTCATGCAGCTATTTTTTCACAAAAATGAGCCAAGTGTCTGGCGTTTGTGGCGGCTGATGACGAACGAACTTGTATGCCTAAACGCAGTAAATCAAATACGTGCGAAAAATGGTCGTATTGAGACTTAAAAAAAGCATTTTGGAGCTTTAAGATGCTTATTTTCAAATTTTAGGAGATACGGTTCTCATGCATCCTGGCAGGCGCGAAAAAATAATGTTACATTTTTAATTTTATTTTTTGGTCCACGGGCCTGTTTTTTTTTCACTTTGGCCGGCAAATGGATGAGATAGCCTGTTTATTTAGGAATAATATATATTTTTTAAAACCTCCCTTAAATTTTTTGAGTTGTGTATTTTAAGAAGGTCGGCGACTGTTACTTGTAAAAACTTGCACATTCGATATTCAGTACAATGCATGTTGAGACATGCAAAGCGCCGCCCACCCGCCCGTTACGGCACGTTAAATGTTTAATTTTAATTCTATTAAGTCTGCAATCATATTATTTTAATAAATAGAACACAAGAAAATATACCATTTTTCTTTTTATTTTGCCACTCCGAATAATTTAGGGTTGGAATTCAGCCGCAACGCAAATTTCCATCGATAGATAGATCTAACGATGGAGATTAGAATCTTCACATTTTTTGACGAGTTTTGGGAATAGGGTAGAAATGGAGTAGAAGGGGGTCCACCGAAACCAGTCAAATTTTGGAAGTGGTCTACGAGAAACAAAAGTTTGGGAACCTCTGGTCTAGAGGAATGAGTACCGTACTGGAAAGCCTCCTTGTTAAGCCAATCCATTGAATTTTGGGGCAGTCTGTCGGAAGAGTACCTAATTCTTTTAATAAGGATTATTGTTATGAAGTAAAAAATGTATTACATTTATATTATATTACCCGTTTAGATACTTTTCATACCTTCGTACTGATTGGTGGGTAGCGTACCTACATACTTAGGCATTCAAAATATATCTAATCCAACATAATAATCATTAAAATATTTGACATTAATAGCCTTGCGGTTAGATATAATTCAAGCTGAACCGAAACCGGTTGGTTTGTGTTCCTACACAATATAGTTGTGTTCAAACAAAAAAATATTCGGTACTTTCGGAATGACTGGACACGCTCGATACGAATATAAAAAAAGGCTTTTGTTTCACATTTATTACTCTTTTGACTCTATTTCTCTCTTCCAACAGATTTGCTAAGACTATCCCATTTAGATGAAAGATGAAACGAAACAATTGATTCTACTTTTTCACCTCCAATCAGGCCAATTTGACCACTAACGCTCTAACGCCGAACGACCGGTAACTACGAAACCGGTCCCCGTCCTCTGCTACTCACGTGATAATGTTGGAACACATCGTTCGACTACCATAATACGGGCATTTGCCTAGCTTGGTAGTCGAAATACCATGTAAAACAATCCTGTAATAAACAAAATGAATAAATAAAATTAAAAAAAAAAACAACAACAACAACATTTCGATGATACAGTGAGCAATACGGGTATGCGCTAGTGTTATCCAATATCGACTATAAGTGGGCATGTATCTAGCATGGTAATCGAAAAATTCACAAATTACCATCAAAGCAATGAATAAAGAATTTTTTTTTTAATAATTAAAAAAATTGTAACACTATGATGACAAGGTACTGGGCGATTCAGTGTAGTAATGGAACATACAAAGAGGTGTTTAATTCTTCGTCACCTTCGTCGACTTTTAGTTGAAAGCGGGATGTAAATTTACGATTTAATTAAAATAATGGTCTGCGAAATACCCACAAACCGACGACATTAATGATGAATAAATCTTGGGTTAATGCTAGAAATGCCTTTGTCAGTTGGTGATTTGATTAAGGTTCCAGAAGGTACTCTAAAATGTTCCATATTTAAATACCGTGAATACCTATGTCATGGTTCTACAGTTTTCTAAATTGATGAAATTTTGGCCTTTCTAATGTTGAAGTAAAAATTCTGATTCAGCGTCTTCGACCAAGTGTATCAAGACGTGCCTTGTGAAATGACGCCAGAAACCAAATAAAATTGGTTCAAGGCCCATTTATGCAAAAGTGCGAGCATTGTTTCGTACTATTTAGATCGCATAGTGCTTTGTGTTTTACCTTTTATCGGTCCACACTGAAACTAATTGCTGTGCCAGCCGTCCTGACGGAGTTAATTTTTTCAAACACAAAAATATCCTACTTCCGAATATTGTAGAAGGTACAGTCCGCGGACTTTATTTTTGATAATGTAGTATCTGCAATATGCCTTACAGATAGCTTTAAGACAGTGTTATAGTAAATGTTATAATATTGACGGATTATTTTTTTTGCAAGCAAAGTTTCTGACGTCACTTAATCACCCGATTGCTTGTGACGTCACCACACACCGATTCTATTACATAGACGAAGGGCTGGCGTCACGATATGGCATTGGTTTTCAAACTTTTTAAAAACGCGACTCGCTTTGTATAAAACGGAAACCTTTAAAATACATTAAACACAGATCTTAACAAAAAACGGCTGCACTATTCTTCAATTAAGGTCGAAAGTTAACCTATCTGAAGCCATAGCATTCCGAATTTCTACCGTTTTACAACATATTTCTCTAGAACACTTTAAGTTTTTAAGTTTTTAAAAAATATATGTTATTTTTGACGATAATATAACATTTGCCACGCCGAAACAGTAATTGTATGAAATTCTTCCGATAGAAGAAAATTGTATAATCGTATATTTCGAAAATTATTATAAGCACTTTATTTTTATACTATGGTATACTAGATCAATGTTCAGAGTTCATTAGGCCAAGAAATCGATAATCAATAATTATTCCTAAGCGATACGTAACTTTGACATGGATGCTTCTAATATTTAGATCCAGAATCAAACTATCTTCCCACTTGTTGAATAAAAACAATAAGTTAGAGAACGCGAGATATTGAAAGAGTCGAGTGTGCGCTCTAAAGCGCTCTCCATTAGAGAAAAATGAAAGCATATATCGATAACACGTAGGTGTTTGAATGGAGAACGTTGAACGTTGTTTGGGTTTTGTTTTATTTGCTAAACTTTTGAACAAAGGTTTTTTAACCCTAGGAATAACAAGGGTAAAATGCTAGATGCTCGTTCTACGGTGCACGTCAGCTGACACTATTTTTCGTAATAACTAACTTTTTTTAAATCTTACTTACTTTAATCTTACTTACAGGAAAAGGTGTAAAATAATTTCTAATCTTCATTCTATGTAGTTTCTTCAGGATAGTTACTTATCAGAACAATGTTTTTTTTACACTCTGATATTATGATGAAGAAATATGATAATATTCTTGACTTTTATTTTTCAGGGTGGGTGGTGCACGTCATTTGGAGTAAAAAAATTAATGAAATTTCGGCCTTCGGTGACTTTTTGGTGTATGTGTGTTTTTTTTGTTTTCCAAAATTTTTAAGTATTAGATAGATTTTAGAAAGATGATTTAACAAGAAAAATATTTTGGGGGTACTCTAAAATACTATTAATGATTCATTTCAAATGGGCATTCGTTATTGGATACGAGGCCATTCATTTTAAAATTTTATCTATTTGAATTTTGATTTTTCCTTGAATGAATGGAAATTAACACACTTCCCGACATCCGATAAAGCTGAATATCGGCAGATGGACTCGTTTTCAATGAAAATGTATTCTGTCAACTTTTGTTGGCACTCGCGCGCGCACACACGTATAAACACGTATTTCTCTGAAATCGACTACTGATGAATTATATTTTGTTTACTGTTTGACTTTTCTTACTTTCGAAATCACTGGAATTTATTTTGTTTGTGTTATTCGTAATATTTTTAATATTTATACAATACCGTAAGGGTATTATGTCGAAGTGTTTCCATTCCTTCTCTGAAATCTAGGTTACGACGTTGACTTAAATATTTTGGTATTGTGTTTGTTTGATCCTGCGCTTGATTTTAAAACCTCTTGAGTGCCGACTTCATTCTTTGTAGTTAACAAAACAAAACGTAACTAAACATATTTTGTAGAATTAAATCAAGTAACATTTGAAAAGATAAAAAAATATATATATGAAAACTACAACAATGCAAAAGAGGCTGAAAATGCAATTGTTATTATTTCAGTTTTGTCGAAAAACGCTTATCATTAATAATGGTGAAAAACAGTCAATTAAACGATATTAAAAATTTTATGATTTGGTCTTGTTGAGGCTGGGGAAGTGTTTCGCAATCATCGATAACCGAGGAGTTATTAATGTAGATGCACTACATTATGATATCAGATAAATAATGAGGTTCATTAAAGTTTACATGGTCAATGCACCAATGTATTACGAATAAAATTTACAAAATTTAAAATAATTTTTAATTGTATTTTGTAGGCATTGAAATCACAGTTGTCCATTCGTGGTACACAGGTGCCAATGACGTTATGGTAAATAATAATATGTTTATGAACACATTCACCTTTAATATCATTGACTTCAAAATTAAGTTTATATTCGTTTTTGTTTTGTGTGAATGAATACCTCAGGAGTCTCCAATCGTCTGGTGCCATTGAGATTGTAGCATTCCCAATTGGGGTTATTATTAGTACGTGGGGAGAAGAAATAGATGAGGAGAGGAAGGTGGGAAAGTAACTGGCTATTCAGATCTACTCACCAAGCACGGTTAAAGCCTTTTCAAGCAACGTATGAATGGTAGTCTTACACCTGGGTGACACTGAGAGTTTCTTCCACTCTGGAAGGTGCCGCAAAAAAACCTTTTATTATTTTTAATATAATGTTTTAATTATGGTGATGAAAAATAGCATATGTCCAGAAAGGTATAAACATTCACTTAAAAACCATTTATCTCAGAAACGAGTATTCTGAAAGCTTTTTTTTAGGGCTTTCTAAATAAAACCTCAATTTTTATAATCCTTATAACGAGGGATATTTCTTTACGGATTAGCGAAAGCTTAGGTTAACAATGCTTATAAACAGGTTTTTAAATCGTGAGGTATTTCCAGTTCGTTATTAATTTTCAGTTGTTATTATGAAGCCATGCGTTTTTTTTTATGTTGCACCTAAAAAGAGCACCCTTGTCTGCACAGTGTAAGGACGGGATAATTATTTAGCCACCCGGCCCCTACCTAATTCCACCCCACAAAGTTGTAAGGCAGGTTAAGATAGAGCTGTTGGAAAGCATTTATTATGCGGGTATTGAAGAGGCCGGTAGTGTATGAAAGAGGAAAAACGGATGTCGGTAACTCGTTTCATAAGCGAGCCGGCTTACACAAAAAGTCGAAGAAACGACCGGATCTCATGAAGCCAACATTGACTACTGTGAACGGGTGTTCCGCTCGTATCTATCGAGTTTGGTGTACGTGCACAAGCGCAAAGGGGATCAATGCTGCTAGCTCCTTCGATCAGGCTCCATTGAAATACAAATAATCTCAGCAAGCCTACACTGCGTCTGTCTCATTAGAGATGCCAATTGGTCTGTTATCAACGGAATATCAATAAGACGAACCGCCTTTTTCCACAGAATCTAGTAGGTTTATCAGGTATTTTGGGGTCTCAAGCCAGAGGTAGTTCCCAAATTGAATTATTGGACGTTGAAATTTGAACCGGGTTAGCAGCTGGTCTCTATTGAAGAATCTGCTACACAAGACGCCCAATTTCTTGGAAACTAGATTTACTAGGGCTTCCACGGAGCCCCGATGCTTGAGCCATTCTTAGGGATACTTAATGGTAGGTAATATTCCGCGGCGTTGAACGTTCGAAATCGGGCGAAAATACACAATCCTTACGTAGATGGCGATAACATTGAAATTCCCGCTCAACACCTGCCGCCTTTTTCGATTTATGCAAAAACAAAACATTGCCCACTGTTTTATTTAATTAAATGAAGACACTACGAGCAAAATTCAATCGAAAATCTGGAAACAGAAAATCAGAAAAAGATATTAGTACCTCTGGGACTCGAACCCAGGACCTCTCTACTTTTCAGGCGAGTGATCTGCCCTGATATCCAATTTTATTTAATTTTTGAGGTTCAGTCGCAAATGTTAAAATGTTTCCCTATCATTTTCTGAAGAGTTTGCCACATCATTTAATAAATCTATATCTGAAAAAAAGGTTTGAAATAGGAAATTTTTAACTTTAAAGCATTTTCCATGTGCTTGATGCCTTAGTTTTTTTGGGACTATTTCAAGGGCCAAGATTTGTTATATTTGCAGCAATCAATTAAAGCATCATCTGTAATATTTCTAAGCTATCAATTTTTCAAACCAAAAAGACTCAATTTTTTTGCCTTAAACCAAGCATTTCAATATTTTCATTATTAGAGCGGGCGCTCCCATAAAATAACAGAATAAGTATCTACCTCTTTTCCGCGTACACGCCATGATTTTTGAGAATTTTGGAATACAGTTTATCTCTCCGAAATCTATTAATTCCTTTTTTTCAAACAAGAAGTTTAATTTTAAAAATAAAATTTATTTCTCCGAAATCTATTAATTATTTCTTTTTCTTAATAAAATAGCATTGTTATCCGACTTTCTCGATGTTTTTTGTTATAAAATTATACGCCTTTAATGCAACATGATTCTTGGCGGCCAATTGAATGTTTGACTTTTGGTTGTAAAAAGTGATGAGTTTCCCTTTCATTCTGAAGCCAACGTTTTCCACAGCCATGTAAAATAAAAACAGATTTGCCGAGCGTAAATATATATTTCTTCGTATAATAGAGTAGCGACACCAAAATAAACAAAACTTTTCACTACCCTCAAAGCATCTGCCACGATGATGAGATGAACACTGCGGGGCTGCCCGCATTATTAGGTAGGTACACCGAAGATCAACAAACTGTCTAACCATCACGCCATTTTGCAAGCAGAAGAGACTACCATTCAACTCTGTCCCAGGAAAAATTTCTTACTTCATTCGAATTCATATAAACATATCTTTCTGTTATTTTAACTCTTGACTTAGCCCGACTTTGTGTATATTTATTATATTTAAAAAATATATATATATATATTTTAACGCCTTTTTTAGGGACTTTTATATATGGATAGTAAAAATTATATATTTTTTTTTTACATAACTGAAAATGTCTTACTTCGTTCGCATTCATGTATCATCCTGCTGTTATTCTGACTCTTGACATAGCCCGACTCTGTGTATATTTTTATTTTATTTATTTTAATGCCCTTTTTAGGGACTTTTACATATGGATAGTAAAATTTATTTTGTATTTATTGTACATAACTGAAATTTTTTTACTTCATTCGTATTCATATAAACATATCTTTCTGTTATTCCGACTCTTGACAAAGCCCAACTCTGTGTACATTTATTACATTTTTTAAAATTTTATTTATTTAAAAGTTCTGTTTAGGGATTTTTGCATATGAACAGTAAAAATTATACAGTATTTATTTTACACAACTGAACTGCTTCAGTAACAACATTTTGTATTTGTTTTGTGACAAACTAAAGATGTCCTCTGAATTGGTATAATCATTACCCTTCATTAATATTCTAATCAAAGAGGCATACATATGATAGTTAGTCCCAGAATTTCTGCACTGTAAAATAAATAAATCCCGTCAGCTATGTACAATAAATAAATACCAACTTCAAGTATTACGCAGTGGAATCCGAAAGCTTGTCAGTGCAAATAATTCTAGACCATCATCTGCATCATTTAATATTTTATATAGAAATATCGAGTCTGTGAAAATCAGTTTGTCTTACAATTTAATCATATTCATATCATTTAAAAGAGTGTTGTAGTTCATCACAATTGTTGGAATACCCCTTTTAAAATTCAGAAAAAGTAAAAATTTATTTTGTTTTCTTTCAATAGCTTGTAAAAATGATTATTATAATATGCTTGTACATGAATATTTAAGTAAAGTCTATTTTCATTGCACCAAATTTGTTAATATTATCTTGTAGAATGTTAAAATGGTAAATGATTTTAATAATTCTAAAAATTTTCAATTCATCAGCAAAAAGTAAGACATCATGAAATATTTTTGTAATATCATTTATGAACAAGACAAACAAGAATAGATCAAGGTGAACCCTGAGGGACTTCTCTTGTTGCACAATTTTTTTTCCGACAGGGGGGATTTTATTTTAACAATATGTTGTCTACCAATTAGATATCTCTTAAACCAGGCTAATATGTTGCCACGTATACCAAGCTTTTCTAATTTCCAAATAAAAATTTCATGGGAAACTGCATCAATATTTTTTTTCTGAAATCAGTATAAACAGAATCATTGGTTATAAAAAAATTTTAGAAAATTAAGTTGGAAAGGGTACACCTACCTGACAAAAATCAAAACTAGTAAGGTGATATTACAGGTTTAATTTGTGTTAATAGTTTGTCCAGTATTAGGCTTTCAAAGAGTTTTGGTATAGAGGAATGAATACATATTGATCGGCAATTACAAACATCACTCCTGTCACCCTTTTTGAAAATTGTAGTTTTGTTGATCGTTACATGTCTTCCTCGGGCGTCCCCGACTTCTACCATTCTCATTTGCGTCAAATATTCTTGTTGTACTTCGTTCATTCGTTCTACGTGCTCAAACCACCCATGCGTTCCTTTCTCAATCTTAGTAATTATCTCATCTCTTTTCTACAGCATTCATTTGACTTTCACCCTATCTCTGTTAGTTCCATACCTCATTGCCATACATCAGAGTAGGTACCAGCACTCTATTATGGACTGCTAGTTTCGCTTCTTGGAATATTTTTTTGTTACCGTCAACTGCGTTCAGTTCTCCATTTATTGAGTTTCCTGTATTTACTTCTTTTAAATCACTACCAGCCTTTCCATCTCTCATAAACACACTTTCTAAATGCACTAACTCATCCAGCTGCTCCAAGTATTCATTTTTCACAACTGTGGCGCGGTATGGCAGTCAGTCCGGATCCTTTCTGTGTACAATATTCCTCGCTCAAAATTTTTAAAAGGGCTAATTCGGCCTCTCAATTCTCGATAAGTCACGGAACAGTTAATTTTTTAGACACTGAGGCGCTAACAGTAACATTCGTAAAATTTGACATTAACGTTATTAATTGCATACTTCCTTCTCATTGAAATTTAAAAAATTGCCTAATTTTATCAATATTGATTTTATCATGGTCATCGAGCGATGGGGAATTTTGTTGTTATGAAATATTGATGAACAATCTAAAAGAGTCTGGAGGTATTATGAGAAAGATTTTTAAACCTTCTATGTGAGAACAGCTTGTTTTCAGCGGTTAAATTGTCATAATTTAATAAAAGATAGTGCTCTGATTTCAGCGAAACAACTGCTACTATTGACAATTAGTTTCCTCAACATTACCTATGTATAGAAAATTGCTGATTGAAGTGGGAAATTTTATCAGCAATCATCTTGTTAATTAAGTCCGCGTAAAATACTGCTTTCTGACATTTTAAAAGATTGCGAAGACAGTTGATAGTAGTTTGATTTTACAAAGAAAAAATAAAAACGTTACTCTTTGAAAATCATAGATAGTTTGTATGATAATAATAATAATAAGTTTGTGGGGGATATGGATGAGTGTTCCAGGATGTGGGGAGGATAGTGCAATCCCACACGTCCCATATGATTGTACATATTTATATAATATATTTTATAACATATTTTAAAACAACAGTTTTTTTTTTTTAAACACAGAATAGGAAAAAAAAAAAAACAAAATAAAAAAATATATAAAAATATAAAAATTAAATATAAAAAAATAAATAAGTAATCAATTCTATTCTTCAAGCTCGGGCCCAGCGCTCACTCAGGAGTGAGGTTTGGTGCTGGAACGCTGCGGTCACCACTGCATTGTCGGAAGCCATTAGCCGCATCCTGGCTCCAGTGACCCGATGTCTCTTTAGACCGGCGAATCCGTGCAGTCCTAGTTCAGTGAACATTGTCGATGCACTGCTATATCTTCTGAATCCAAATATAATTCTACATGCATCATTATATTGGATCCGGAGTCGTTCCATCGAGGTGGTTCGGTAGTTACACCAAGTTTCGCATGTATATAGATTAGTGCAAAATGCATTGAACAATGTTTTTTTTACATGGTTACTGCATTGGAAAAATCTTCGGGCAATCATATTGGACAATACACTGATACTTCTCCTCTGTCGTTCAATATCACCATCATCCGAGAGGTCTTCAGTGATGATGTGACCCAAGTATTTTACACTCGTTGATATACTTATGTTTTCCTCATTGAGTTGTACGGGGAGCATCTTCTCGAGAAAATGTAAAATTGGTGATATCTAAGCTAACAACCAATGTTTCAATCCACATTAAGCTTAATCCACATTGACCTTTTAAACAAGTTGAACTAAAAATCTACTGATATACCTGGCCTACATTGCATATTGTTCGCGTAATCTCTCAAACACCACGACTTTAGATTTCGTTTATGCAAGACACGAGAGACTGCAGATTTTCTTAGAAATCAGCACCGTATCATCAGCATACAACAACAAACAGGCAACAAACATTCAGATAACTCATTTTCGCGCCCATTTCTACCTCTTTGAATTCTTGCATACAATTTATCTATGGAAAAACCACAATGAAATTACGAAGCCTTGCTTAAAATTTTTTGTGATCCCCAAAGATCAAACAATAATAATAATTAAAACTTCGTTTTTTCGTGGGTTTAGAGAGTTGTAATGTAAAACTTATAGACAATAATAATTCAAAAGAGACAGTACATAATATCAACGCCCTCGAGAATTACGAATCAGGGCAAGCTTTTATGTGAAATTTGTTATGTTACACATTTATCTAGTTTATAGAAATGATAAATTATCTCTTTTTATTTGTCAGATAATCCATCGAGACCTGGCAGCCCGCAACATTCTCATCACAGAGGACCACGTGTGCAAGGTGGCTGACTTCGGATTCGCCAGGGATGTAATCACGTCACACGTGTACGAAAGGAAGAGCGAAGGCAGGTTACCCATCAGGTGAGAGAACGCCACGTGTCACTGGCACGCAATTATCACCGTGGTATGCCAGAGAGGCTTTCCATATAAGATTTGGAAGTATTTCTTACGATTTTATTTACCTACTTATTTATACGATTTTGAAGTAGTAAGTACCAAATTATTCTAATAATGTTAAATAATAAAGTACATCTTAAATGTTTTATTTTATTATGCGAAATAACATTTAATGTATTTTTTAATGTATTTATTTTCATTAACTGTAAAGTAGGTTGCACCAACCAGTTCATTAGGATTTGATTGTCTCTATTTGCTTTCTTCTTTACAATTTTAAATTTTATAAATATGTTTTTTATTTATTTCAAATGGTAATGGATGTATATTGAGGTAGAACCTGCAGACAAGCAGCCATGTGGCAGCTTCGCGGGATTACCTATTTAAATTGCCAATTTTATCTGTATTTGTTAAGTATGTTTTTGTTGGAAATAATAATAAAAAAAAAAAAAAAAAACATCACAAAAATGTAAAGTCGACATTTTCGAAAAAAATCATTTCTTGTGAAAATCTATAAATCTTTTAAATCCTAAATGTTAGGGAATAATATATTGCGGGGGAGGGGGGAAGATGGGGAGGTGCCATCGAGAAATGACAATTTGCAAATGGTGGCGAACGCAGCGATTCTTGTTGACGCTGATTTGTACTTTCTAAGCATTTTAAATTAACTTTTTTTAAATAGTGGAGTTTACTTGGCGAAATACTGATTTTGTACCAGATCAGGCCTGTATTCTAGTCGGCCTCTGGTGTGGGCGTGTTTCACGATCCAAAAGTCTGTCTTATCGGGTCTTAAATTTTAAAACAGATCTTTGTATCATTACCATAATGAAGTTTTCATTTCGATCAAATGGAATGGCGATATACGATGTCAGGCAAGTGTAAGAGAGACGGCGCGTTGACCACGTAACATTTTCTAGACATTTTGTTTTGAAAATTTTTATTTTCTGTGTACATTTATTACTTAATAAACATAGAAAATATGCAAAGAAAATAGAACTTTTCAAAACAATGAGTATATTACTAACACTAAACCAGCCTATCAAATCAAATACACCTATCATCATCTATTCACACGACTAAATTTGGAATTAACTCCTTACAATACGTCGCACATATGCAATACAACACATTACCCAATGAGCTAAAACTTCCAGCATCAAATAAAAAAACATTAGCAAAGGCTCTAAAAGGATATTTTCTTTGCAGCTTTATTAACCGGTGACAATTTAGCTGTCTTTCTTTGCAACTCTTGTATATTCTCCAACTAACTGTATCAAGTGTGCCTAGTCCGTTTTAAAATCTATGTACTGTTCATTATACTTCAATTTAAATTCGTGTTCTTTCGTGTTTTTCGCGAACTTTCTTTTAATTGTATAAATGTTATGTAATAATTTTGTAATATATTATCACTACTAAATAAAATAATTATCCATGCTGTGTATGTTGTGTATAATCAGAAGGCAGCTATTAAAATTGAATTGATTACATAGTAATATTTTGCGATATTTAAAGTTTACTGAGTGAAGCATAATAGTCTTGTTTTAACTCTTCCATTTTGCAATTCGTCTCTCTGAAAATTTTTTTGTACGTCACGTTTCCGTTTCAAGATGGTGACCGTATGGGATACTGCATTTTTATTCCGCCAGCGTAGGCGTGAGCATTGGAACCTTATATGAAACGTTGGAACATTATACAAAACGTCAAATAGTAATATTTATTTATTTATAAATAAACGCCCTTTTTCGGGGCTTTTACATATATAGCATAGAAAAAACATTTTATTGTACATAACTGAACTGCCTCAATAACAATATTTTATATTTATTCAAAGATAAATTGAAGATGTCCACTGACTTGGTATAATTGTTTCCCTCCATTAGTATTCTGGGCAAAGAGGAATACATATGGTAGTTAGTTCCAGAATTTCTGCACTGAAATAAATCCTGACTTCTAGTATTACGAAGTGGAATTCGGAAGCTTATCAATTCAAGTAATACCGGACTATCAACTAAATCATTTAGAATTTTATATAAAAATACCAAGTCAGTGAAAATTCTTCTGTCTGACAATTTAAGCATATTCATATCGTTTAAAAGTGTGTTATCAATAAATATCAATGTGATGGCATGAAGAAAGGTTCAAAAGAGACTTGTCATTTCGATAATGACGTTTGTTTGAAAAGTTGTATAATTTAAATATACAATAGTAAATCGTAAATTTTAAAAAAATGTTACGATATGGTCACTATATAAAAATCTAATGATTTCATAGAAAAACATGTTTAAGATTAAATAAATAGGCGAAAATTATTGCCTCCTTTTTTGGACACGATTTCTATTTAATTGTTTTTAGAACTAATAGTGTATTCAATGTGACTTTTATTTAATTTCAGATGGATGGCGCCAGAGTCATTGTATGATGACATATTTTCAGTGAAATCTGATGTGTGGAGTTTCGGGGTCCTGATTTGGGAGGTGGTCACCCTCGGGTCCACTCCATACCCAGGTCTCTCAGCTGGAGACGTCATGAGAAAAGTAAGTTGAAAAATAATACATCATTTTTCTAATATTTAGCATTAAAACGACGTTGCTTAAACGCAGATATTTTCAGAATAAAATAATTCAATAAAATTTTTGATCGTTGCGCGTCAATTGTACTGATTCATCGCGAAAGATCTCTCAATTCATTTTTGTTTGCGTTTCGGTTTCGTTTAACGCCGTTTGCGGTTGCTTTGTTACTTTCTCATAATTCGTGGTTCGGCTGGCACTTTTCTGTCATTTACATACATACGCAGCATTTGACTTACCATGAATATATAGATTATCATTCACATCGTTGATTGTAAGTACGTTTATTGTTAAGATAAATACACAAGCCAAAAATGTGTTTATTTTAAATGTGACTTACATCACTGCAAATACGGGTAGTAGGCTTAAAAATCGCCTGGCAAATGGAGTCTAGAAACTGTAAATTTTAGTAGAAATGTGATTTTTATTTATTTTGTGAATAAACGATAGAAGAATTAAACAATGAAAAGAATCGCAGTTAATCTTAGCTTATTGCTCTTTAAAATACGTAAATTATTTGGTTTTTCTTACATGCATTCTTACGTTTTCGATGATTGCAAATTACGCTTACATTTTTTAAAAGCAATTAACAAGTTCATCTTTTTTATTATTATGCAAAACAATAGAAAAACCTTCAATTTAATTAGTGAATATTTTTCGGTATTATTAATGTAAACCGATTCGTTGTAATGTTTAATCTAAAATAGAGATTTCACATTAAGTTACAAATTTTAATGCGATGAAATACTCGTCTGAAAATTTTGCCCAGGTGAAGCAATTTCGTGGAAAATCAAAGCTTAAGTTTTTTTAATTAATTTTATTGGTAAAATAAGCGGATAATTTTAAGTCATAATTATAAATATATTTATTTAATAAAAGGGGAAAAAACACAATTTATTCTAATATTTGTTGTTTTCTTAACACTTTAAAATGTAAATAATTTTCTATTATATTTTGAAAAGTAGATTGTGACAACTAAGAGATTAACCGATAAAAGTGAGTTGTAGGCGTGCCTGTGTGTCCGAAGTTAGCACAATAATTATTATTTGTTTCTTGTATTGAAACGGATTAAAATTAAAGTATTCAAATAAAGTTTTCTTTTTTTTCTGAATATATTTAACATTATAGTCTAAAGATCTAATGTAATTCGGCGATAACTCCATTTTTCAAATCATTTCCGATTTAATTTCTAGGTTTTATCTTTTCAGTGTACATAATTCCGCAGCATTTTATGATAATATCTAGTTAACCGACCGGTCAGTGGCTGAGTTGGTATCGCGTTTGAGCCCCAACCAGGCGTCGTGTGTTCGATTCCTCGGCTGGCTTCATCGCAACACACGCAACATTTTCTGCTTATTGTGGTGGTAGTAGGAGATTTTCAAATATTGTCAGGTTATTTGTAACCCGGGAATGTTTGTTCTTAAAAAAATAGGTTACTCGCGAGAAGGAAATTTTATACGATTGACGGTGGTAGTAAGTACACAAGTTCTCCATTATTCCAGCTTTTGATTCCAGCCCAGAGCTTTCCTACATCATTAGAGTATCCAACGTATTCTACGCCATGATTTTTCGAAAGCTTTATTATGTTGAAAAATCCTCCCACAGAAGAAAAACGTTTTACGCATACCGAAAAAAAATGAAAGCTTTAGTCGTGTTCAAAATATAAAGGAGGTTTTTAAATACTTTTTTTCAAGTACGTAAACGAAAAAATAAAAGTTGAAAATGTTAAAAAACAGATAGCCTAAAGGAAGAGCTAAAGGTTTCCGGGAATATTTAGAAAAATTGTTGAATAATTCGATGGAAACGAATTTTCTTTTTTCGTGTACAAAACACATTAAAAACATAAATATTAAAGCATGTCAAAGTGGTAAACGAGTAACGAATTATTAAGAGTAAAATAAGCAAATAAAAATGCTGGGACAATAGTTATTTCTCTCTTTATTTTTTTTATGTAAACAATTTAAATACGGTTTGTAACGTACCTGCGTAACATTCTAAATTCATAATTCTTATATTTTCATGATAAATAATTAATTTTTTGGCCGTTTTTATAATATTTGATGAAGAAATTATCAGTTTTGTTACCTTCCAAGCTGTTGATGGGGGTTCGATTTTCGGTTGTAGAGATTTAAAAAATAATATTAAAATAAACAACTTAATTTTCATTAAATGAAGACATTATGAGCGAAACTCAATCGAAAATCTGGAAACAGAAATATCAGAAAAAGATATTTACACCTCTGGGACTCGAACCCAGGACCTCCCTACATTCCCAACCCGGAAAGTAGGGAGGTCCTGGGTTCGAGTCCCAGAGGTGTAAATATCTTTTTATGATTTTTCTATTTCCAGATTTTCGATTGAGTTTCGCTCATAATGTCTTCATTTAATTAAATGTTACAGTTTGAGGTTTTACTCATAAAAAGTTAAAATAAAAAATATTAACTTAATTTTCTATTTTTTTCTTCTTCTTGATTTTTCATGGGTCTGCGCTGGTGTACCTTTTAATAATTGAGTGAATTAAATTAAAATGTGGCGTGCCTCAGGGCTCCGTACTTGGACCATTACTATTTTTAATATATATAAATGATATTGCTAAATGGGGACTTAAGGGTACAATACAACTCTATGCAGATGATACAGTGATTCTTTATCACAATAATGATTTAAACGAACTTGAAAAGGAAATGGAAAGGGATATAGCTTGCCTGGCAAACTGGCTGCGACTAAACAAACTTAGCCTAAACATAAAAAAACACATTACATACTGTTTGCAAATAAAAAAAATGTAAGTCTTAATATAAGTCTTGATAATAACCGCCTTGAAAGGGCTGATGTTACAAAATATCTTGGCCTTTTCATTGATTCACAACTCACATGGAATCACCAATTTAAACATGTTCTATCCAAAATTACTCCTATAACTGGTGTTTTATATAGACTTCGCGGGTTACTTCCTCCCTCTATTAAAATCGATTTACCATGCTATGATTCACTCACATCTAATATATCTCGCCGGAATTTGGGGATTTGCTACAAAAAAAATGATTTCAGAAGTCCAAGTCGTTCAAAATAGAGCCCTGCGAAATATTTTCAGTCTACCTTGGGACACACATGTCAAAGATATCTACAGAAACACCCAAATACTTCCTTTTAATACCATTCCCACTTTTGAAATAACTAAAACTATATTACAAGTAATTCAACACTCGGCACATTCCAACACTACACTCTATTACAATTGCGACGTACACCAACACAACACAAGAAATCACAACAAACTTCTTATATCAAAAATCAAATCAACAAAATATGGACTAAGATCCCTAGAATACATAGCTCACACAAAATATAATCAACTACCCAACGAGATCAAACGTGCAAGTCAATGTAAAAAGACCCAAACTAACATGCTCAAACTTCATCTTATTAATGACTATCTGAAATAATAATGTTGTGTATGTCCCCATCATATGTCCATTTAATACATACAGCTATATGTTTCATGTAATGCGTATCATTCCCGCAATGAGTTTATTAACTCCTGGGAGTACAATGCTTTATATAATATACTATATTCTGTATTGTATACTTTTGATAAATAAAAAAAAAAATAAAAAAAATAAAATCTTAATTTTTCAATCTCTTAGATACCATTTTAATGTTTCCAATAATTAAAAAAAAAAACAAAAAAAACTGTTTTATGAAAATGCACCCCATGGAATATAAAAAAAATGGTTTTTTAAAAGCCATCCATCCTTAATTTTAAGGGATGAAAAATTGGATAGTTTTCTCCAACACTCGAGTAAATAATTTATTCTTCTTTTCTAATAAACCATTGTCGTGAAAACACTGCACTAAGATGATTTGCACTAACGTGAAAACACTCAATTTCACTGGAAATTAGTTTTTTTCGCCAAAACCTGAAATGACCAGCTTACAGATTTCAAAACTACAATTATACAATTTTGAACCGGAAATAAATGGACACAATATCACTGAAAAATAAATATCAAAAAACATTAAGATTTTAGTTTCTTACTACTAATGTTGTTTGCGAAAGTACGTCAATATTAAAAAACCCATCAAATTCTTTAAAAAAATGGAAGTTTCTTTCTTTTTTGGTAAAAAATCATTAAAATGACAAAATTGAAAATATTGTTTTTAATATATTCATAAAATTTACGTGTCCACGCAGGTACCTACGATTTTTTTATTAATTTTTACTGATTTGTTCCCCAGAATTATTAAAAATGGTATTAAGTAATTTGCCGAGAAATTTATTATCGACTTATTAGAAAGTAAAACTTTGCGCTACTGTTCTACCTTAAGACCTTCATCTACTGTTCTAACAGAAAATATTTTTGTCCAGAACAACAGCATAAAATATAAGAGCATGGAACATACTTCGAAAACAACCAAGGCTCCTTTTGAAACTAAAAAAACATTAATTAGTAGTTGGAAAAAAAAACAAAAAACGCTGATACAAGAAATAGTAACCATCGTAAAGAAATTACTTAGGTTCTTTTGAAAAAACAACTCTACTTCAGAATTGAAGTGAGTTTAATATAATATGAACCTAAAATATCTCGTATGTAATATTATATTATTCTTTCTGTTTAAGATTGCCATACTTATTAAGCCTTCCTTCCACGAACTTACTTCGTTACGATCCCACTTCACTTTTTTCATGGTTATCTTATAATCTTGAGAGAGAAAGGGTCGCTGTTTCTTTATAAATATTACGTCAAAGAACGATATTATGATGACAACATTGAAAATAAACTAAAAGTGTGGAATCTATGCCCTCTAAGTCGACTAGCATATTTTTAATCGGGTCATCAAGGGTATACAGCCTTAGATATGGCGATTTTAGAAATGAGAGAAATGTAGTATGTGAACAAGACACTTTCTATTATTTGACAAAGAGAATAACCTTTATTATGATCCACTAGATCAGTGGTTCTCAACGTGGGCGATAACGCCCCCTTTTGGGCGTTTGAGACCTTCAGGGAGGCAGTAGAAGACCCAGATAAAATTGGGGGGCGTTGGCAGGTAAAAAATATGGCCTAAAAAGATAAACAAAACTCGCTAATCACGTACTAATAAAGCAAAGTAAGCTTTAAAATTGGTTAATTTTTATTATTGTGTGTGTTTGTAATCATTTTTATCACAAGTGCAAACATTTACGTATTTCGATAGTTTGGGAAGTGGATGAAAATTGAACTGAAAGATTCTTATCTTATTACATTCAGATCTACATTAAATTGGATAATATGAAATTTTTAATTTTTTTATTGAAATTAAAAAATTAAAACTTCCGAATTCACGTGAAATGTCTCATATATAAATTCAGGTGAAATTAATTAAAGAATTATTTGAAGCTATTAAATTATAACAAGTTTTTTAATTAATTAACTGAATTTTTGCAATCCTGCAAGAAATGAGAGTATTATCTGTTATGTGTCTCAAACCTATATAAAGGAACTGATTGATCATTTTATTCCTCCCCTTCCCCCCCCCCCCCGTTGTGGCAAGTATAATCGTGATAACAGCTGTTTCAGATTCACAACGACAGATGGTATGTAAAAGCAGTTGGGGGGCGCTACAAAAAAAAAATATTCTCAAAGGGGGCGGTGGGCAAAAAAAGGTTGAGAATCTAGTGACTAGATTCAGCAGTGTATAAATAATATGGCATTATTTCTGCAACCAATACTAGGCCAATGCATTCTTTAGATAATATTACTAATGTACAGTGTGGGAGAAGTACGGCCACCGCGGGAACCATTTATTGAATAATCTACACCTCTGTCAAAGGATACCAAGTGGGTTCATGGGGTGAGGTTTATCCAGGTCTTGGCGGCGGATGCATCTGCCCACTACTGCGTGGCGAGGTGGATGATCGCCACTTTTCATTCGCTTCTCTTCTCTCTTTACATCACTCAGACAACATTGAAAAGATTCAACTGAAGTTTCTGAGGTTTATAAACTATAAATTGCGTATTCCTATACAAAACATTGATTTCTTTCAGAAAAAAAGAATAAGCACAAATGTAATACTATTACATAAATTACTGCATTACAAAATTGACTGTCCTGAATTACTTCAATATCCATGTTCCCAAAAAATTATGCTGACATTTTTTACCCTTTTACTTCAATAAATATTCTGGTCTGGGTGATATATTTCATCTTAAAACTAATCAGTATAAATGTTATTATATCCCTTTAATTCTTCTAGACACAAATAGACCTATGTACCTTTATAACTTCTAAGATTCTACTATTTTGTTTTGTAGAATCTTTAAATTCAATTTAATGCGTGAGGATTCTTAGTTTCTGTTCCCATTTTTTTCTACGTGTTGCGTTTTTGTTGAAACGTTTTTTGTCATTACCTTTTTATTTTTCTTTATTGTTTTAATTTTTTAGTGTTTACCTTGATACAAATAGCTTGTAAAATTTTATAAAAAAAGCCCCCTAGAGCGTGTAAATAAATAAATAAATCGTAAAATAATACTTAATAGAACTCCATCGTCACACCATTATAAATTTCTAGATCAATTTCAGATTTTTATTTTAAATGCACAAATAATTTCAGATGCACAAATGCATTTTTCTATCATGACCTTTTAAGCAGCTTTCTAATTGTTATGTCTAGTTCTAATCAAGCTTCCTTTTTCTACGGGCAAGTGGATGAGTTGAGAGAGTTGGATGAGTTCCTGTGGATGAGTTGTTGGACATTTAATTTTTTTTTTTTTCAAATAAAAAGAACATTTAAAAAATAATTTATTTATTTATTTACGCCCTTTGAAACACGGGCAAAGCCGGGCACTACCAGAAGTATAAATAGTATAAATTATGAATGATACTTACAGGTAGATGAATTAAGCTCACTTGGAAAAGTAACGCGGTTGTTCTAGATTCTAGACGGTCATAATTCAATCTCGATGGAACCATTTCTCCTGCCATTCGTCAACGATTTAAATATATTTATTTATTCATAAAATTAACGCCATTCGGATTTTACATAATAACATAGATAAGGTATAGCAACAACATTAAAAAAAACTCTAGGGAGTTTGTATATTTAAATATTACAATATTGCAACAATGAAAAAATATATATTACTCATTTATGAAATCATTTTTCGTACCTTTGGTAATTTTTTTGAAATATCACCTGTTAAAACAGGCCGAATCATTCAAAATTTCATTATAAATCGAACAATGGGAATCTTCTTCAAACGCGATCAGTATAATATCAAAAGCTTTCACCAATCTCGACTTCTCGAAAGCGGGATTAATCAAATACACTCCATGTGGAAGACTTCGCAAAGGAATACTCAATTCCACTTCGAAAACGTATATTGACTGAACGTTCAGTTGAGATAGAGGAAAACTTTGTACGTATGTTATTTGATTAACCTGATTATGTGCAATTGTACCTATTGATTATACTGTGCTTTACCCATATTATGCATATATACCTACAATCGAGATGCATAACCTCATTTTAATATGTATAGGTTTGTTATAGTTCTTCTGATTATCTTGATATTAAAGTGCATTTTAGTTCAATATATCTCTTTATTTTTCTTTGACAGGCCAACCAACATTGAGCAGAAGTTTATCAGTAAAAATGACGGGTTGACGGGTATTGATATTACCGAAAATGTACATTTAAGTGTATTTCTGAACATTCGCTTTATTTGTTCTGTGAAAAAAGCCGTAACGGGGGGTTAACCTGAACTACAGCTTAATCTCACCGAGAGCCACAAGACAAATTCATACAACCTTTTTTCATTTTGGCGACTACCGTCATAAATAGATTTGTTCTTCGTTGATAAAATAATGTTAAAATAAAGCTAAGTAGCCATGACTCATAAAATCGTTTTTTCTGGGTGCGTATTTAAATATTAAAAAAAAGAACTTTATATTCACAAAAGATATTAATTAATAAATAATAATTAAAATATATTAACTAATAATTAATGAATTAGTCCATCGACCATATAATGTTAATTTATTTTGAATCGAAGCCTTGAACTACGCCACCATCACCGTGATTTTACGCCCTGATGGTTCATTGTGTTCATTTATATTAATTATTACTGATAATAACTGAACTTCACAAAAAACAAAATCAATCTCATTTTAAACATATTTTGTATTTCTTTTTTTCCTTTTTTTTGTATTTTACCAACAAAATTATTTTAATCTAATTGCATTGTGTGGAACTCGAGCGTTTGCACCACCTTCCTCAAGATCTGGAATACATATTAAAACAATATACATAATAATGAAAATGTCGACCTGTTTTTTTTTCATAATTCCTATATTTTGTAAGTTTTAGTCATAATGGATTAATCAATTTTTGTGAGTTTCTAATAAAATCTTCATACTAATTTACAGCTTACAGCTTTTAAAAATTTGATATCCATTAACATCACTAGCATTATTAATGTGAAATCTCTAAGGAGAATTTGCAGGACCCAAAAATGTAATTTACTAGTACAACCAAGAGGGGATTCACTGGTTTGCATTTTTATTACTTATTACAAATTACAAATGGTGTTCTTTTTAAAAACAACAATCCCAGGGTACGAAAAACCTGATAATATTTCAATAGAATAATTCCTATTACCATCGTAGGTAAATAGCTGAAATCGTTGAATGTGCGATGATGGATTAGCATGCAGAAAACTGAATCCCTGGTTTAATCAATGTTGTCTCTACGAAAATGCGTAATGTGGTTCAAAGAGATTGACATGATAATGTGAAATCTAAGTTTGATAGGCATTTAGATGGCTTTATTAAATAATGTAACGAGTATCTAGCGAAAATCTGGGGCTTGTGACATATAGCAGCACTAAATAAGGAGTAAAAAAAATTTGTCCAGTTTCACATATTTTAATAATAACAAGCCTTCGTTCATCAATCTTCATCGGCGCTAACATTATTTCAATCTGCCAATCCGCTATTTTCGGTCCCTTATTTGGTGCTTCTTTCAATCCCTCTTAATTTGTTCTTCTTTCAGTCACTTCTTCATTCTCCTTATGGTCTCTCTAGTGCCTACATCGCGCCTAAGATTACTGTGTTTACACACCATCCATTGACGTAATCTTAGTCCTCAAAACCAATTTATATTCTGAAACTTTATTTAACCCTCTCATATTTATTCCACGGGCTCATTAAATTCTCTCTTAATTTCTTTGAAAGGCTGCCTAGCGTTATCCTCGATACTTGTCTCATCTAGCGGCTTCATCGCAACAGATATAAAATCTTTATTTTGAGGGCTCCCAAAATAGTTGGTTATCGGTTCTTGGTGTATATGAAGTAATTAAGTTGTTGAAATGGGTAGATGCATTAGTTGAAAAAAAAATGGTTTAACTGAAACATTAAGAAGAATATTTACAAAGTGAATTAAAGTACAATGTGATGGGTATTCACAGAAATTAATTAGATTTGAGTTGGTTTGAGATTGGATCGGTTGCTTGTGTCACAACTGGAGTCACAATTTATTAGCGTTGCCTTTGTAATTGATTCTTTCTCAACTTCTCGTATTTTTCCACTCTTGTTACGCGTTATATTTGCACTATCAATCCACGTTTGCCACAAATTTGTAAAGTGCTTTCTCTCTTTTTAGGTGAGAGACGGACACCGCCTCGAGAAGCCAGAGCATTGCAGGCGCGAGCTGTACAACATCATGTACTACTGCTGGGACAAGGACCCTGCGGCCAGACCCTCCTTCAGCGAGTGCGTCTCGCTGCTCGAGAAGCTGCTCATGACCGAGACGGACTACATCCAGCTCGAGCGCTTCCCCGACCACTCCTACTACAACGTAGCCAGTCTCAGTGGGGAGAAGTTATGAACTTCGCCAACCTGGGTTTAAGAAAATAGACACGAAGTGAACCGAATGAAGCGAAGCGAAGTGAATCATAAGTCATAGGAAAGTGAAATGAATAAACAGATGTGAATTGAATGAAGAGATGGGTGTACTAATTTTGAGCAGCTTGATACAGCAGTGAATAAATATTTGATCCATTCTCGCATATTGTCAATATAATTGGACTAACTATGTAATTACCAAATGATATTTAATGGAAAAGTTCAAGCTGGCATGTTAAGTAAAGAGCTCAGATGCATTTTGCTCCACAAATTTTTTTCAACAAAGAAAAGCGTCATGATATCTGTACCTTCATTAGAACGGTTAAATAAGTTTTTGTGACATCCGCCACCTTCATTGTAACTGTCACAGAAAAGCGTCATGATATCTGTACCTTCATTAAAACGGTTAAAGGAGTATGGCGTGATGTCTGCTTTCTACATGTAATCTATCGAGATAGGCCAGAAACGGTGCAATGATAGTGTCACGGTATCTGCCACCTTCTTTAGAACTGCCACAGGAAAGTGGCGTGATGTCTGCACATTTAATCTGGCAAGAAAGGATGGAAACCGTGCAGTAGTAGTGTCATGATTTCTGCTACTTTCATTAGAAATGTGCCAGAGGGGTGGCGTGATGTCTGTTACCGGCATTGATTGAATCAAGGACGCTTGGAAACGGTGCAATAGTGTTGTCATGATATCTGCTATATTCATTAGAACTAAAGAATAAGCAGGAGAGTGTCGTGATGTCTGCCGCCCACATTTGATCTATCAAAAAAGATTGGAAACGTTGAAGTAGTGGTGTCTTAATATCTGCTATCCTTATTAGAACAACTGTCACAAAGCATCAAAAAAGGTGTTTTAGTGTCAAAATGTCTACGACCTACTTTTCTTTCTACTAAAACATACATATTTTGATCAAGCAATGGAAACGCAGTTAAAAACGGAAATAAATTGTGGAACAACTTGTCTTTCAAAATTTAATATATTTGAGAAGTGAAAAATAAATGTTTAAATTATATATTTAGTGGTGTCAGGAGTGCAAAGTGTGAGAAGACAAAATGAATGCAATAAGTACGATAAAAGTTTTAAATAATGCATTTTAAAAAGAATAGTTAAACATGTGAACTTTTTTTTGATACTCGAACCGTATCGTTACGTCATTGTTTTCATAATCTGCGTAAAAGTTGAGGAGTGCCTTAAACCCAAAAATCGGATAAACTTTCGTTTTAATAGTGCTGACGAGATATATAAAAAAGCAACTAAAGACATTGTTTCATTTAAAAATCATTTTCAATACGCACAACGATAGTTTCATTTATATTAAGCGTGTAATTTTTTTCTCTTTTATGATTTTTTACAACACATATTAAAAGGCACTATATTTATAATCTATAAACGGATAGCAGGTATCACAACAAAAAGTCATTATTGTCAAATAATACGGTGTAAAACAAGTGAGAAACTTATTTTAATTGCCAGTAAAATATATAATAATATTTAATATTTTTCAGAATGAAACGAGCTTACTGCTGAGAACCCAAAACTAATATCATTTGAAGTAAAATTCAATTTCGCTATTTGCTAAGATATTTTTTGAAAATGAAGTATAAAAATTAAATAAATTATCGCTTGCTTCTTTGTTGAATAAAACATGTAATCACTGAATTTTTCAGTAAATAAAGAAATTAAAAAAAAAACTTGGCAAAGATTCGTTATAGAAAAATAATGGCAGTTTTTCAGAAGCTTTAGAAAATTAATTTAACAATGTTTTATTTTTATTTTATCTCCAATATTAACGTTTTTTTTGTATTTATGCATACCTGTAATTAAAATAAAATCTTTGAAATTATGCACCTTTATTTTATTCAATGGTAGTGTACATAAAAAATCTGTTGATTAGATTTACAATTATGTAAATATTTTAATTTCTCACATGTAAATATTATAGAATAATAACAATTCACAAAAATCATGTACCTTACACATTAATTTTCATTGTAATATAATATATAAATAATATAACATTTGTAAAAGATTTTTAAGGTTTTCACAGTCTTTGTTAGAACGAGTATTTATTGATAACTATATACGATTTGATTTTTTCAAGATTTTTTAAACAAGATTTCAGAATTTCACAATTTTTAAAATTACTCTAATAAAAATGCTGTGAGCACATTTGATCTATACTTATCAATTATAAATATTATGTATTCTAAATAAGCTAAATGTTTTAATAAAATCATTATATTAAATAGGTAATATTAAAAATCAATGTAAATAGCCCCTTTCGTGAATTGTGGCTAAATATTAGTAAAATAAAATTGGATGTTTTTTTTACCAATTATTCAATAAAACCAATACAAGAAGCGTGAGTCAACTGCAATAAGAGTGAAAAAAGACTTATTTTCAAATTGTTGAATTTCCATGAAAACAAATTATTTAATTGTGAAAAACAGTAAAGAAATTTTCTGAAGAAATAAAACAAAGTATGTATTACAATAAGTGTTGAACAATCATCGTAAATAAACCAAAATAAATGATACAATTTGTTTTATTCTCACGTACATTTTATAAGTTATAACAAATGAAAGAGTGATGAAATAAGTCTTCAAGATACTAAACACATCGCTTTTACGAAAACATGAAGGCAAGTTATAATTTTAAGTTTTATACAAAAAGAAATTCCAACATAATTTTTTAAGACAAACCAAGAAAAACCAATTTTTTTATCGAACAAAGCTTTTTTCAAAATATTTATACAAAAGTAAGTGAACCAATCTTTTCTTTTTAATATTTAAGTTAATTTCTACCGTACAAGAATCCCAACTGCTTCCAAGAATTAGAAAGAATATTACGTTCCCAAAGTTGGGGTACCGAACTATGTTCCAAAACTGAAGGTAATGAGGAGAGGAAGAAATGGGAAATATGAAGGTGACAATCCTAGCTGCTTCCAAGAGTCAGAGAGAATATTACATTCCCAATATTGGGGTGCCTACCTATGTTGTGAGACTGGAGGCAACGGCAAACAGAAGAAGTGTAAAATATGAAGAAAAACCTGGTAATTCTGATCTGCTTACCAAATAGGGTTAATGCCATTTCAAGCAACTTTTCGATTCTGAATGATGGTCTTACACAAGCGGGATATCGAACGTACCTATCACTCAGGAACGAGCCTCAAATTAAAATATTATGTTTTATATTTGAATGAAAAATTTATGACGTAACATAAATTAATTAAACTAGGTCGAATTCTCCAGCGATGGACGGCAAGGCAGAGAAATTGATCGAAGAATTAGTGCGGCAAGCGGTGTGTTGCGTCCTCTCTACAGCTCAGTGGTAAGGAAAGCCGAGCTCAGAATCAAGACAACGATGGCAGTGTTCAAACGGTATACCGCCCGACGCTCACTTACGGCCACCAGATATGGATGCTAAACAAACGAACACGCTCTAGAATACAAGCCGCCGAAATGAGGTACTTAGAGAGGTGGCAAGGTTACGAATTATGACCACTTAAGAAACACTACGATCCGAGACGATCTGAACATTGAACCACTGCTAATCTTCATAGAAAAATCACAACTGAGGTGGCTTGGATACGTACTAAGAATGTATGATGACCGAATTCCGAGGAAATACTGAGTGCGACTCCAGAGGGTAGACGTCCAGTGGGCCGCCCCAGCCACAGTTGGGCGAGGCAACTCCAGAAACTGAGTGAGGAGAGGATGGGACTGCCATGGACGGAGGCCGAATAAGCAACAAGACAGGGACGTATGGAGGAGCCTTGTCAATGCAATGGGTCCCCGACCCGAGTAGGATAAGCGAAAGAAGAAGAGAATTAAACTAGACGATTTTTGGATTTACTAAAGTTACGAGCTCAATTGTTTTGACAAAACATTTGGAAGGTACGATAATTTTTTGGACTGGCCGAAAATAAATAGTCGAATAATTTATTATTTATTTATTAGCTATTTTTCTTCTAGCTTTAATTAAAATGACAATTCCAATACCTGAAATTTTGTACTTAAGGACTTAAAATGATAATTAATTTCAAAATATTAAATGCAATATTAATTTGTCTGTCTGCCTTCGAATGTTTTAAATTTCCAAACAATTTATCAAATTTAGTAATTAATTTTAGGAGAAAACTAATTGAAACACATCTTCTCTTCTCAAAGGGTATTATTTATTACACTTTGCTAAATAATATTCGGTTAACAGATTAGTACTTTGTTCAATGACAGATGCTGGAAAGTCGTAGACGTTCAACCAACTCTTTCAGTGCAAGAATCTGATATGAATTGAAAAATTACACGTCAGGTATCCAAAAATGAAAATGATTGCTGGTATTTGTAAGCATTGCCACAAATCACTGTTGGAAAATACCGAAATTCGGAATAAAACCAAGCTACGATTGTGAGAATTCCCACAGTAGACTACACAGCTAGACCGAAAGCACGCTTAACTACGTATCTAACTATTTAGGTAGGTACATATTCTTGCGAGCTGTTTGAAAACTGAATGTACTGGGACCGAATACATGGAAAACAGGAAGGGAGGGGGTTGGTGGGACGGGGGAGCGAAAGAAGCCTGAGGGAAGGCGGGAAAAGTGGAAGAGGAACGCGGAAGGGGAAAGAGACGCGGAAGGGAAACGAGGACGCACGGTAAAGGACATGCAGAAAGAAAAAAAATATTTCTTTGAATATGGCAGTGCAACGCATGCCGGGAACCAGCTAGTTTGTAATAATGTGAATAAATAAAAAAAAAACTTGTTTGCAGTTCACACGCGGTAGAAGTGAAACCTTCAGAAAACTAAACTTCCAGAGAGTGAAACGAATGCAGAGTATCATGAGTAGGATAATTGTACGAAGGGTTTATTTATTATAATATTGTTACCAAGCTTAAAAATATTTTACATTATAATTCTATGATGCCGATAGGCTACAAAGCACCGCTCAAAGAGGACACCGATTATTCTACCTCATTCTCTAGCAGGTTAAGTCCTATAGATGTATGTTAGTCTCTTTTCAGTGTCGTTCGTTTTTGTTTCATCTAGTTTTAAATCAGAATGGTGCTAAAAAAGTTTTTACTTCAAAATAAATATCGAAATACACCTACTTATCGTTAAATATCGTTGTTACCTTAATTCTTTTGTACCAACAGAAGAGAAAATCCATTCAGTTGGGATTTATACCTATGTGAAAGAAAATAGATGTCGCCAATTTACATAGACCTTTTGCTTCCTTGGCTCCAGAGAAACTAAAGAGAAAGAAATTAGATATTTAGTAATTTTTGATCAATTTAAGTTTAAGTAGGAAAGGAAAAATAGAGCTTTCTTAGGGCACAAGCACAAGCCCAAAACCTTTTTTGGTTTGTGGGTGGTGCAAAGGTGGTGCAAAAGTTAACCCCTATCGGAAGATGCTATAATTTTTTAAATAGGGGCAAATATAAGTTCTATTTTGACATTTCTGAAGTGAACAGATATATAATATATGTCAACAAAACACCAATCGTTATAAGTACTCCTCAACAACGCGGAAAAAATGGTTTTAGTGATTTGCACTGGCCGGCAAGGTCGCCCGATTTAACCGTTCCAGACTTCTTTTTGTGGGGTTTCCTGAAGTCACGATTCTATGTCAAAAAGCCTCTGACTCTTGAAGCCCTCAAAGAGAATTTCGTCAAAAATGCAAGAACCAATCGCCGCATATGCCATCGTTCTGGAAAGAGTAATGGAAAATGCCATAAATCGGGCCCGTATGGTCATCAATTCTGGCGGCGGCCAAATAAGACAACAAATTAACACAATAATTCAAAAGCAGAACCAAGAATGTTCATTAAAAAAAGCTAAAGAACATCGGGTGACCACTTTTGCACCATCTTGTATGTCTTCCTTGGTACTACAAATCATTAGAAATCGAGCTTGAGATAAACGGAATCACTCGAATGATACGTCCTTCGTCCTATTTTTTTCAATTTTTTTAATAAGATAATAATAATAATACATGCAAAATTATTAAACACCGAAGAAATTAAACATTTTCAATAAAAATTTATTTATTAATAATTTTCACGAGTATGTGTATTGCCATTTTGGTGAAACTTTACTGAAAGTCGGCACATTTAGCTGATTTTCATTTCGTCATCTTACTGTAATATAAAAAAAAATATGAGTTTAATATGTATTTTACAAAATATTATATTAAAGGTCGTTTTTGGTCATGTATACTTTATCAGAAAAGAGGAGCTCTTGTGCCTGATAAGGAAGCCACGATTCTTACTTAGGTTGTAAGTTATACTATGTTTTGTATAAAATATTTAATTTTTACTTTAAGTAAGTTTTTTTTTGAAATATTGTTTAATTTTATTTATTGGTTCTGATTTGTTGAAGATAAGATACAGCGCAATTCAGAAGGAAGGTTATTATAGTTTTTTATGGCTTGGAAAATATAATAATTTTCCATTAGAGTTGTTTTAAAATTAGGTGTA
Organism: Glyphotaelius pellucidus; assembly: GCA_936435175.1. NCBI lineage: Eukaryota > Metazoa > Arthropoda > Insecta > Trichoptera > Limnephilidae > Glyphotaelius > Glyphotaelius pellucidus. Next base: position 18,754,539 of record OW386545.1, read on the forward strand.
ATAAATTGGTTTCCATTTCTCGTTAGTTTGTTAAATTTTTGACATTCTTTGTTATTGTTTTCTTTACACATTTTTATAATAGAAGCTTGCCTGAATATATCATCGATATTTGGTACTGGAAACAATTTTAAAAGTGATTCTGTTGAGAAGGTAGATTTTTGCTATTTTTGACGTACTGGCTGTGTTTTCTTGGTAAGCTAATTAATACGTTATCGCAGAGTTAAGCCTTCCCTGTGGTAAAGAAAATAAACTAAATTATTCATAATCAATATGAAGCTCTCAGAAAATCCGAAAACAGAAAATGACTATCTCCCTTGCGGATCACAATGTACACGGGAATAGGTTGTTTTTTGGCTGTATGGGTACCACTGGCTCGGGAATCATTTATTCGATATCCAACACCTCTGCCGTAGGTCACCCAAAGTGGTTCGCTACATTTGGTGACTTAGCAGGGGCGGCCAGATTCATGGAGTGACATAGGAAGACATTTCGTCTAAATACAAACCGTTGTTAATATATCGATTGCCTTATTAATGCGAAGAAGCAATGTAGGAATTAGTCTGTTTTATAGGTAATTTAACAGTCTGTTCGAAAAACTACCAGTTCTCATGGATGTTTCATGAGAACTGGTAGTTTTTTTTATGAAAGAGCTACTGGCATCTGTCCTTTAACTAATCCTGGCCTTTCCTACCTGTAAAGCTCACGATGAAGATGACTATCTGTAAAATTCAGATAGAAAAGTTGCGTATTTTAGTAACGTCACAGCCCACTGTTATAAATTTTGCAATAAATATATCATCATCCACTTTTAATGTAAGATATTTTGATCAAAGTTTTCCAATGCTTCAAAATAAGCTGAAAGTTTTAACATATTGGTAGCAGGAGATATCTATCTTCTCCAGACGTGTTCAGAAGTTACCCGCCAGTCGTTTGCCGGAGAGGGGGTTGCCACTCGCGTCGAACAATTTTAGAAAGTTGTAACTCGCAACTCGCAACTTTCAGTTATTTTCATAAAAAATAAAAGTACCGTTGAAAACCTCCTACTTTAAATTATTAATTACTGTTAACACAATGATAGGATGCCAAATAGGATAGGATTTGACCTCCTCCAGAAATGTTTCCAGTTCTCGCGACTCTTATATTTATATTCTGCTTCAATCTTCTTCAGTCAGCTCATATCTTTTTTGGTCTGCCTCCGGAACACTTCCACCGGGGATCCTTCTAGAGAAGTGGTTGGCAAACTCTTTAGTAAAAAGACTCAAATATCAGCAGTACACCGATATAGATTTTTTTGAGAGCGAAATTTCTTCATTAGAACCCTGTTTTTAGAAGTCGGTTAAAACTACTTATTAAGTGGGTAATAGGTAACTACTGAATAAAACTTTGAAAAGTAATTTCAATAAAAATAATATAAAATAAGAACAAAGAGCCGAATGTGGCTCACGAGCAGCAGTTTGTGAGCAATAAACTAGGGCAGCGATTTGCATAAATGCATCTATCATTCTACCACATGGCCAGCTCATCGACGTTACATGTCGACAACAGAATTTTGCGATAAGTTATTCAATCATAACGCGTGGATCTCAGCACGGGCGAAGCTCTCAGTGAGACCCGCTTTGGTAACACTGTTTTCAAATTTACAGGAAGCGGCAGCATAACTTCCTTGTTAAAAATTCGCGCAATTCAGTAGGTTGATGTTGTAGCGGAGCGCTAGTGATCTCGTTCGAGAGGCGGAATTATAAAATTTTATCCCGACACAGTTTAATTATCATCAAACGTTCGAACAGTGAGGAGCATGCTTTTGCCGTCGAGGTTACTTTTCGAACGCACCCTAAAGGCGCGCTGGATTGCGATCACAGAAGATCCGTTCGAAAAGTAGGCCTCAACGGCAAACGCACCTCCTCACTTCAATCATTACTCGACACGATTTGGTAAAACTGATTTTACACATAATACACAAATAAAAAAAACAAAATGTTTCATAAAACCAAAAAAATCCATAAACCACTGCAAGTTATTTATGTCTGTCCAACTCAAGTGTAAGAAAACGGAGATCCAGGGGGTATAACTCCGACCCAGAATTTCAACCGAATCGTTGTGTGACGTCACAAGTCCCCAGTTACCACATCCACCAATTCTTATCTTTGAAATTCTATAAAAAAAAAAGTTCTATTTCTAGGGCTTATTTTCAATTGACGTTTACGCGTGCAACGCAAGAGATGCTAATATAATTTGTTTCAAATTCACAATCGAATGCAAAATGCATTTTAAACAGGACCCGTGATTGGAACAAAAGTACAGGTGGGACCCCTTTCGTACCCTTTGATTGTTATTTCAGTGTTCCTGATGTGTTGTATATCTGTTTTCGTTTTCAGACCGTTTCCATCAGTTTCCACGCTCCACGGGTATAAATGAACAACAAAATATCAATACGCTTGGCCTCTCTATTCTGTGGTTTCAATATGTTTAATATTTTTATCAGTATTAATTTATTCTTGTCTTTCAGTGGAATCCGAACCGACAAAACTATGGGCTACTCTCAACTTCTAACATTCTTTTCTCATTAAATTGGCTTCTGTTTTTGGAGATGAGGTTAAGGGAAAAACTGTCAGTCATAGTGCACGATGTAGAGATAACTAATATTTTTATTAATTTCAAACTACAATTCCCTAATAACGTCACATAAATTTGACGCAATTCAGTAGGTTTCTTTATGTAAGTAGTTGGTAAGTATGATTCAAAAAAGGCTTGATGGGAATTGATGTGTCTCCTATAACATACACAAATACAATAAAAATTGCTAACTTTAACAAATTTCCATCACTGAAGCAATATAGTTTTTAGAAAATATAACTTTTATAAACGAGTATATATACCATAAACACTTTAAGTTTTAGGGCTCTCAAAAAAATATATGTTATTTTTTAAGATAATATCTGTACATCCCCCATGTTCAAACGCAAATTATATAACGTTCCCTCGATAAAAAAAATTGCAGTTAAAAAAGTTATATGAATGAAAAAATTCACAATGATTTTTTTAGTGCTAATTTTGATAGACCCCACGAGATTATTGCTGTATTTTAAACGATTGGTGTTTTATTAAACATATTCACAACTTTCGCTTAAATATTATCATCTCTCCATCTTGTTTTTGAGCGCGTTTACCGCGCCTTAAGACCCATTTTTATGATTTCAGGACATATGGTAGCCGAGCTAAGCTAAACTTCATATCGAAATATTCAAATACTAATAAAATGTATTTATGGGCCCCGTATTGAACATTAAACATCTTGTGGGAACAATGTCTCCATGAACCTTGGTAATTTGGTAAATTTATTTTAGACCTACGTTCGTAATACGTTCAAAAGAAAAAAAAATTATCGAATGCAGTTCACAAGCGGTCGAAGTGAAACCATCACAATAACTTATACACAATCTCAACCAATAGGAGCCTTGAAAAGTGATCTCATAATCAAAGCGGCCAATGCGGTAAGCTTTCATTCTATTTCATTCTCTCACGGGCTAAATCCTATAGATGTATGTGTTGGTCTCTTTTTAGGGTCGTTTCCGTTTCATCGAGTTTCCAATCACAACGGTGCTAAAGAAATTTCACTTAAAAAATCAGAGTGTCTAATTCACACGCGGTAGAATTGAAATCTTCAGAAAACTAAAGTAGACAAGAGTTGGGGAGCTAAGAAGTAGCGCACAAAGAGGAGACTAATAGGCTACGAAGCACCGCACGATTATGCTATCTCGTTCTCTCGCAGGCTGAATCCTATAGACAATAGGTTTCTGTATTTGTCTCTTTTTAGTGTCGCTATTTTTCGCTAAGGTGCTAAAGAAGTTTTCACTTCGAAAATATCTTTAAAACAACGCCTTTGTATGGCAATATTTCAATAAAAAACATTACTAATTGATCATGAATAGCTGCGGAGTTTGCAAATCTACAATCTCACATGGTCCTCAATGCTCATCATGCAAAGAATACTTCCACTACAAATGTGAGGGTATTCCGGAAGAAAACCTTAAAAAGCTGAATTTAGAACTGAGATCTGCCTGGCAGTGCAGTTGCTGCAAGTCCTCAAACATCGTTGTCGGTCACCAACGTCATCCTTCAAAACTCTACACGAAGAAGTTCAAGGTGTTCAAAATTCGGTGGAGAGCTGTCACACGGACGTAGCAGCATTCGGGAAGAGAATAAACATACTCGAAAAACGTTCAGAAAAAGTTGAGAACCTGGAAACGGAGGTTACACATCTAGAAAAAGAAGGGCGCGCTTTGCAGAGGAACCAATTAAACGAGACCAATGGGCAAGGTTGCGAAACCTAAAAATCAAGGTAATAAATACCTCAAAGAAATGATAAAAACCTTATGAACATAATCAAAAAAATATCGAACGTCAACAACATTAACATTGGCGAAAGGGATGTGGATTTCTTATTATCTTAAGAAAATTGCATAATGTTACCAGTATAGACTATTAAATTCATCGAGCATTGAGGTAAGGGATTTTAAATTTCAAGGTCAAGACAGTTTGTTCTCAGCGGTTAGTCAGTTATAATGTCATGAATAGTGCAGCAAAACAAATTACTTAAAATTAGTGTACTCGCATGCAGTACCGATTTGAATTGGAAAACTGCTGATTGGAGAGGAAAACTTTATCAAAAATCAACTCGCATGTTAAACCCGCCTAAAATTAAACTGCCGTTGTTTTTTAAATTTATTAACTGATATGTCTCGATGAAATGGCGCATATGTCTCGATGATATTGACAGTAGAGAGCAAAGATATACCGCTCTTGTAGACAATAGTTTTGTTTTTTAAAAAAAAAAAATCCATTCCTCAAAGTCATAAACATTACAAGTAATGTTGGTAACATCTAGGCATTCAACCTATATACGGGTTATGTTCTAAGCCGTTCGCTCGACATCCCAACCAATCCGAGCTTAAAATCATTTGATATACTGTGCCACAGTTGCTGAATTTATAACGCGCTCATGGGATTCATTTCGGGTAATACCGGTGTCTTTTTGAACGGAATTTGAATAGCGCGTGGTTTAAAGTGTTGTAATACAATACTTCGTCTTATTTTTTATGGAAGTACACTGTTAAAGCATACTGAATAGAAAACCGCCACTGCCTACGTACTATTATTATATGTCCTATGGTTTTATCTCAGTAAGAACGGTAACAGAAGACTGCCTACTCACACCACAGTGTGCCGAGGTACGATAGGGGCTGGTCTGGGATGGGTTCGCATTTCAAGAGCGGCCTTATTGAGATAACAAAAGCTCATCTTTATACTGTTCATTACGTCCGAGTCAAAAGATGCGAAGATTTGTGTAGCCTGAAATCCAAAAGTTTCCAGAAATAGCAGCTCGGTCCGGCTAACAAAATTCTCTAGGCTCGGGCCAGAGTTTAGCAAACAATTTAGTATAATAATTATAGTCTTACTTCAATAAATTAAGTTAATATATGATTACAAGGTTGAATATTTTCTTACGAATTCTTTCGAAAAGTAATAACATTAATTTGCTGAATCTATCATCATTTAGCCACTCCGAAGAAGAAAACACAAATACTAATAAGATGACCCAATGTATAGGAAAAGGTGCACTAGAATTTGACGACTAAACTATGGAAAAAATCATCTTTCACATTATAAAAAAGCGCTTAGTTGTCTCCCAAATACTTCGACTTACTTCTACTTTGATTTTCTGAAGGTTTCACTTCTACTGAGTGTGAATTGCAAACTCTGATTTTTTTTTAATTTTGTAAAATCAAAATCCAATCTTCAAACCACTCCAAAATTTAGTGAATAGGCAAATAAAACACAAAAGAAAGCGACATCTAGCCACCCCAAAAAAGAAAAAACAAATATTAATAAGATGACTAAATGTGTAGGAAAAGGTGCACTGTAATTCTACGACTAAAATCTGGAAAAAAATCATCCTTCACATTGATAAAAAAAAGTGCTTCGTAGTCTTCTCACTCTTGTCTACTTTAGTTTTCTGAAGGTTTCAATTCTACCGCGTGTAAATTGCATACTCTGATTTTTTTATTTATATGGGAAACCTGTTGACTCTTTTTCTAAAAGTCTTATTGAATTGTGGTTACGCATTTAGATTTTCACGGCCGAAAGTGCTACCGTGATTTATTTTGTAGTATAATGCCGTGTTGTAAGGTGGGTTATTTAACAAAAAATGTTATTTTTAAATTCTAAGAGCGATAAAAGGGTGCCAAATGGGTTCAAAACGACGTGTTTAAAATTTAAAAAAATTCTGATACGATCTTCTTCCTCCGGATTCACTTCAAAGTTTTGAAAATTTTAATATTTTTGAAAAAAATAAAAAAAAAATTTAATTTTTTTTACCAAACTCTATAGTAAATGTATTATATTATTTTGACGAAATCATTTACAAAAGGTGCCAAAATTGAATCTCGCAAAATAATGCCGAAATTCGAGAGTAAGAAAGATTTCGCTGGTATTTGAATGCACTGCCTTGAGATAATTTGAATTATATTCAAATATATTTTTTTAATAAATAAATGAGAATATTCCCTCTATTTCGTGGTTTTTTAAAACATTCCATTTTTAATGATTTATCTAACATTTTTTTAAGATCTACTAACTAGGGTGGGTATTCCTCTATTATGTGAAATTTCAAAGTCAATCCGGAGGAAGAAAATGATATCCAAATATTTTTTTTAAGAATTACTTGTTTTTATACTTCCATTTAGCACCCTTTTATCACTATTAGACAAATCAAAACGAGAATTTTTGCCCCATACAGTCGTAACCCACCCTAGTGTTGAGCTACGTCCTTCTTTAACCAAAGTTTTGAACAGCGTAACAGTTGCATATACAATATACAATACAAATAACTTTTTTCACATCTCTTTATTTTGTAATCAATATCTTTCGCGGACAATATTCACTTCTATACTGGTCCCAGCGAAACATCGTATGTGACGACGTCGTTCTTGTATCATCGTTCTAGTATCGTTTGTAATCAACACCTTTCGCGGACAATCTCCACTTCTATACTGGTCCCAGCGAAACATCGTATCTGACGTCGTCGTTCTAATATCATCGTTCTTTTTCGTTTTCAAACAAGACGCGTCGAAGAAAGGCGTCGAAAGTCGATGATTAGTTTATAGGAATAACTATTAAGTTAACATTTAAAAAATAGATCAACTTTGGTGATGGAGGTTAGATGGAGGGAGGTGGGGTAAGTCTGAGTAAAACAGTTTCCTTTTTAAACTTACGCTCTATTTTAAAACGAATCTTATGACCTCCTTTTAGCTAACAGCAGCTGGCTTAGTGGATCTTTTCGCTTGACGAGGAAGCGCAAACTCAAATAATAATCACTTTGGTTCTTAGTTTTCAGACAGGTTCACCTGCTGGTAGAAATGGTTTTTGTGGCGAATAGGTACCCTTCATTCTGAAACTCCAAAGTTGGAATATTAGTTTCTCGTCAACAAAGGGCATCCAAATGAATTATTTCAGCTAGACCGGAAAAAAAGCTAGAAAGATATTAAAAAATATCATGTAATGCACAAGTGTTAGAAGTGAAACCTTCAGAAAACCAAAGTAGACAAGATTGGGGAGACTTTTTTTATCAATGGAAAGATAATTTTTTTCCATATTTCTGTCGTCGAATTCCAGTGCACCTTTCCCTTTACTTATGGTGACCTTATTAGTATTTGTGTTTTCTTTCGCCTGTTCAGTTTGGAATCGTTTGAAGATAGGAAATTAATTTTACAAAAATATTTTTATTTTTTATTTTGTTCAATCCTTGGTCGGCTAAATGTCTGCAAAGGTTTGTTAAACGCCTTATACCACTACATCAAAGAAGACTTGCGTGGGACTGAGGATTTTTTGTATTATTTTATTGAAACCAAGTACCCGTGAACGAAATAAATATTTATTGCTATCTCATTCTCTCGCAGGCTAAATCCTAAAGATGTATGTGTTTGTTTCTTTTGTGTCGCTCGTTTCCGTTTCACTGAGTTTCAAATCACAATGGTGCTAAAGAAGATTTTACTTAAAAAAATTAACAGACTTCATGTTCCTGCCTTTCTCATACTTGCAAATCTTCGTTCTAAGGTATTTTATGCATGTGTCACGCTCATCGGGAGAGTGCGAGGTTACATGTCATAAAGGTTCCCGTAACCCTTAACCACTGATACGAATGTGCGCGGGAATCAGCCCTCTTCCATTTTGTTGGTTGCAGCGGGGTGAGCAGGCACCTGCCGCACATCAAAACAGATTAGTTCGACCACCTGATGTTTGTGATTCGAATGATTAGTGTCAGCGCAACTTTTTAAAATTTTTGATTTTGTTTGTTTGTAGATAAAAACCAACCGTTAGCAATCTAATACCACACCTACACCTTCTACATTAAAAAAACGACCAAATAAGCAGCGTTAATCATGAAGAAATATTGGCTGTGCAAATGAGACGAATCATCGGTAGTTAAAGATGATTGTATAGTAATCCGACCTGCGATAATTACTGTTAAAAAGTGCCTGGAATTGTGATTTGCGGAAAAACGACGTCTAATGAAAACCGTCTCAAGGCGCCGTATCCCCGCTCAAAAAGAAGAAAATGTAGAGATATGTAATTACGAATGTTGGAGAGAGCGCGCTAACATACAAAATGATAAAATTGAAGCAAAAATTGTGAAATGTTTGATAAAACACGACTCGTATAAAATAGAGCAAAAATTTCGCGGGGAACATCTAAAATAGCTTTTTAAGAAGCACTGTGATTTTTTTCGTTAATATAACTTTTAAAATAAGTGCAATGAATGTGTTTATAATGATTTCCGGAGCATACTTTACTGCATTTTTTTTCTACCGAGGGAATTTCGTATACTTACGTTTCGGCATGTAACACGTCTAGATGTCAACTTAAAAAATAACATATATCTTTTTAGGAGCTTGAAAACTTCAAATGTTTAAGGGAGATTTATAAAAAATCGTTAAAAATTCGGGTAGCGGCGGCTTAAGTACGTAGTAAAACCAAAATAATTCTTGTAATTTATGGTTTTTATGATAGATTTTTGATAAATGTTCATGATTGTTTTTCACGTTTAAGTCAATTGATATTTTAATTTACTTTTATTAAAGCATTATTTATCTTTTTGCCTCTTATTTGAAATCTTTAATAACATTGAAAAGAATAAGCAAAACAGTTGATGAGTGCCAATGAAAAAATAGACGATTGTCATTCGTACGTTAGTAGTTGTGGTACAAACCGACACGAGAGTGGTTAAGGGTTAAATGTTTATTATATTGCCGCTGTGGGTAGCGAAAAGTTGTAACGCGCCAGCTTCGCCATGCCGCCCGGGTAGGCGTATCTTTTCGCGTGCTTTGTGAAACAGGCGCGGGGCCGGAGCAGTGGAAAATGCTCTCCCCATACCCCGCAAGACCCGCATCACCATATGCTTGAGTCATTGTATTCATAACTACAACTGTAAACAGACCTATGAAAAACAACAACGTTTCAAAACTTGTAGCAGAAACGATATTCGCCTAGGTTTGAACAGTGGGAACACTGCATACTCACTCGGTTTTCGCTACCCGCAGCCGCAGCGAATATCGCCTATATCTGAATTGGCCTTCGCAGTGAAAAGATAAACCGATGGAAGTGTGTCCGTGAGCCTATTGAGCCACGATATTTTTCTCCTTCTCTGTTGGGAAATTGATCAAATATTTCCAAATATCTAAATTTCGCCTATATCTATAGGCCTTTACAGTGAAAAGAAAAACCGATAGAAGTGTGTCCGTAAGCCTATTGAGCTACGATATTTTTTCTCCTTCTTTGTTGGTAAATTGATCAAATATTTCCAAATATCTAAATTTCGCCTATATCTATAGGCCTTTACAGTGAAAAGATAAACCGATAGAAGTGTGTCCGTAAGCCTATTGAGCTACGATATTTTTTCTCCTTCTTTGTTGGGAAATTGATCAAATATTTCCAAATAACTAAATTTTGCCTATGTGTGAATAGGCCTTCACAGCGAAAAGATAAACCGATAGAAGTGTGTCCGTGAGCCTATTGAGCTACGATATTTTTTCTCCTTCTTTGTTGGGAAATTGATCAAATATTTCCAAATATCTAAATTTTGATATTTGAATAGGCCTTCACAGTAAATAAACTTCACAAAAGATAAATCGATAGCGACATGTCAAAGGCCTTCATAAAAGAAAAACCGATAGAAACGTGTCCGTGAGCCTATTGAGCTACGGTATTTTTTCTCCTTCTTTGTTGGGAAATTGATCAGATATTTCTAAATTTCACCTATAGAATAGGCCTTCACAGTGAAAAGATAAACCAATAGAAGCGTGTCCGTGAGCCTATTGAGCTACGATATTTTTTCTCCTTCTTTGTTGGGAAATCGATCAAATATTTCCAAAATATCCAATAAATGGATTGTCCATTTCATTGGAGCATTTGAGTCGAAAGGTCTCAGAACAATGTATAAATAGGTATATCGTAGATCAAACTTCTTCGGATAATGATCATGGTATCAAATTCTAAAGTAACAATGGAGCTCTCAGCGGCAGGTCCCTACCAAATCGCAGGCCCACATCAAAGCGAATTTGAAAGCATCTAGATTTATAATTTATTAGCATTATTATTAATTAATCAAGCTCTGTGCATTGTGGGTAGCGAGATAAGCTTCAATAGATTATCTCAGATTAACGTCATACGTAGTAGTCTATAATAAATGTATGCTTAACCTACCCTAATATATGACCAAAGCACCGGTCTAACTAGAGACCAAAGATCGGTAGCTCAAATGCTCAAGTCAAATTTGCATAATGTGTGTACAGCCAGTAGCACTTTGCCCGGATGCATACCTAGACGTTGCACAGAATATTGGATATTCGAAATAGAATAAAGGACCCTGGGCAAACTGTATTATATATAATTATTCCAGCGTGTAGGTAGGCCTTTTGGACGGTGATGAAGTTAGGAACCCAGCGGCCATGGGATCATCGTGCAAGTTTTGGCTGTGTGGAAACTGGTAATCATAATTCATGTAGGGTAATAATTTATGGGTTGTGTAAATGTTGTGGGTTCTTTGTTCTACGGCAATGGAGTGTGCATATATAAAGGTGTGACTTGCGTAGTTAACAGACCTTCACACTAGAGACCAAATTCTGGCGTAGTCATTTTATCCCTTACAACATCCCCTCACATAGAAGCCCTTTCGTAAAAGAAATAATGAATTGCTTATCCTCAACTAATAATGGTTATAAATCGCCAGTGTTCAGAACTATTTTTTTGTTTGTTGTAAGTCTTAATGATTTGTGTCTGTCATTAAATTATATTTAAAAAAAATGTATTTTGTAAGATTGTTAATGAGAAACATTTTTTACAACACAAGACTAAATCATTGTTTGTGAAATTTGTATTATTCATAAATATTTTTTTTTATATGAACACAAGAGGCCCTGAGGAAAATATTTTCCTTTCGGCCTCCTGTGTGGAGGGGCCTTCAGGAAAAAAATTCTTGTTTTGATTTAACTAAAAGTGATAAAAGGGTGTTAAATGGAGATATAAAATCACGTAATTGTTTAAATAATATTTGGATATCATCTTCTTCCTCCGGATTGACTTTGAAATTTCACAAAATAGAAAAAAACCCACCCTTTTGAAATCTTTAAAAAAGGTAAAAAAAAAAGCTATTTTTATTTAAAAGAACTATTTTTAATGAAACACGAAATAGAGGGAATATTTTCATTTATTTATTAAAAAAAAAACATTTTAATATTATTTAAATTATCTCAAGGCAGTGTGTTCAAATATCAGCAAAATCTTTCTTACTCTCAAATTTCGGTATAATTTTAGTAGACTCAATTTTGGGACTTTTTGTAAATGATTTCGTCAAAATATTCACCATTTTCTATGGAAGATTACAAAAAATATGGTATGGTAAAAAAAAAAAATTGAAAATTTTTTCCAAAAAAATATTACAATTTTCAAAACTTTAAAGTGAATCAGGGGGAAGAAGATCGTATCAAAAATTTGAAAAATTTTAAGCACGTCGTTTTAGAATCATCGTCGCTCTTAGAATTTAAAAAATATTTTTTTGTTAAATGACCCACCTTAGTGTACACGGAGCCCTTTATTCATGCTCCATGGGTCTGAACAAAGTGAAACTTTGTATATACACTAAATATGACAGACATAATACGATTTTACAAAATTACTAATTCCACGGATAATTGGGAGACTTCGAGCTGGATTTTAAGAACTGTTTAAGGAGACTCCTTGGGTTACAACTAAGGGAAACTCTGGATTTATTTTTAAAATGACAAACTAAAAACAATTCATTTAAAAAAGTCGTAAAAACTTATAATGTAAGCATTTGTCGCAATATCAATTATCATACGGGTAATATCAAATCTTGGGATCTGAAATTAAAGCTCTGTTGGTTCGAATGCAGTGTTATTTTGAAAATGACGATGATGGACTGAATACCATCGAAAAAATGTGTAATATAAACAATTGTCGCAAAATGATTAATTCTGAGGGTATTTTCAAGCTTTGAGATCGGATATTGAGAACCATTTACTTAGGCTCTCTGACCGAAAACCATGAACCAAAAAGAGCCTGACTTATTTTAACTATTGATTCCTGAAACTATTTATAGAGTAAACAATGTAAATGATATTTTGGTCTCAACATTTTTTGTTGATATTTTTTTATCAATTAAAAAACTTTTACACGTCGTCACTGGTCAATCAACCGACAAACCGCCAAACCTTCCAATCCCAACACTAATTGACCTACTGATTTTTTAAACGTGTTTTTAACAATATATGTGCACTTGAACATTTTAACCTTATAATGAAAAATTGTTTTCATTACGGCATTTAAAAACAGGATTATTTTTTGCAATTTTTTTATTATTTTTTTGGAGCTTATTTAGGAACTTATTTATCACAAATAAATTATTTCTTTAAAGAAGAAGATAACACTAAAAAATCTTACCGAAAATATGAAAGAAAACAAGACACATAAAAATAGCCGATAATAAACCATAACGGTCGCCACTGGGACTCCAACCCAGAACCTCTCGTCCAATCGGGACGGACGCCTTTTCCAATTCGGCCATTGCCACCTTCCATCAAACCGTGATAATTGTCAATCTCAAATTTAAAATTTAAAATTTTCCAAATCATACGCAACTAATTTTTTCATTGGAAACAATCGTTCTAAAAACTGATTTGTAACCCAGATAGCGTCTCGGATAAATATATCCGGTTTTATTTTTAAATGGAGCATATAAAATTTTTTTTAAAGTTAAAATCAAGCCTTTTTATAAAAGTTTAAATTGATATTCATTTTTTTTAATAATAACAACTATTTTTTTATAACTTGGAAGGTTAACATTGATGGGAAATAATCTTCAAAAGTTATTAAAAGAGAGTTGTTCTTAAAAAAATAATTATTTCTTTGCTAAAGCACAATAAAATTCGACGGAGTAGGTGTATTCACAACGATCAACGTCAGATGTTCGTTCTTATTTTCAAAATAATTTTAAATTTTTGCTTGTGGAGTCTGCGCATTGAACTTACAGTACAATACCCGCGACTACCCTCTTCGAGTCAGTACGGCACCCGCCTAGCGCCTAGGTGGACATCCTGCGGCGCAGCTTTACGTCGAATTTCTTCGAACACTGCAAAAAGTTTTTCGTACCTCGAAACCACGAAAAACTTTACCAAATGAATGGAATAAAAAATTAATATTATTAATTATGAATACTGGAGTGTATTTAAAAATATTTCTAAAAGGATACGCAAATTTTTAGTCAGTTTGGTGCGATTGAAAAAATCGATAAAAAACTAAAATTATGAAGAGAATTATTTATCTTCTTCGAATGTTTATCGACTATTTGTAAAAGTTGGTTAGTTATAATAAGTATTAAGTATAATTTTAACTAATCCATTTTAAAAAGAGCTTCTGAACAATAGTTAAAATAAAGCATAAATTAATGTTTAGTGATGTTAGTTAGGTACAATTCTCATTCAATATAATAATTCTCGTATTTTTATAAGTATTGAAGTTTTAAAAACGTTTTCGTAGGAAAACAATGGTAAAAATGTAGAAGTGAGTGTCAGTGTTTTTTTTATGGTAAAGTATTTGTGAAATTTGGCGCTTTGATGTCTCTGAGGCTTTTTTCTACTTTCAACTGAAAAAATCATCATGGATGTAAGTGGCTGAAAATTTATTTTGAAAATTTCAAGTATTTAAAGACATGGTTGTGATTTTTTCAGGTGCCACATTCCGGATTTCTACCGATTTATAATGCTTTTCCAGTGCGAACGTAAAGTTTTTAATGTTTTAAAAAATAAAAATTATTTTTTAATATCCATAATACGGGCATGTGCCTAGTGTGGTAGTCGAAAAACTTATAAAACTGTATACCTATGATATTTTTACGAATAAAGAATAATTAAAAAATATATCCATACACTTGCCAAGCCAAAACGGTAACTATATGAAATTCCCTCGATATGCAAAAATCACAAAATGTGCTCCATAATTATTAAAATACATATTTGGTCGTGTTATTTAACATGCCACAGGTATGAAAGCAAATTCACAGCATTTCTTCAAATGCTACTTTACACGTTGGTTGAGAGATATTTGCTCCACTTTAAACAAGCTATCCTTTATTAAATGTTTTCGCTTACACCTTTATATTTTATTATTTTTTTATAATGGCGTGCTCTCTCTAATCTTTGTATTTACATATCTCCCTTTCAAACAATCTACTTCTTTTTTTAATATGCTTACTATGGAGCCTTAGAAGTTGTAGCAATAAAATAAATCTGAGAAAAATTCTTTTTTTTACATTAGCACCACACAGGAGGCCCTGAGGAAAATAATTCCTCAGGGCCTATTTCATCTTTGGGGATGCTGTGCAGAGGACCTTTTAATGCAAAGGAAGGAAAAGAAGTTCTGTGAAGGAAAAAGGAATGAGGGTGGATAGGAATCTGGGGGTCAGTGTGTCGAGAAGTGACGGACGTGTGCAAGGCAATGTTCCGAGATGTAAAAAAGAGGTAAAAAAATCTTTCTCAACCAGTCTCTCCCGATCCGACCTGCCATGCAGTAGGTGGGCAGATGCATCCGTTGCCAAATCCTGACAAAATCCTCCCTTAAAGGAGGGTTCATGGAGAAATTTTGTCAGGATTTTTTTTGGATTGATAGTAATTATCAATCGAAAAATGCAGTATTTTTTAATTTTTATTAATTATAAGTTAATGAATTTTTAACTTTCCCTTTACGTTATATTCCTTCCATTAGGCAAATTTCTTTGGTTTCTTTTAATAATATTCTTTTTGACAGGTTTAATTTTCAGTCACCATTTTATTTTGTATTTTCCCACAATCGTCCTTTCCAAATTGCCTACCAAGTAATATGTGGAGCTAATTCAAAATTTATAAACACCAACATTTTTCATACGTTCTTCTATGAAAGCTCAATAATGTTTTCCAACGATGAGACATTAATGGCAACGCACTAATGCTTTAAAATTTAAAAAAAATCATTACGGTGAGTCTAGGTGAGGTGATTTTGGTGAAAAAATGTTTTTCGTTAAAAGAAAATTCTAGCCTAGCTCTACTATAATTCACAATTTAATAGATGCGTGTCCTAAGAAATTTGCATTTTTCGTAAGGCGGTAACATGTATATAATTATTAATGATCTGAACGTTTTTTAAATGAAAAGCTTTCAGAAAACTATTTTCTTTTATATCATGCATAATATATACTCTTGTTTTTGTGGTATTAAGTTTTTCACTGCAGAAGAGTATTAAAATAGAGTGTATTTTTTATTTAGTATTTTTCTTGTAGTCCACATTTTTCTTATGATATTGATAATTCTTTGGCCATGTTTGAAATCATTTCCATAATGTTGAGATTTTATTTCTTTAGTAAGTTTAGTACCAATTTCTTCTATGATTAAAAGTAGATTACTTATATTTTGTTTAGCCTTTGTAACAAAGGCATGCGGATCAACCGCTTCTTCCATTTTCACAATTTCAATATTTTTTGAATAATTAAAATAAAATTTGTCTTTGTTTGAAAGTGATATTTTATATGGTCACCGCTCACTCACGTCCAACATCGTTAGAGGTTTTGGTGACACTGTTTATTTTCATATGATTTTCTTTAATGATCTCTTAAATTATTTTATCTTATTCCAAATGTTAATGACCACCATGGGCATGTGCCTAGCATGGTGGTCGAAAAATTCCACAAATTTTAACCATCATTGAATACAGAAATAATAAAAAAAAAAAAAAAACAATAACAACAACCAATTCAGTTGTTTTCGAAGTGAACACTTTTTAGCACCGTTGTGATTTGAAATTAGGTGAAACAAAAAAGCGGCATTAAAAAGAGACAAACACATACATCTAGAGAATTAAGCCTGCGAGAGAATGAGATTGAATTATTGATCTCTTCGATGTGCGGTGCTTCGTAGCCTCCCCACTCTACTTCACTTCTACTTTAGTTTTCTGAAGGTTTCAATTCTACCGCTCGTGAACTGCACACAGATATTTTTTTGTTGATCATTTTAATTTTCTTCATTACAACATTAGATGGGTATTAAACTTTCTTCTCTCTTCTCTCTTCTCCAAGGGTATTATAGTCCCTCTTCAACCGAGGTTACTCAAGTTTTTACCGTTCCTTCAAATTCAAACAATATCACCACACTTATCTTCAACTTCTTCATGAGTAAAAGAAAAAGGGTTATGACAAATAAATATCTCTTTTTTTTCAGCCAGCGAAATCACAAGAGATTTTTTATGCATTATCTCCACAAAGGAGGCCCTGAGGGAATTTTTTTCCTCGGGGCCTTTGTCATCTTTGGAGATGCTTTGTGGGGGGTATTTTTAGGGAAAGGAACGAGAGGAAGTTCTGGGAAGGAAAAGGGTATGAGGGGTGGGTAGAAATCTGAGGGTCAATGTGTCCAGGAATGACAGACGTATGAATACACCCCTCCCACTGCGGTGCAAGGTGATGGGTCGAGAGAGTCGGGCTGAAGAAGTCAAAGACCCTCAACCATTCTCTCCCGACCCGGATTGGCGTGCAGCTGGCAGGCAGACGCATCCTCCGCCAAGACCCGAACAAACCTCAGCCGATGAACCCGGGCATTCCTGCTAAGTCACCAAACATGACTTGTGATGAGCTTTGACAGAGGTGTTAGTTATTCAATAAATTGTTCCCGGGGTGGCGGTACACATACCCTCCTCCCAAATTGATAAATATAATACGAGTATAAGGTATTGGGTCTCCATTTAAAGTAAAACTAGGCAGAAGTCGTTTCCACGTCATCGTGGAGCATTCGAAAGGAACGTACTTCCTTCTAATAATATTGATGGGTGACAATGACCATTCTCTATAATTGAACTGATGGGACTTTTACATAATACAATCATGATCATCACTCTTGGCTTGGCTGGGCTCTTCATCAACCCCTGGAGGGTCTTGGACTTCTCAAGAGACTTCGTCCATTTATTTCGTTTTTGTGTTAGCTCTCTCCAGTTTAGAAGCTCCAATGAAGATATGTCTCTGAGAACTTTGTCGCTCCATTTTAACCATGCCTTCCCAGGCTCCTTCGCCCTATCGGTTTTGAGTTCAGCAGGTACTTTGGTGCTTGATGCTCGGTCATTCTTTTCACATGACCCAGCCACCGAAATCTTCCAGTTTTATAAATTTTGTGACGTTTAGCTCGTTAAACTCTTTAGTATTGAGCTCATTGTTGTTATGTCGGCGCCAAAATTCATTTTCTAGAACCGGTCCGAAAATACGCCTCAAATTTTTTCTATCCATTTTCAATCTACGTCACGCGTTCGAAATTCGAAAGGGGCCCGACGAGTTTGTTTTTTGAAAATGGCCCATATGAGCTAACCTTGTTAAACGCATTTTCTACAAACTTTGGGTCAATTCACCATTTCTCTACGTGAGTTTTAAATTTGAAGTGTTGCAAATCAAAATAAGTCGTCCCAGACAGGAACTTTTATACTTAATACGATAATACTGTTTTATTTTTACGTTAAAATTATCAACGATAAGTATGTGATTAAAGTAAAATTTCTACCTCAGCCTGTACGAATTTTGTTAACATTGTGTGCGTTTTAAAGCATTTTTTTATTTTTTATTTTTTACACTGATAAAACCATAAAAATTCGAAAATTCGAAAATTCGAAAGAAAAATATGTTCATACAATGTCTATATAGCAATACTATTAAAAACCTTTTTTGTATAATAGTAACTGAAGTCCCCGGCGTTGTCAGGCTTTAAACGATTTTTTTTAAATGGCAAGTGGCAATGTAAGGCTGTGATTTGGTTTCCTCTCGTTTTGCATGTCAAGTGTGCAAAATTTCATTATTCTCAAAATAAACTGAAGACTTGAATGCCAAGTGGCCGCTCGCCCACCGACAAAGGGAGCAGATACTCCTTTGTATTAATTGTTGGGTATAGCTGAAATCCGGGCGTTGCACCGACTTTACACAGCGTTTTTAGAAATCAGATGTAAACAGTTATTATCTCCTTATTTTGAAATTCAATTAAAATTCTGCTTTAAGGGTATGGAAAGAGGAATGGGGCGATTTTTCTAAATATAAAAAAAAAATAAAAAATTAACAATTTACAATTTAGTAAATAGGTTGTTAACCATTTTAGCATCTTATCCCTTATTCCTAGGGCAAATAGTTTTTGGATTAGTAGTTTACAGGAAACTTTGTCGAACTTGTTTATTTTCTGTTGTTTATCGTGTTGTTTTTGGTGAATTAATATTATTAATTTAGGATAGATTTCATCAAGAACCGGTGATTCAAAAAGCTTAAGTACTGTATACAAACAGGGCGGTAATTGGCTATATCATTGTCTCCTTTTTTGTAGGGGTAATGAAGCTAGATTTCCAGCGGTCTGGAAAATATCCAAGGGACAAGAGACGGTTGAATAGTAATATAAGTACTTGTTAAAACTTTCCACACATATTTTTTGATATCATTTTTAAATAAATGAAAACAATAATTTTGTAAAAACCACTATGTAATAGTGATTTTTAATTATAATATAACCACTTTATAAAATAAAATTACTATAATAAACCACTACATAAAACCACTGTATAATAGTATAGTGATTCTTAATGGTATATAATAATAAATATTTATGTAGTGGTTTTAAAAAGTTATTTGATTTCATTTAAGTAAGTGGTTTAGATAATGTATTGAAGTATTTTTTGATAAATATTGGTGGAATGTTGCCTGAGCCAGCTGATTTGTCTGTGTCTAAGGAAAGTAATTTCTGTTCGCACATTTTTGTGTGATATGGCAATTTTTTATTTGCTTTTGTATGGTAAAAAAGTATAACGTTGTTGAAAACGTTAATTCACAATAAGCGTAGTAAAAATTTTTGTCCATCCAATTTTATTGCCTGAAAAAAATGCCTTTTTAATTTTTTTAGTCAGTTTTAATAGTCCTTTTTTCCTTTTTGTTTCTTAAATTGTTTTTTTTTTTGTGCAATATATTCGTTATTGAGAGTAAACATCAATAACACCAAACACTATATGCAGGGGACACTGGAGAATCTAGAGTCATTCATAATAATTATGCACAGCTTCGTTTTATAAAAAATTGACGTGCGCGATTATGGAGGTTAACACCCAGTTTCCTTGTACCGTCATCGGAAAAGTGGTAGGATCCCTCCAATTCCCAAAAATTAAACACGGTTGAAATTTGCTTGCTGAGAACAAACCGTTCACAGGTCCAACCGCTTGACTCAACGATTGACCATATGAGTCTCTTTAAGGCCTGGTTCTGTTATTGAGATTTTCTTGTAAATACGCTCCAGACAGCATCCCGTTTATGCCTTGGGTTTTGTTAAAATACAAATATTTATTAAAGTTTAAGAAGATAACGTCAACAACACTCAAAGAAAATATGAAATTAGACGAAAGACAGAAAATAAAAAAAAGGTATCGGTTGAGTCTGGGACTCGTTCTCAGATCCTCCAGTCTTAACGGGACAAGTGCCTCTACTAATTGAGCTATCGAGACCTTATCACAATCAGTCAATTTCATTGATTTCATACTTCGTCTTGAGATATGTAAGATATTGTCATACTTTTTTATTTTTCATCTGTTTTTCTATATAGATATTTTCATTGAGAGTAAAGCTGTTGATTAAAAATAATAAAATCTTATTCAATGATTAAATATCACAATAATCTGAAATAAGTTAATATTAATAAATTAAAGACTTTTTAAAGTTTCAAAAGATTTTATTTTTTATTTATTTGAACGTGAACGAAGAAAAGAGTTTAAGGAGAATATCGAAAGTAGAAGAAGTCGTTTGCACCCGAAAAAGGCGCTGCCCGATCAAGTGAGACATAAACTGTAAATAAAAAAGTCAGGTTATGTTAGGAGTCAGAATGACAGAAAAGTTTACACATTATAAGGCAACGTTGGAATGCAAAAAAAGCTAGGTGTGTGTGAGTGTATGGTTCACCCTCTCCGCCTACCCCTGCAAAGAAAGGGCCTGATGGTTAGTTAATTAATTATTATTATTGACTAATAATTTGACAAAAATAAAATACCAAATCGTAAGAAAACATTTTATCAAACCTGTTCTAAATTATTTTGTCGTAGAAATGTACACAAGTGGGTGGATTTTACCAAATCCTCGATGCACGAAAAATCCAACTTGCCTGTACATAAAAGAGAATAGTAAAATCCCGGCTAATTGCCAATTTGTTATTTTTACCCTGTAACAAACATTTATCTGGGTCATGTGTTATTATTTTGTGTCCTGAAGGTATTGAAATATTTTTTATTAATGATTTATCAACATTTACAAGGTAAGTTTATACAATAACAGGAAGGCCAGTAGACCTAAAAACTGGAGGACCAGATTTGTTTTGATATGACGGAGGGTAGCATGGCAAACTTCCTTCCTGGCTCCGTCTGGGCGCGTTACGTCAAGGTGAAAGAGTTTATTGAAAGAGGACATTCCTGTGACAGTTTTGATGGAAGCGATGTTGTCAGTGCCTCGCTTGCCTGTTGTTATGAAATAACTTCTCGAATGTTTAACTTCCTACCCCCGAACGAAGATTTGCTTCAAGTACTGAAATTTCGTATTCATTTTTATGAGAGTAACACTGACGTGCATTGTCAATATTGAAGGGGGAAGGGGGAGCGGTCCGCAAGGGCTCAAAAAGGTTAGCGGCCAGCGCTTCTAGTTTTTATTCTCGAACAGGTCGGTCACGCCGTCCTGGTTTCGTATTCAATCGGTTGTTTGCAGCACGTGTTTTATGATAAAATAGTATTTTTTATATATTTGAATCAACTCAGTGCTATTTCCTGACGACGTCTCACGGGGTAATGTACGTAAACCTTTTATCTTTATTCTAAAATCAGTAACTTTGAGTTCACAAAGAGATTTAAGGCTTTTCCTAGAAGCGTAAATATACTCAAGTTCATTTAATAGCAAACAAGAGATCTTTTTATTTATTTTAACCTTTATTGCATTTAATCTATCAATAATTAAGCTACAATCATTTTGAGTCAGGTCTGCATAAACGAACTCAAACACAAATTCTCTCCAGAAAGAGCTTGCTGGTAAGAGTTTGTAAGTATGATGTTCATCGTGTGTATATTCATTATTATCTCTATAAATTGATATCCCTATGAATTTGCATTCGTTCGGTGTGGGACTGTTTCGTTATGTGACACTGTGGTTGTCAGGTTCAACACCTGGTTGTCTGTTGCAGACATCTACCAGCAGCTTCAATCTTGCCAGAAAGTCCACTTCAGCAATGTCGGTCTGGAGACGTCAGCATTGGAGAAGCTCTAGGTAAAGTCGTTGCGACCAGATTCAGAGTGAGCGTCGGGTTACCGTAGGTGGCGATGGTGCTAAAATTCGCGGAGGCCAGCTCATAAACCTGCTTGAAACCGTGGGCGTCGTAGAAAGGCGCACTTGTTTCAACCAGCGCCCGAGACCACCAGGAACTGAGTTCAAGTTGCTAGGTCGGTGATGAAAACGAGACTTGCTTCTGTCGAGCTGCTGGTGCTGGTCGTCATAAGTGTGTACCCAGATATTTCCCTGCTTAAAGTTACAGGGTTTGTTTCAAGATCGCGGGTTCGTACCGAACTTCTAATACAGCATGTGGCTTAAGATTGTGATCCCTTTGACCGGCTGCGAGGATGATGTATTCTCTAATGCGGACTAGTACTCCTAGATTGACGGTTCTTAGAGCGCAAATTCCCGAAAATTCGTGCCGCTTGGAGGCCAGCTCTTGTTTGAGTGACTGCAACATTTGCTACATCGACGTAATAAGAGAAAAAAAGAGAGAGATGTGTTTGCACTAGTACAATATTCCGTAATAATTAAATAACAATAAACTGTCCGTTCACCTCCAAAGCAATAAACCTACTAGGAGGCGTCGGCGGAATATGTTCGTATCAAATCACAATTACTTTTCATTATCGATCGATCGGGGTGATCATTCTTGTGTAGGTGACCGGACAACTCAGAATGAAATCAACTCAGAACTTTCTTTGAAAAGTCATTAAAAGTGATTTTTTTTTTTATAAAATTGGTTAAATAGGTACGTTAGGTAAGGGTTAAAGGTTTTTTAAAAATGATTTTTTTCAAAGCATTTACTGACTTTTCATAGAGGTGTTGAGTTGAATTGATTTTGAGTTGGCATGGAACCGTTGTGATAGGGTATTGGTGCGTGAATGTAGATTTATATAAATATTTAACAGTTATTCCTCAACATAAAAACAGGAGAGAAAGAATTAAGTTATGATAATGTTTTTTTCTTTGCTTTCTTTTTGTGATATTCCTGAATTTATATTCCTGAATATATTCCTGAATATATTCCTGAATATATTCCTGAATAAATTCCTGAATATATTGAATTTCTTGTTGAGCTTTCATGTCAGTAGGTGGCCACCTTCGCAGGTTACTACTGTATATTCTACCCCATGCTACGATACCATATTGTATTATTAAATGGTCTATACTGGCCAGACCGTAGTAGATATTTAAACGTATGTTTAAGTTAACTCTTCTTAATCTATTTATAATATTGGTAATTTGAAATTTCCACTTGAGGTTAAAATATATTATTTATCAACTTAATATTTACATAATTTTATTTTTACTTGTTTTGAATAAACAGACATTATTTTGGCACGTTCAAATTTAGTACATTTTTTGTGTGAATTTTAATATTTAAGACGACAGGAGATATTGTCTATTTAATATTGTAACATCCATTTTTTTTCATTTACAATTCAAAACGGTGTTTTGTTCGTTTAGTTTAATAGAATATTAGTGGCAAAACATTTAATGACTCGAGAAGATAGAAATATTGAATTAATTACTGATGTAATGTTCCTGCTAATAATAGCAGTCGATAGCTTTATTATTTAGGCATCATTCTATAATGGTATCGTTATCAAGAAAACTAGGTCACCCGCCACAGAAATGATCAATAATATACTTAAATATTTATGGAAAACAGTACGTTCACACTCACCGAGACTTGTCGAGACAGGCGAGGACGATTGTGTACATAGTGCTCTCGGCTCGCTACCTCTCGATAGGGTGTAGGTGTTTTGGGCCCGAGTGAAAGCCCGAATGAAAGAGCCTTGTTTGGTCTCCCCTTAGAAAGGCGAGAGCGTGCTTGCACAGCATTTGCTCGTCATCTGTGTTTGCGAGTTTGCGTAATGACACTAATGGCGTTTCGATGATATTATGTGGTCTAACGAACTCGAATTAGAGATTTTGGAATTTTATCAAAGGGAATCGAGAATATCATGGGTCTCCACAAATGAAAAACAATTACTACGAGCGTGGGTGCGCATAAGCAAGTTAAAAAATAAATTAAGAGTTTTGAAAAAATTGGATTCATTATGACTAATAATAATAATATTTTTCTTCGTCACGGCTTAGTATTTTTTCTTGAGGTCTTGAGGAAATTAATTTTCCTCAGGGTCTTTTTCATTTTTGGGGATGCTGTGTGCAGGGTCTTTTTAAGGAAAGGATGGAGAGGAAGTTCTGGAAAGGAAAAGGTTATAAGGGGTGGGTAGGAATCTGAGGGTCAGTGTGTCCAGGAGTGACGGACGTATGAATCCATCCCTCCCATTGCTGACAAGGCAATGTTCCGAGAGAGTACGGCTAGAGAAGACCTCAACCATTCTTTCCCGACCCGGCCTGCCATGCAGCTGGTGGGTAAATGCATCCACCGCCAAGACCCGGACAAACCTCACCCCATGAACCCAGGCACCCCGGCTAAGTCACCAAACGTATCGAACCACTTGGTGTGACCTATGGCAGAGTTGTTGATTATCCAAAAAATGGTTCCCGGGGTGGCGGAACCTCTATCCACCTCCCAAATTGATATATAATAAAGGCCTCGTCAAACAGACGCGGCGTAAATTACGCTTTAACGCCGCGTACTTTCTGTTTGAACGGCTTCGGCGTACAGCAGAGCATGCAGCAGAGCGCCCGGCGTAAAATAAAATCTTGTAAAAAAATACAACGCGACGTCGTAACGCCCCGCTAGAGCGTAGCGTATTGGTACGCGCTCGCTCTGTTTGACGGGTTCAGACAAGTTCAGTACAACACAACGCGGCGTACGGTACGCGGCGTATTTTACGCGTAAATTACGCGTTCTGTTTGACGAGACCTTAAGATATGTATCTACGAAAAGTTTTTTTTTTCAAGATTTGTATGAGCAAAAAGTATTTTTTTGTAAGAAGTGTACGAATGTAAGAGTGTATATGTATGTGTACGAATGTAAGTGTACGAATAACGAAGTATAAGAATGTATAAAAAGTTTTAGGTAGTGGTTAATAGCCTAAAGACAAAGGGCTGAAGTAGCATCTACGTCATGTCCATCTTGGTGAGTAACCACTCTTGAAATGATTCAGCGAGTGTGTACATAGTGAGCTCTCTACGAATGTGTCCAGCCAGCACAATACGATCTGTGTTATTTGTTTGATCTAGCGACTTTGTTTGCTTTGTCTCTACAACTGCCAAACTTCTTTTGTATTTATTACAAGTTTTACCATTGAAAGACATTTATAGAGATATCCGCTGCCTCCGCAATTCAACAATTCTAACTGTCGCAGAAAAAATAAAACCTCCGTTTTTGTGGAGCAGACAAAAAAAATCAGGGACGCAATAAATAGAGTAAATCTTCATTTATTTTCTTACGGATGTAAAAAAGAATAATGAATTATCCATCCATGTTTGTGTGAAAGTAGACAATTGAAAATTAACAACATAAGTAAAAACTGGTGCCTAAAAATATATATATTAGTACTAGCGAGTTCCCGGCATGCGTTGAATTTTTTTTTTTTTACATTAACTGCACGCAGGAGGCCCTGAGGAAAATAATTTCCCTCAGGGCCTATGTCATCTTTGGGGATGCTGTGTGGAGGATTTTTTTAAGGAAAGGAAGGAGAGGAGAGTTCTGGGAAGGAAAAGGGTTTAAGGGGTGGGTAGGAATCTGGGGTTCAGTGTGTCCTGGTCATCCACCTCCAAGACCTAGACAAACTACACCCCATGAACCCGGGGCAATGCCACTAATAAAGAAATCGTTTCTCCCTGCTTGTCTTTTCCCATTCGTCCGTTCCCCTTTTGCCTCCTCTTCCCCTCCCATATCCCCTCCCCCTCACGCAGTCCCCCTCCACTTCCCCCGCCTTCCTTCTCCTCTCCCCCGCGAACCCCCCTCCCGCTATCCCCTTCCCTCTCTCGCGTTGAATATATTCAGTCCCGGTACATTCAGATTTTTAAACAGCTCGCACGGTGGCAATTTTTTTAAATAAATTTTCTATTACAAACATTCATTCTAGCTTATTATAAGAACAATCAATCGAATTTGGTACCTATTCAAAATAAATATTATTTTAGATTAGTTTCAAAGTATTTGTTTTGGATAGTAAGTACTTCAAATAAATTCATTAATGTAAAGAATTTCTAAAATTGAATTTCGTGCACATAATATTATTATTATTTGAACAATCATTGTTTTGCAAAATGTCATTCTCAAATTGTGACATGTTTGACAGGTTTGTAAGAGGTTTTGTAATGATTAAAAACTTTTCAGATTTATTGTCGTGTGGGTGTAATAATTCAAAAACCTTCGCGAGGATGGAAAGAAGGTGTTTTGAAAGATGCATACATTTCCTATGCTTAATGTAGCATTACATAGACAACTCATACTTTCATTTTTTTTTTCATCCACGCCCTGTTGGGCTTTTACTTAACGGTTATTAATTAAATTGAAAATAATTAAACTGAGTATAAAATAAAATTTATAAAAAATAACGCCAAAAAAACGCTACATTTGTTTGTCAAGATCGTTAAAATTTTCAATACGGAATGATTAACCATTTCACGAATAAATAGTTCATATTATTTTATTTAACCAATCGTACCTAAATGTATATTTACAAAAATATATATTTTAATAATATTTCCCTATTTCTCTACAATATAAATCTGGTACAGAAACTCCAGAGTTGTAACTTTTTAACAAGTATCACATCTTTCAAAGCGCATTATTTCTTCTTTCCCTTTTAGATCTTTTTCTTCCTCGTCATTTCGCTTTGTGTTTGTTCTATTTCCTCTTGTTAAACACATCCATCAAAATCGTGAAGTACGTTTTTCAAGCTCTTTTTCTCAAATGAAACACAAGACATTTTTTTCAATTTTTTTGATAAAAGGAGGTAAGACACAAATTTGTATGGTTGCGCAAATCAATTCCTTTCATTCGCAGGCGGGTGCGGTGCGAATCTAAAACAACAATTACTGAAAAACTTCTTTATTTTATTTATTTTGGAAAATCAACAGACATTTTACACATAATAATAACAATAATAATATACATAATATCCAATAACAGATATTCACATAATTAAAATTATAATTAAAAAGTAAAACAAAAAAGTAAGGGTCCTGTACCCGTAAGAACTTAACAAAAATATAAAAATTATTAAAAAAAAAGATATAAAAACACAATGTAAACTATAATAAACTTAACTTAAAGGAAAGGATAGGTATAGCCAAGACTTACCTATTTCACTTTCGAATGGACATTTGCCGCTGGTTCTGTGGTCCTTTTAACAATTCTCCTTTTGTCTTTATAAAAGTTCACTTATAACAGTAGTAAATACGGTTACATCTGCAGCAGCGGCGGGTATAATAATAAGTTCTCAAATTGAACTTATTGCGTTACTTCCAATCAAGTAAGATGCACAATTTTTACCGAACACTCAAATCGGGTGCGTTTTCAACAAGTGAATAAAAACAGAGGAATGCGGAAATCGAACGTTTTATTTTGTTTTGTCTTGACGTGGGATGGGTAGGTACTTGGTGGAAAGGTAGAAAGGTAAGTACTTGGTAATAGGAACTGGGTAAAGGAATAAGCAGTTTTCCAGTACTTAATTTTAATTAAAAAAAGAACATCGATTGGCGCAAATATTGTATTTTATATTTTAGTATGATCAATCAGTAAGTTCAAGGAAAATCATTAATCTTATTTGAATTTTTTTAACCACTTTATTAGAATTTTCACATTACGTCATCTGTTTTTCATTCATATGGGTGTTTTTCATTCATCTTTCTTTTTATCTATAGATGTATTTACCTTTTCTTTATGACAATATCATAATAAAGCAATTTGGTGCACATAATATTATATACCTAAGCTTAAAATAAAGTGTTAACTTTAAGGGGCAAAAAAGTTTATCGGAAATTAATATTAGTGTTGTACATAATATTTCAGAATTAAAGAAAAACCCATTTGCATACATTTTTAATTGCTCAAAAATTTTGAAAACAATATCTGGAGAGTTGAAAAGAGATGGTGGATTTTCATTATCGCTTAGTCTGAGTATATGACAAATTTTGTGCACTTGTGTAATTTTATTCTACGGGCACATATATGCGTCTACGTGTATGTAATATGTAATATTAATTAGCGGCATCGCGCTTGGTTCCTACTCAGGCGTCGTGGGTTCAGTTCCTCGACTGTGTAAGTCCTCCAACTCAATAAAAGCAAAGTTTTTTTACGTTAGCTCCACACAGGAGGTCTTGAGGAAAATAATTACCTTTTTGGCCGATATCACCTTAGGGGATGCTGCGTGGAGGGTCTTTTAAAGGAAATAAAGGAGAAGATGTTTTTGGAAGGAAAAAAGTATGAGAGGTGTGTAGGAATATAGGGGTCAGTGTCCAGGAGTAACAGACGTATGAATTCATTCCTCCAATTGCAGTTTAAGGCGATAAGTTGAGAGTTCGGCTGGAGAAGTAAAAAAACTTCAACTCAACCAGTCTCTTTTGATCCGGCCCGCCACACAGCAGGTGGGCATATGCATCTGCAGCCAAGACCAGGGACGAACCTCACCCCATGAACCCGGGCACCCCTGCTAAGTCACCAAACGTAGCGATGGGGTGACCTATGGCAGAGGTGGTGGTTATCCAATAGTTCCTGGGGCGGCGGTACCCATACCCGCCAAATTTACTGTGGTTGTAGTAGGAGATTTAAAAATAATATATATTGTTTCAGCTAGAGGGTTGATTCTTGATATTTCTATTCACTAAAAATGGCAATTATTTTATTGGTTTCAAATTACTCACAGGGTACAGTTGGAAGGGATGAAGGTGCGCCTCTTCTTGCGGGTCACTGAGAGTTTTGAATTATAATCAAATTGCAACACTTTAATGATGCGATTGATATATTGTGCGTAGTAATAACAAAAAACATGAGTATTGCTTTCACTGCGTCGTTACACTCGACCGGATTATTGTCAACTCACCCGCAGGCGGGAGCGGGAGCGGGAAGGACAACAAATAATTGCCATTGATAAAAAAAAAATGCATTCCCAATAAACACAAAATTGTCGACCGAGCGCAGCCATAATAACTGGCGCTAACATATATTCATATACCTTTTTCAGGCCTGCATGTACATATGTTAACAATATAATAAACATTGTTTTAATATTATTAAAAAAAAATTTAAAGTTTTCCGCTTATCTAATATTTAGGGGTGAAGGGGTTAACACGGGGTTAACAGGGTGGGGAGTTAACAAGGTGGTAAACAATGATTTTATTCAAATTGTTTAGACTTTAAATATTTCGTTGCGATTTCATGTTTCACAACTGAATTTTCAATTGTTTGGTTATTTAGTTGCGAAACAAGTCACATCAACGAAGATGGGAAATTCCATATTTTTTTAATAAAATCATTATAAACTACACCTGTTAACTTCACCTCCTAAGTGTTGTGTTCATAAACCATGGTTTAAGGAATAATTGTACCTGTCTGAAGATGGCCATTATAGGCTGAAACCGGCCACGGTCAAAATTAAAATAAGTGAAAAAAATGCTTAGAATTGTTTAATATATTATCCACCACAATTTATTGTCAGCATTAAAAAATAGACACGCTATAAGTGTGTGTATTTCCCTGTTATCAAGATAAACTTCTTAGGAAGCCGTGAAAATATGTTTTATTTTGTTGGGGAAATGGATTTATTTTATATTGAGAAATGTGAGCTATTTTATTCGTCTTACCAATTATAGTTAGTGTTAGTATCCCAAGTAAAGAGGAAACGACATTACTGTTTGGAGATATTTTGATATTTATAACTAAAGCCATTAATATTTTCTATTTGTGTTTTTAAATATTTTATTTATAGACCCAGGCACGTTTTTATTATCAGTCATTTAAATACATTCGACGAAACGGTAAGGTAAGAGAAATAAATATGTTGTAATGTAACTTGATATTAGAAGCAACCTTACTTAGTGTTCTGTAGAAGTCATTGGTAATGTAACCCGAGGAATAATCGTGGTTCGTTGTAGGACGTTGTTAAACTTACACAAGCATTTGCTACATAACATCTTGATGTATCAGTAATAATCATATATTTTCATGTACCTCAAACATGTTTGAAGCAATGTTTAGAAATGTAATGGTGATTGCTTTCCTTACACAAGTTATATCAAATGTAGATACAGAAAATACTGGTTCATTGTAATAGCCCTGAAAAAGGGCGTTGATCAATAAATAAATAAATAAACCTACTTTATTTTTCTTGCATCATTTTTTGTTGGCGTAGTTTTTTGTTCGTGGATAGAATCTAATTAATTTCATCTTTTTCATAAGAAACTTAAGCTTATTAGAACTATGCAAATATTCCTTAACTTGAGTGAAAAATATTATGGCTTAAAAAAATATTCGTGTTGGTAGGTACATCACCAAATGCTGAATGAATGAGTTTTTTCTACTATAATTATGCATAAAAATAATAAATCGTCATTTAAACGATTAAAACAGGAAGAGATTCAAACGTCTTGTGATTGGTCAGCGGTTTCAAACAGAATTTACTCCGCTCCCTCATGCGTAGTGCGACCGGTGCATAAATTGCGCCGCGTAGCTCGCACATGGGTTATCACCGCGGTGTACAAATTATTTCAAAAGAATTCATGTTTTTTTGGAAATCTTCCTAATTTACCATACTGACCGACAAAACCGAGATACGTATGACGTCAAGCGTACCCCGTCAGAGTTCGATCCTTTTGGCGGACTTTCACAAATGCAAATTTTGAAAATTATAAAATAAACGTTTCGAGAAAAAATATAGGTATTTAAGTGTATTATATATAGGTATTAGTATATTTTTTTAAGAATGTGAACATTCATAAAAAAAATACACAAATTACCTGGAAATCATTATTGGACAAGTCAAAAATCGAACGTAACGAAACCGTTTTCCAAAAAATGCATCTCCAAAGCTCTCAAAACTCTATTCTTATAGTGGTAATTCGAAAAAAGGCATCGATTTTAAAGATCGGCACCCTAAGGATTAAAATTGCTAAGCTTTCGAACCCATTGGTTTTAAGACTTTTAAGTCGTTTCTTGTTTATTTCCCTTTGTATTGATTAGCTGATATTATTGGGCTAAGATAGTAATATAGAGGAGAGTGCAATGTAATACTAAATAATTCTAAGCTCAGTCGAGATGAACTTTTGATCCGATCCCGAACTCCTTTCAGCTTCTCGAGGGATTATAAATATATAATGTGCATTGCCTGAAAGATCTACATCTACCGAGCTCTTTTTAACGTTGTCTTTTAAGGATAAAAGTCACCTAGAGAATTTTTGCATTAAATGGGGTAATTGGCAGTGAACATGAACTTTTTAAAATATTTAATTTTTTATTGGAATAATTTTAAAATAACTTTTGATATTATTATATCCATCAATGTAATCACTGAAGAAGAAGATAAAATAATAAATCTAAACGAACATGAAACAGAACAAGACACAGAAAAATAAAAACATAGTAACGATCGCAACTAGAACACGAACCCAGGATGTCTTGTCTTACCGCGACATAGCTTCTTAATCACTTAATACTACTTAAAGTGGGTTTGTCTACACTTATCATCACTTGAAAAATTGTTAACAACCAAATAAAAAAATTAAGTACTTACGTAAAAATTAAGTAAAATTATGACCTTATTTGTTATTGCTTTGAAAAAAAACTCCAGAAAAATATTTTTTAAATGAAGTTTTTAATAAGTAATGTTTGTAGGTTATTTGATATTCAAAACTAATGTTCTTAGTAACAACATTTTGAAACAAATTTCACAGAGCAACATGTTCACATAATATTCAAACGATCACATAATATTTTTCAATCATCAAGTTAGGAATTTCATGTTGGAACATTTGGTAAAGGTGTACTTATAAGCTTATTAAGTCAGGTCCTCCTCATGCGTTACACACATGTCTGGTTATGTTATATTATCAAAACAAGCTTATGGGTTCGAGTGTTTTGTCACCTAAACATTTCGCTTCCGACGTGCACAGTGATCTCACCCCAATATATCAAATACCCGAGCGCTGAGTGAGTTGTCAGCTACCTCTCAACTGAAACTTCTGTGTGATGATGAAATATGCACAGTTGAACAATAATCAATATCTGGAAACATGAGTTAAGGATGAATTAAATCGCCCTTAAATAAGCGCCCTTGCGGTGATTATGCCGGTAAACGGTGCTACGGAAAGAAAATAGAATTGTTTTCTCCAGTGACTTTTTGATGTTTTTTTTAAATTTAACCTAACCTAACCTAACAACAACAAAAATTTCGTTTACGTGTCCTCACTGATCACTAAACCAAATAACTGCCCAACCCCCCACCTTCACCCCAACCCCAATTGTCTAATGTGTATTGTTAACCAATGTTTAAATTGAAAAAAAAAACGGAAATCTCATTTACATTTTTAACTCCAAATAATGTCAGGAATATTGAATTGGACGTACTTTATGTAATGTGGGTTTTCTCTGAAGTAAGGTATTTAATTAAACATTTGTAGCAAAGAATGATTTTCTTAGGAGATGAACTTTTAGATTGATTCTGAAGTTTATTTTGAGTTTATTTCTTTGTCTACTTGTGTACGTTGGAGTTTGCCCCGATTTCTAGCAGGATATTTCCAAACATGAACTACGCTTATCCAATCGCTTTCCAAATACGGAGTACGCTTTAGCTCCTTCAACTTCTGATAGCAGATGATGTTCCTTATGTTAAACATTAATTGAATAAATATTCTTGAATGCATTACGAAAGATTCTAGGATGAAGAGAAGAAGTAAAAACTTGAAAATTATTTTTGTCGGAACTTTTCAGGTCAAATTTGATAATAGTCGGTCGCTATGGGATCAATATCATATTTGAATTCATCGAAGCGTAGAACCGTCTCCAAAAGTTTTTTTAATTGATTAGTTGCCGGCATGTAATATTAAAACGCTTGACCGAACCGAAGCACTCGATTTATACTCGTAAGTTAGCTTTGTAACGCAATGCACATTTCGTTAATGCCCATAAATTAAATGACATTGTATTCATTTGTTTCAATAACACGAGTATCTTTTATTCTGATGCATAGGTGTATGACGGAATATTTCATGTGGTTGACGTTGGGCTTTGACTGATCTAAAAAAAATGCAAACGGCACTTGCGATAAGTTATTGCATGTCGTGCTGTTTATTATTTATTCGAAATTGATTATATTATCAAATCTATTTGAAGTACCATTTTCCACAACAAGAATATTTATAAAACTGAAGCGTTTTGCTGGCATTGTTTCTTTATGGATATGTTACAAGTTTTGTAAGGGAATATTTGACCATATATAATGACGGATTTATACAGTAACTGATTTAAGAGGTTTTGGGAAGTCACCCATGCTAAGCGGCTTATTAAGAATTTGAACTAGAAAGTAGCAACATTGGAATAGGGTCAAATGAACAAGGCTTGTTCAGTGAAGTAAAAAATATTAAGTTTTTATAGGAAAAACTTTTTTTTATAACTTTTGAAGGTTATTGCCATCAACGTAATATATCATTGAAGAAGTAACACTAATAATCTAAACGAAATAAAACAAGACAGAAAAAGAATGGTAAAATTAACAATATTATCTTCAACTAATTCTTTTTCCAGACGAGAGGTCTGAGTTCGAGTCCCTGTTGCGACCATTGTCTTTTTCTAATTTTCTGTGTCTTGTTGTCTTTATTTGTGTTATCTTCTTCTTCAATAAAAATATTAACTTACTGAGATACATTTTAGATTTTCACGGCCAAAAGTATTTTCATTATTTATTTTTATGCCGTGTTGCACTACCTCCTTCTTTAGTCAACGTTTCGGCAAGCATTACAGTGTCCATCATCAGGGCAGATGTGTAGCGCAACACGGCATAGCACCCCAAAACAAGTAACGAAAATATTAACTTACTGTTTGAAGAGCAGAAAAGGCTCCGCTATAGCATTTAGTAAAAAATGGTGGTGGGACAGTGGTTGTTCGGGTGCATTTTTTTTTATTTCAAACCACATTTATTAATTTAATTGCTACTTGATTTTTACGATAAAAACTTGGAAAAGATTTCCCGAGCTATTTTGCACACGGACACCAGCAACGACTGACTTAAAGTTTGTAGGACTTCTCCAATTTACCCATCAATCTATTCTTGCTTCGAAAATTTTTGTCAGACCAGTCATCAGATTTTCAAAGACGCCTAGTTTTTCGTAGAAGTTGGAGCATATTATCTGAATTAGTAATTGAACGTAATGACATCACTGTCTCGATTAAACTCTTGGAACCAAAAACAAGTTCTGGCCCTGATAATGTTCCACCCATATTTTTGAAAAATTGTGTCAATAGTCTTTCCTATCCATTTTACAAAATCTTTAACAAATCTCTTAAATCAGGTCAATTCCCCAATACCTGGAAATCCTGCTATCTCACGCCCGTGTTCAAGAAGGGTTCAAAAAATGATGTATGCAATTACAGACCTATTTGTATTCTGTCTAGTATTCCTAAGCTCTGAAAAAATCATTCTTAGCAAAATATCCTCTAATATTAAACATATTATTACCAATTTCCAACACGGTTTTGTCTCATCTAGATCTACTCTCACGAACCTCACAGTATATGAAAACTATATAAACTTTTTTTTTTTTTTTTTTTATTAATCTATAAACATAGGGTTATACATAGGGTTTAATTGATGCCTGTCTCACTAGGATTTACCTGTGTTGAGACAGGCTTTGACGTACATATTTAAAATTACAAGAATATTTTAAGTAACATACAAATTCAATTGAATACTATAAAAATGGAAAGGTGATTGGAAGTGTGGGTTCACTTTAAAGAGAGTTATGTAAATGTAGGAAGAGATGATGTACAGTAAATGATGATGTATAGTAAATTCTGTCAAATCTATTTATGGGATTGATTAATTAATTTGACATGATTCTATTTTTAAGTTATTTTACATGGATTAGGTCGTATGCAAATTGTTCAATGTCTATTAATGATTTACTTTACAGATGTTTGCAGTAGTGTGGCGTCCAATACTAACAATCCATTTCTTTACGTCTTGTTTGAATTTTGTCAAGGATTCAGTATGTCTGATTGTAGCTGGTAGTGTATTGTATAGTTTGCAAGCTATGTATTTGAAGTGTCTTTGTCCAAAGGTAGTTTTGGAAAAAGGAGTTTGGAGAAGTTCTTTGTTTTTGGCTCGGGTATTGTGCGTTGTTTGTGTTGTTTTGTATGATGTTTTGTTGTTTTTGTGTAAATTAACTAATATGGATCTTGCGTAGAGTTGTTTAATGTCCATAACGTTGAAAGTATTGAAGATCGTATCAGTGCTGGTAGTAAGAGGCAGTTTAAGAATAATTTTTATGATAAGTTTTTGTGCTTTAATGATGGGATCGAGGGCACTGGAATAAGCATTACCCCAAGCTAAAATTCCGTATTCGATGTGAGATTGGCATAGTGAGAAGTACACTGTTTTTAAAAGTTTTAAGTCAAGGAAGTTGCGTGTTTGTTTGAAAAAGTATAAAGATTTGCGGATTTTGTTTGTAGTGTTATGTATATGTTGCTTCCAATTTAGGTGTGTATCAAAGGTTAATCCTAAATATTTGATAATGTTTACTTGTTCTAGGCATGGGCAGTCACAATTCCGGTTTAAAGATGTATTTTTACATTTGTGTATTTTTAATGGAGGGATTAGGTTTGACTTAGGAATATTGGAGAGACTAGACAGTAAGTATTTTGTTTTCTGTACATTTAGTGTTAATGTGTTCGAGTCAAGCCAAAATTTTACCTTTTGAATTCCTTCCTCTGCTTTGGAATATGCGGTAGGCCAGTCTTTCGCCTGGAAGAGGAGGACAGTGTCATCGGCGAAACTGACAATAGTGGCATCGATGTCTAGGTTACACAACTCGTTAATGTATATAAGGAAGAGCGTTGGACCTATGACACTGCCTTGAGGGACCCCGTAACTAATAGGCAAAAATTGACTCTTTGTTGATCTGAGTTTAACGCATTGGGATCTGTTAGATAAAAAGCTGGAGAGGAGGCCTAATTCATTATTCCTAATACCTATATTGAACATTTTGCGTTCTAATTTGATGTGTGAAATTGTATCAAATGCTTTGCATAGGTCGAGAAATACCGATAAACATTTCAAACCATTGTCCAGGTGGCCAGAGATATGGTCAATGACCGTGGCTATGGCATCGTTGGTGCTTTTATGGTTTCTGAATCCAAATTGCCGCGGCGATAGTAGGTTGTTGGTTTCCAGGTATTCCATCAGATTATTATTGACGATCTTTTCAAATACTTTGGACAGGGAATTAAGCAACGTAATAGGACGATAATTACTAATATCAAGTTTGGAGCCTGTTTTGAAAATAGGGATAATGAGACCTTGTTTTAGAATGGTGGGAAATATGCCTTGGCGGATGCTAGTATTAAGCAAATGAGTTAATGGTTTAATTATATCAGGGGCAATTTTTTTAAGAACACTGTTAGGTATTTCATCAATACCGGTGGAAGAAGAGTTTTTGAGCGAGTTTATTACTAAAGAAACTTCTTTCTCTGTAACCGTTTTAAGAATAAAGCGGGTTGGGAAATCATCATTGATTGTGCGGTCACTAGGGCCACGCGTATCGTTATTTACTTGAATTTTTTTTGCTAGTTCTGGACCTATATTTGCAAAGTAATTGTTTATATAATTGACTATTGTATTGGGGTTTGATGTGAAGTCTACGGTGGTATCATTGATATTGAGAGAGTTTAAGGTGTCAGTGGCTGTATTTGAATTGGTAGCTTCCTTGAGAACTTTCCATATTTTTTTAGGATCATTGCTACATTCGGAAATTTTTTTGTTGTAGTATAGATTTTTGGCTTTCCTAATGACTTGTGTGCAAATATTTCGGTATCTTTTATAGAAATTATGGAGTGTGATATCATATGGATTTGTGGCACATTTTTTATGTATGGAGTTGCGTTTCCGAATGCAGTTGATAATAGTGTGGTTTATCCATGGTTTGAGAGGTTTGATTGCTCTAGGAATGGTTTTTGTGGTGATTTTGGTGTTTTGGACAAGGGTGTCTTGTAGGTAGGTAGAGAAGTAGTTCCAGGCCTCCTCTATGTTTTCTATATTATAGAGTACGTCCCAGGATTTGGAATTAATCGTTTTGTTGAGGTTGTCATAGTTAATTGTTTTCTTCGTTATTTTAGTTGAAGCTTTGCTTTGTACATTGTGTTTGGAACTCATTGTGAATGAGGTGGCGTAGTGATCTGTAATAGATGACGTGTGGATTTCGGAGGTGTATTGGTTGGTTGATTTAACCATAATATGGTCGATGCAGGAGGAGGAGTATGGCGTACATCTTGTTGGGGAATTTATTGTGCTTTCCATTCCGTGGAACATGATTGTATTTAAGTAATCTTGGCACTGGGGATGTTCATTGTTTTTTAAAATGTTAATGTTAAGGTCTCCCATCAATATTAAGTTTTTTGTATTGTTTAGTTCCGTTAGATAGCAGTTCAAGTCATGTAGAAAGGAGGAGATATTAGGTTTCGAAGGAGAGCGGTAAAGTGCAATGATACAGGTGTTGACGTTGTATGTTATTTGCAGACAGTTTGAGTTTGAAATGTGAATTTCTTTAACGTTAAATGTGTTGTGAGTGTCGTTTAGTGTATATGCTACTATGCCATCGTTTTGTCTGCAGTGGTTGGAGGTTTGATGATGGGTATAATTGGGGATGTTTTTTGGATTATAGTAAGGTGTTAGCCAACATTCTGTCAGGATAATTAGGTCATATTTAGTTTTAGTAAGGTCGAGTTGGATGAGAAACTGGTCAAAGTTTTTATTTATCGATCTAATATTTTGATGGTAGATTGATAGGTTTGATTTGTTAGACGTTATATTGGTAGTTACAGAATCCATTTTTGTGTGATGTGTACATTGAAAAGGACAATTTCGTGACATTTTAAGTTATTTTTTTTAAATCATCTACATGTTTGATATAGAAAATTTTTTCGTTAGTGAGGCGCCTCATCATGATTCTACCTTCCTTGTACCAGACATAGGTATAATTTTTTTCTTTGGCAAATTTTTTTGTTTGCCATAAAAGTTCTTTATGATATGGGGTGAGTTCTTCTCCAATGAAAATCTTGTCTTGGGCAAGTCCTTTGATAGCAGCGTAGTTTATGTTTCTTCTTACGGCGATGAAGTTGTCTCTTGTGGTTTTATTTTTGAAGTGAACTAGCAGTTTGGGGGGAGCATCGATACGTCTGTCCGGTATTCTTTTTACATCGTTTATTTCGCTATTTTTTATTTCTAAGCCAGCCGCTGCAGCCACTCTTTTAACTATTTCGGTAGCCTCTTCGTCACTTGTTTGTTTAATGCCGGCTATTTCCAAGTAATTTAAGCGAAATTTTGATTCAAGTTCCGATAGTTTGATTTCAAGATGTTTTATGATGGTATTTTTGTCTTGTTGATCCTTTTTGATGATTTCTATTTCACCTTCAATTTTTTTGTTTTGTATGAGAGTTAGGTCTATCTTTTTTATAATTTCGTCATACTGATTACTTATGAATTCTATGCTTTTTTGGGTTTCTGCTGTGATCTTTTCCATTTTGGTGATTATTTCTTTTTTAATATTTTCCATATTTTTATTAATGTGGAGAATAATTTTTTCCATATTTTTATCATCGATTTCAAGTGCACTATTTCCTATACTTTTGGTTGTTTTATTAGTATTGGTGTTGTCTTCTTCCGAATCGCTAGATGTCACTTTTTTTTGGGGTTTTTTCTGCCTATTCATTATGAAAAGGTTTGAAGATCGGATAATTATTTGATATAAATAAAAATAAAATTTTATTTTTCTGGATTTGATAGGATTCGATCGTTGTCCGCTAGGTCCGCTCAGTATATTTTCAGCGAGCGCGCTAGCCACTACGCTATGGGCCGACTGTGACGCACTGTGAAGATAGTGCAATATTAATTGACTTAGGCGCAGTTACGTTTATAATAATCAGATGTTTGTTTTGTCAACAATACTCGATTTCACTTTTGCAGGTTTATAAAGACTTAATTACGTTATTTAAGATAGTTCAGAAATCACTAGTTTAGATATTTCACTGAACTGATATTAACGAAAACAATTGCCGCTAAAATGATTGCTATAACCGAACTATGGGTTATAAATTTCTATGATTTTTGGGAGCGTTTTTTTTTAGCGTGCACTCTGTATGAATTGTATGAAACTGGTCGCAACTGACTTAGACTAATTTAGACTTTCATAAAGTCAATAGTTCCATATGAATAAATTCGGATACATTTATCCGAGACGCTATTCAGGTTACAAACCAATTCTTTGAATGATTGTTTCCAATAAAAAGAGTAGTTGCCTATAATATGGAAAAAGAACTAGTTGAAGATAATATTAATGATTCTAAATATTTGAAATATGAGATTGACAAATATGACGGTTTGACAGAAGGTGGCAATAGCGAAATTGGAAAACGCGCCGTCCCGGTTAGACGAGAGGTCTGGGTTCGAGTCCCAGTTGCGACCATTGTCTTTTTCTGTTTTTCTGTGTCTTGTTTTCTTTCATATTTTCATTTAGATTTAAAAGTGTTATCTTCTTCTTCAATGATATATTACGTTGATGGGAATAACCTTCAAAAGTTATAAAAAGAGAGTTTTTCTCGTAAAAAATTGAATATTCATTTAGACTTTCATAAAGTCAATAGTTCCATATGAATAAATTCGGATACATTTATCCGAGACGCTATTCAGGTTACAAACCAATTCTTTGAATGATTGTTTCCAATAAAAAAAAAAAAAAAGAGTAGTTGCCTATAATATGGAAAAAGAACTAGTTGAAGATAATATTAATGATTCTAAATATTTGAAATATGAGATTGACAAATATGACGGTTTGACAGAAGTTGGCAATAGCGAAATTGGAAAACGCGCCGTCCCGGTTAGACGAGAGGTCTGGGTTCGAGTCCCAGTTGCGACCATTGTCTTTTTCTGTTTTTCTGTGTCTTGTTTTCTTTCATATTTTCATTTAGATTTAAAAGTGTTATCTTCTTCTTCAAAAATAAATATTAATTTAAAACATTTTATGTGCAGAGCAGAGAAGTCGTTAGTTCTAATAGGAAGTCGTCAAAGTAAAAAATATGCCATGCACCGAAGCGGCCCACCACTGGTGCACATCCGCACCAGTGGTGGGCCGACTTTGAGACAAAAATATCCTCGACTTTGAGACAAAAATATCCGAAGTTAGGCCTGCATCGTGAGTTGGAACATTAATTCATGATGGCTACCGATGCAATCTAATAGTGAGTTTAGATCAAATATGCAAATGCTCATTATAATCTGCAATCGCAAATTATTTTGGTATAAACAATGAAGCAATCTTTCGGTGCTCCAAGTGTATTCGCCGAATTCAGTAGAATGCTCTAAGAAAGCCCGTCCATTGAAGTAAACACCACAAGTGCTATCGAACAGTTTCCTTGAGTATTTAATCATGTTCGGATGCGACCGCTCCTCGAGGCGGTCTCTTCAAAGTGTTCTTGTGTTCTTAGAACTTGGGTCGACTTGTTTGTACTAGATTGGAGAATGAAATGTTTGCAAATGACAGAAGCGCGCCGAACTTTCAGATGACTGTTGGATCCGATGATCTGGATGGAAATTATAAAAATAAGTCCTCGGTGATCGCGGTGTAAGGCTCTCGACTAGCAATTCGATGGTCACGGGTTTAAATACGGCTTGCGCAAGAAAGTTTTATTTGATTGAATTTCGTTATTTCGAAATATAATCATTTATGATAATATAAGGTATTTTTGCGAAACAAGTATCGCCCTGGTTGTAATAGCACCATTCAGGATTGAAACGTTGCTTGGAATGGCTTTAGCCGTGTTTAGTGACCAGATCTGAATCGCTAGGAACTTCTCCGTCTCCTTCCACTCCCCATTACCTTCAGATTTAAGATATTCCAAAGTCTCACTGGTTCCAGGCGGTTGGGAGCAGCTGCGACTCTTGTAGTGAACACTCTCACTGAATGGAAGTGGAAGAATGAGTAATGAGCATTCGGTAGCCTAATCTTAACACCCCTAAAGCATCTGCAAGAAATCAAGTTTTTATTGTTCTCGTTCTTGTTCTCGTTGGTGTTTTTTTGGTGTAAATGGTGATAACCGTTTACACTAAAGATCAAGAAAAAAATTTTGGTTCCAGCTCCAGTTTTAGGCTCGTTCGGTCTAAATCCACCTTTAAGTCAGAAAATTTAACAGTTTTGAGTGATACCTTACGCTCTAGATGTATGTTAATATCGCCAATTATGATAATAGTATTGGAAAGTCCTACAATCCGCTTGAGAAAACACGACACTTTAAAAAGGTCAACGGTGGTTTGTTTTGAATCAAGTCGGTAAAGGGTAGAAGAAATTCGGCATCACAATCACTGAAAAGTCAAGTACCAATTGTCACTCTTGTAAAACGTAAGCCCTGGCGAGCTGAAATCGCGATACTCCGCGATTTATGTTAGAGATTAGGTCGGGCATTCTCTAAAGCTCGGAGTCTCTTTATTAAAAAAGGGTCACCATTTTTATTTCTCAGTTATGGTCAGAATATGCAGATTGTGTCCATTGAAAACATCCCTTACCTCCACTACCATATTGTTGGGAGATCTAACATTCCAACCTATTATACCTAGTAGTCAGTTCTTAAAATTGGCATGCCGTTGTAGAAGTATATTAACTGAGTTGTGTTCTATCTCACGATTCTAGAGGATCTGCGTTGAAATGTTTCTCTATTCTGGTATTGACAGTAACGTAATTATTTCGGTGCTTTATTCCTTTCCGACGCACTGATGTTACTTCATATTAAGTCCTATTTGCCAGCCATGGAATCTAATCTTATAGGTAGAGTATTAACGCATCCAAGGTTATACACCGATATCTTCTAGGCTGTCAAAGGGTACAAAAAACACTCCCATCATTATAACTGAGTAGTGTGGCCCGATCGTATATCGTAAATATGCTACACATTTTTTTCAATTAATTATTTGTGAAACAAAGCAAATTAATTAAATGAAAACTATCTTGTCAACGCCGGAATTTGAACAACCAAACACCTGATTCGTCCTCGAGATCTTTACCCCTCGATCACGAAGGCCGTCAGACTGCGATGAAAGGGCGGAATACTGGCAAGGGAAACCATGCAATCATTCTGAAAATATATAACGCAGATAAGTTTTGCAAGTCTGAAGGACGTTTCATCCAAATTATTAAAAAAATAATGTGTCCGTAAAAGAAATGTTTCATATTATGTATGGGGATTTATGTGGTGTATTGTGCTAAGCTTTGTTTTGAACATTTATTTATAATAAACACTAGCGCTGTCTGAATCTTTCAATTAACGAGTAACAATTTTGAAAAAAGTTTCTTAATTCATCAAAAATTTACGTCAATTAAATCAAAAAGTTGGTAAAACGATATTTTAATTGGTAATTTACCGACTCTCTGAAAATATTATTTATTTATTTATACCTAAGAGCCATTAAACCAGCGGCCGAGAATTTAAATTTCGTCGAACAATGATCTTGCGATCGTACCCTTGCAACTGTACGGGGCGGTTTCGATGAGAAAGATTAACTATTCTCCAGACCGGCATTTTAACATAACTCAATATCGATTTTATTTCATTCAAAATTTGCTTTGATAAATACGTTCATTCAAAAATGCTCAAACTCCTAGTGATAAAACATTAACATTATGTACTTTATGCAATTATTTTTTGATCATTAATATTCACAATTTTTCAATAATGTCTACGCAAAATAAGAATGTTTTTTTTTTATATATTTGTTTGTTCTTACAAAATATAATAAAAAAACGTAAATAAATAAACAAATTGAAGTATTTTCGTCACAAAACAAGCGCGCTGATCTTTTCTTATGATTTTATGTGAACTTAAAGTAAAATTCTGGAAAGTAGCTTTCCTAAATAATTTATTGATTTATTTTACTGCATGATTATATAATTTGAAATGTATGTTGCATATTACAAAATTTTGTTTGAAAATTTAACAAATCTGCCAACAACCTACAGTAAAACCTTAAATCCTTAAAAATAAACATATGTTCTCGAAAAAAGCTTTACTAGATAAAAAAATGGTCATTCGAAATCAATTTATAAGTTTTTGTGGAAAAGAGTCGAAAAGTCTAAAATTTGATTTAAAAATGATATTTTTCCGGTTTTTTCTGGTTATTCGCTCTTAACCTACAATCTTCAAAAATAAATACACATTATTTATTATCTTCATGTTTTTAATTAGAGTTATTATTAAGAGTTTAATTTATTCGTTTTCTTGTTTTTGGTTTAAATGGGAAAACTTATAATTATAAAATGTTGGCAAACAGCCTTCTGGAGCTTTTGGAGAGTTTAAAAAACAATTTGATTTAAAATCTAAGCCCTCATCAACGTTTTTTCCATTAAGTTTTTTTTTTAATTTCGTGAGTACTAAAATCACATTGAACTATTTCAATTTTTTTTATAAGAATACCACACAAGAGTCGCAACTACTCCCGTCTGAAGCCAGTGAAACTACGACATCTCCAATTGGGGTATGTTGTGAGGCTGAAGGTGGTGGGGAGGGGAAGGAGATATGGAAGAGGAAGGTGGGGAAGTACCTGGCTATTCAGATCTGGTCACCAAACACGGCTAAAGCCATTTCAAGCAAAGTTTCAATTACGAATGGTGGTCTTACACCAGGGCTATACAGGGCTTACACCAGGGCTATCTTGTGAGAGGATCTTCCACTCTGGAACGTGCCGCAAATATACTATATATTATTTTAAATTAATAAATTGTCCAATAAAAAATCCAAATAAAAAAATTTTGCTATGAAATACAAGTCCCAACATTAAAAAACTTTTTTGTAAGTTTCATTTTGAGAAAAAAACAAAGATTTTATTGTTTAATGATGCATGTACTTGCTAGTGACTTAAAATATACAGGTTTATCCGGAAGTATCAAGGGTATTAACAATTCTTTTTCTACATGAACTTAATAATTTTCTGTATCAAACTAAATACATTTTTTAATAAGATAAACCTTTATTTTATGTTTTTACACGGTGTTCGAAAACTCGTTGTAGAAGCGGGAAACTTCAATTTGATTTAAATATTTCGTTCGGATTTTTATTTTGCTTTATTTTGTAGTAGTAAGTAGAAAAGTAAATTTTTAATTACTAACTGTTAATTGTTATTTGTTAATTTTTATTTGTTAATTGTTAGCAACAATTTTTAAGAATTTTGGATTGGGGCTTCGAGATCATTTGTAATTTTATTTATTTTTGTGTTAAGTCCAATCAAAATATAGCACAAAAAATGACAATTCCTTGCAAAGGTTTGGGTAGTTGAATCTTCGATATATCGTTTAGGTTGCCACAGTGGTGTAAAAACCAAGTTTTCCACCACAGCAAACCCGAGAGGTCAAAAGTTCTCTCTCAACCAGTCCCTTCCGATTAAGCCAGCCACGCAGTAAGTGAGCAGATGTATCCGCGGCCAAGGTCCGGACAAACCTCACCCTTCATTAACCCACGCACCTTGCTAAGTCATCAAACGTAGTGAACCACTTAGGGTGACCTGTGATAGAAATGTTGGTAATCCTCTTAATGGAACCCGGGGTGGCGATATTCATATCCACTTTCCAAATTGTGAGAGGTA
Source organism: Glyphotaelius pellucidus (assembly GCA_936435175.1). Lineage (NCBI taxonomy): Eukaryota > Metazoa > Arthropoda > Insecta > Trichoptera > Limnephilidae > Glyphotaelius > Glyphotaelius pellucidus. The sequence continues at coordinate 18,799,200 of OW386545.1, forward strand.
GAAAGTGAAAACGAGAAACCGAAGAAGATTGTTAATTCGCGGAAACGACCGCAGATCATGATTTTACTATTTTTTATTTAATTGTTTACTTTGAAAAAACAGTGATTGACAGCGTTGTTAAGTCGTCATTACTAGGAAAAAAGGGACAGTAGTAATTTTGATTCCATTCTAAATATTAATTTAAAACTGCGTTGTCCGTATTAATTAGTCAATGCCATCACTTGTTAAGTTTAGTTTGAATGTTTTGTCATCAAACAAGGACGTGTTGTATGTAAATAAATTATTGATTAATAGTAATAACTTAATGATAGTGCATGAAAAAAAAATTATGTTCCACATAAAGAAAAATATTAAAATCCAAGAATGTTTTCAATTCTAGGTCCATTTCACAGTTTGAGCGCGTGCCAACGATTGAATTAGAGAGATAACGTCAAATAAAGTGAAATATGATTAAATCGTGTATGCGCAAGCAAATTTTACTTAAACCTTTTTACCATCCAAAATCTAAACAGTTTCGCAAAGGTGACTTTTTGCGGCAGAATATCTTTTCTCCCAGGGTAAGAAGTCGTTAACAAGATCTATTAAACATTCTAATTTCAATTTGAGAGGCGAGTATGGCAAGCTTGGAGTTTGGAGCTAATAAGCTTGGAATTTCAAACGTGGAGCTTATTTAAGCTAAGAGTTTTCAGCGTGGAATATCGTGCTTGGAGCTTTAAGTTGGGAGTTTTAAGCTTGAAGATTTATGGTTAGAACCTTGAGCTTTAGTTTTTTAAGCTTGGAGGTTTCAGCATGAAGTTTAAACTTGTGTCTTTAAGTTTGGAGCATTATCTTGAAAATGTATTTGTGAGCTTTAAGCTTTAGGTGTTGATCTTATTTAAGATTAGAGTTTTCAGCGTGGAATTTTAAACTAGGAGCTTTACATTTGGAGTTTTAAGCTTGGAAATTTACGGTTGGAGCTTTGAGCTTTAGGCTTTTAAGCTTGGGGATTTCAACATGAAGTATACACTTGTGTCTTTAAGCTTGAAGCGTTCATCTTGTATATTTATTTGTGAGCTTTAAGCTTGCATGGGCCTTAACGTTTGGAGCGTTAAATTTGAAATTTTTATCTTGAAAACTCATACTTGATACCTACAGTTTCTGACAACGTAACTTACTACTATACGCATGTCACTTATTGTGGAAATAGCATACTCAAAATATGGTAACTTTTTGGTCGAATTTTGTTTCATTTTCTTGCGAAAACGCCACATCACTGAGATATTCGTTTGTAAACAATTTGGCAAACAAAAAACGACCAACAATGTATATATATATCAACATGTACATCAGTTCCAACCGGCAAAAGATTTAAAGATTTGATTTAGCATTATTTAAATTCGTTATAAATATTAAATCTGGCGATACAAATAACAAACAAGTAAATTCTTTTTGACTTCTGAGATTCTCGATTTTAAGAGTTTCAGTGTTTGAAGTTATTTTGTATTGTCTCTCTTTTTCTTCATTATTATTATTTTTTTTTAATTTTGAGCCCTTCTACCAACGAACTTGTTTCTTGGTGCAATTGAATCTGAGATTCAACGCTTTTCTGAAAAGTTTTTTATCTTTTTGAACGATTAATTATTTAAAGATCTGAAGCCCGCGACTTGACGGCTTATCTTATGTTTTAAAGAACAATAAATATTAAAAATTCAAATTTTCAAATATTAATTAAGAAGACATGAAAAAAAAGTTGTTCTAATTTCCAAGCAGAGTAAAGTGAAACCTGCTTCAGGTGCCACGCAACCACATCTTCGGCTACTTTGTATTCAATTCGACCACCACAACACGAGCATGTGCCTAGCATGGTGGTCGAAAAATCATAAAATTCATGTAACCAACATTTTAATGAATAAAGAAAACTTTAAAAAAATCTATACAAATAACGAGTACTGACCTACCATTTTTTTTAACTCGCTGCCATCTTAAAATGTTAGAAAAAAAACTTCCTTTTTAAAAAAAAAAAAAAAGAAAGACAAACATTCCCGGGTTACGCATAACCCAACAATGTTTGAAAATCTCCTACTACCACCACAGAAAGCCGAAAATGTTTTTTTTTTTGGATTAGAATTTTTCAATGCCAATAAGGAACTCCAGTGAAAAATATAATGGCTTTAAAAAAAAATGTTTATATAGACCAATAAACGCTAATTCTGAATATATAAGTTTTATTAAATAATATTTAACGTAGAGTTTTAAAAAAAATATTTAAAAGTCCATTTTAAAACAGTTCATTAAAACACCCTGTCAAGTTGGTATTATTGAATTTGGGAGGCGCGACGTCACCCATAATTCTCCAGTCACCCTCAAACTTGTATTGAAGATATGTCAAGCTATCCAACATTCCGTATTATTGGTTTGTAGAGATTTGTACATATAATAGTTATTGTTTTTATCGAAACATTATTTAGGCCTAAATAATTCAGAAACAAAAATAAAGTATCTCTATTAATTTATATTATTTAATATATTCAAAAACTCGAACTGTACAAAAAACGCTCCAATGCTGAAATTCAAAATGGCGGGCGTCGAACAGCTGATTCCAGTTCCCTACAAAATTCATGCTTCGGTTTCCTTAATATTGATTTCGATTCGTAAAGCTAATAAAATAATAATTTCAAACAATTCTTATACCACTCTCCCGTAATAATATTGAAAAATATAATAATATAATAAAATATAATTCGTAAAGCTAAAAAAATAATAATTTCAAACAATTTTTGTACCACTCTCCCGTAATAATATTGAAAAATATATAAAATATAATAAATAAATAATTACATCTTACTTAATTACGTTTTACTTATTGAATAGTTTCATTACTTCTTCCAAATAAAATGACAACATCTGTTGAAAATAACTAAAACTTTCGTTTAAATCTTATCACCGCTGTCTCTTCCTCTGATTTGCTCTACCGCCAATCACTATTCTATATGTTCTCTTAACTTAACTCTTAACTCTTAACTCTTCCCAATTCCCTGCTTCAATCCGCCATATGTTTCAGTATAACTTGTTTATCTCTTTGGTCTGGTCTACAATCAACAAAATTTTCCGTTAAATCCATTCTATGAGCTTACGGGTTGATATGTCCTTTTCACTGGCATTTGCTTTGGCGTAATCAATAACGTTGCTTGACTTTTATTCCTTTCTGTACCTAGTTTTCGTTCCGATCTCTTTGACTGATTATTTTATATCCTTCTCATTGATTCGTTATATAAAAGATAAATATTTTCTTAAAATACGACTTTTAAGACGATTTTTATACAAAAAAGATAGATCGGGTATGTAGAAGCGTGCTAACTGTCGCCGAGCTACAACCAAACTTTCTTCAATAATACTAATTTTAACATATAAAATGGATGTTTCTTTGTTTGTCCCTTATGCGGTCCCTAAAACATTAATCTTTATATATAGTGGTGTGAGCTCTGGCGTTATAAAATTATTTCATATACTATTCATCCGATTGTGATGAATCTTTAGTGAATTGTTTTGCGCACTCTGGCGAAGGTTTTTTTAAACACACTGGTGAGCTCTAGCGTTATGAAATTTGTATAAAAAATTGCAATATTTGGTACGTGAGCTGTTTAAAAACTGAATGTACCAGGACTGAATGTATGGAAGGCGGGAGGTTCACTGGATGGGGAAAGCGGGAGAGGGGAGAGGGAAGGCGGGGAAGGCGGAGGAGGTACGCGAAAGAGGAAAGGATCGCGAGAGGGGAAGGGGGGGCGGAAGGGGAACAGGACGAGTGGAAAAGGATAAGCAGGGAGAAACAATTTCTTTATTAAGTGCATGCCGGGAGCTCGCTAGTAATTTATAAAACCAGGCACATCGTTTCTAGCGGAAAAGTTATGTCCGCCTCAATTGCAATTAGAAAATACAAATTCCTTTGCAACCGAAGCACAAGGGAGTATTGAAAAAAAAAAATTGAAATTACTGTACAATTGGGGAGTTCCAAAAAAAGCGTTTAAAGATGATTCGAGAAGATCTAAGTACCTCATAAATATTCTAGAAAATTATTTACCTTCCAAGTGTTTTAAAAATAAAACTAAATGAAATAAATAAGTTATTAAATTTGGCTTGGCATTTAGCTTTACGCCCACAACAAGTAAAAAATGCTCCGCGGTAATGAATTTATTTATGTTAATGGAAGGTGAATACCTACCTTAAAAGAATAGTGTTTATTCTAAGTTTATCTAACGCGAAACCATTTTTTTCTATGTATCGATGGATACAAATATTCCTTCCTGTCAACATTGCACGTCTCTTATTATCGCAGCCGCAGACCTTTTTTTAAATTAATTAATTAAAAGGCGTTTTTTCTTCTTTTAATTAATTCTAATTTTGGACGTGAAATGTTTAGATTGTTTAGTTCTCATTAATAAATCGAAGGCAAGTTTTACCACATGAGACAAGAGAATGATGTAACAAAAGGTGTCCTCTTTTTTTTTAAGGTGGTATATTTTTCCTCCTGTTTTTAAGGTGGTATATTTCCATTTCTATTTTCCATTATTCTCAACAAATTTGTTATAAAACAAACATAAATGAACTTAATGCTTTATAGAAACGTTATGACTCATTCATGGGACGTACGAGTATTTTATATTCCTCGCGTGTTCTCGAAATTCTAAACAAATATGGTGGACTTGCTCATTTGTAGAAAAGCCCTTTTGATAAAACGCAAAAATTTGTGTAGATGAAAGTTTGATATATTTTCAAAAGTCAAAGTTGTGACGTTGTGGGGGGGGGGGGGGGGTGGCGGAGGAGTTATAATAGGGGCCGCGTGAAGGTATTTGTAAACTGCATCCCGGGTTAAGTGGGGGAGGGGAGTACCATTTCGGTAGTACACCCCACGTGTTTGCCATTTCACAAAATAATGAGTTAGAGAAACACTCGTTAAAATACAGCCAACGTCACCTGTCAACTGGAATTTCGCAGTCAATTATTAATATTTAAAAATATTATTTACTTTTTTATTATAAATGAAAACTCCCGGGTTACGAATAATCTGACAATATTTTAAGAACTCCGACTGCCATCATTAAAAGCGTAAGATGTTGTTTATGCAATGATGAAGGACTTAGCTACAAGAAGAATTGAGCCCTTGACGCCTAGATGGGAACCTGACGCATTTGTTAACTCAACCATTGACCAAACCAGTATTAACTTTGATTTCCATTCTGGCAAAGTTTTTTTTGATAATCCCAAAGTGACTGTAGATGCAGGTATTTGAAATGAAGTAATCGCTTTTCTGTCTTTTGAAAACCTATACAGCCAACACCAAATGTATTTGATTGGCTCCCTAAATTTGTGAAAGCTAAAAATAGAGTAAATTGATCAGCACGTTTAGGTAATTTGTTAAAAAATAAATTATTATTATACCTGAAACGTATTTCATTTGTGTATGTTGGTATTCCAAAAGATGGTACCCACTTTATCAATTTGGGTATGAGCTTTATAAAAATAAATATTTTTAATGAATAAATCACTTGCATGGCTTAGAGTTGAAAAAAAACTTTTTTTTATTTTCCGAATGTCGGTAAATCGCCAGGAAATAAGCCAGAAAGGAAATAAATCCTCTCTGTATGCTAATTTTCTGACTTTCACCATTCATTTTGCAGGAAAATTTCCTGGGTTTTCTTTATTTATTGATCCAGACAATGGAAGATAAGATATAATGGTGGAATTCTATCTAATAAGAAAACCAATTAAAAAGCAAGAGAAGAAGCGTACTTTCTCATCTATTTAACCTATGGTTGGTGAAAATACTTTGTCACTTTGACATTCCACTTCTAACGATTTCTCGTATTCGTTTTGTCCACAAGAAACCTGTTTTCCACGCTGCCGATGGGACAAGGAACTTAATGTTTTGAGTCTCCTTTTTAAGAGAAAGATAAACGTTGTAAAATTATGAATTAAATAGCAATTTCTTCAATTCCTGGAGCTTGAATCCGGACATTTCGGTGTGAAAGTGATGCTTTTGCCCTACCTCTACTTCCCTACAATTCCTTACCCACTTTCCATATTTTATAAAACTTGTCTTGGGGGTAGTTTCAGACGCGAGTTTCACTGTAATATTGACAACATAAATATTTGTTTTTTCTAACTAGGTACGCCAGTTGTTAGTTTCATATCATGTTTATTTAACTAATTATATATTATTATGTTTTGAAAAGATCTCGATTGAAATAATTGAAAATCTTATAAATTTGAGGCACCTCGTAGGAAAAGGTCAAGTCATTTCACTAAAAACTTTCTATTCTCATTCTTCAGGTATTTAATATTTTTATTCTTAAAAGTCAGTTTTATTTACCATGCGGGTTTCCAAAACTATTTAAAAAAATTATACTTGTAACTTTCGGGTTGAATTGCAATATTCCTTTCAAGTTATTTATTATTCAAAATGGTTAATTTAACCTTCCTCAGTTCTTCGGGTCGTTATGACCCGAAACTGAAATTTAACCCATAATTGAAGTCTTAATTACTAATAGTCTGTGTAAATATAATGTTTTGTTATTTTAACATAATCTTAACTTGTTATTTAAACGTATTCTATTCCATAAGATTTCAATTTTTTTTGTTTTCTTTTATCATACCTACGTCATATTGTTTTACGTCAGGTCTTATATAAACCTAGCATATTTTATGTAACTATTTTATTTTTATTACTATTAAAATACTGTTACCCTCTTGTGTACCACCGCTCCGTGTATCATTTGAATGTAAAAGCCATATTATGGCGTTTAAATAAATATAATTTATAGCGACTTCAAGAGAATTATTAATTAATTAATCCATTCACTTATTATCATTCTCTTATGTTAAAAAATAAGGTTTCTTTTTCTTTTTTTGGTTCCTCGGGTTAATAATACTCGTGTATGAAAAAGGTAATCGGCTCAGAAATGCTCGTGTCTTGTAAATAAAATGCTTTGTTACAACAATAAAATTTCTAAAAACATACTTTAACATTTATCCTAACACCTTACTCGTGTCATTATTTTCATTTAAGACATGTATTACAAATAATTTAATTTAAAACCATTACTTCATTTTTTTAATTTGGTTCAACATGAACCGAAGGCTTTAAGTGTACATAGTATTTGAGGAACCGAGGAAGGTTAAAAAAAAATGTTTTGTTAGTATTTTTTTCTTACATGAGTATATATTTAAAACATTTTAACTTGTTTGTATTTACTTTATTAACACAACTTACGTTTAACGATCCAAAATAAATTTTACATATCCCTTTTTGTGATTTGTACCTACTTCTCTTCCAAAATATTTTCTTATGGATGGAAGCGTAGTGTTCATTAAATGTAGTTAACAGTTATGTAATAATAATGTAAAATATGCGCGTTAAATAATACATCCTGTATAAAAACAATATATAATTTCATATATCATTGTATTACAAAACAATATACTTTATTGAACCAAAATTAATAAGTAAATGCTATTACTTTAAAAAAATATATAATTCATATTTATGCACAAAACTTTATCAACCCTTTGTATTATTATGATATTTAAGTTCTTTAGCATTGCAAATTCTTCAGTTTTAATCACGAAAATTTGCACGTAATTATCTATGTGTTTATTTAAATTTAGGTAATATAAGTTCAAAGATTTTAATTTAAAAGTGGTGATGAACAACTTTAATTATTTCTCGAACGAAACTGAACAAGGCTGGAATGGGAATGAGAACATTTAGTTGTGAGTTTTCAGTAACTTCTGGGTTAGCAAAACTAAGAAAGTTTCCGGTATTTTCTAAATTAGAAAATATAATTAACCCTTGATTTACCTGGTGACTTCATACATACACAATTAACCTGGTGGAGTCCCCAGGATTCCCGGAAATAGAACCGTAAATTTAACATGAAATAAACACTTTTTTAAATGAAATGTTCGTTATATTTATTTATTATATATTTGGTTTTACAATGGCATAGATTTTTATTTAAAAATATAGATTCACAGCCTTTTATTAAGGAACTTCTAGAATATGTCACTTTTTGTAACAAAATTACGAGACCTAACTTCTAGTCTCAACATTTCAAAAACAAAGCAATTTTTCAAAGTAATTTTTAAAGAAATATTACAAAAACATACCGTCATTAGGCTAAAACAATACCGTCAGTAGGCTAAAACTATAACATTAATACCCCGTTGGAGTCTCACGGACTCCACTAGCGTGATTACTTATCAATCGGAGCCTCGCACATCGACGTCCGCTTACCCCCACGTCTGGCGCGTCACTTCATGAAGGTTCTGGAACGCAGAATTTGTAATTCCAAAAACTAACAGTTTTATGAGCGCTGAAAGTTTTCAATGGAGTCCCGGGGACCTACCGGGTAAATTAAGGGTTAATATTGCCTAGGTTTTCGGTTTTCTGTCACTTGGCATTTTTTAAAGTTTTCCTAAAAAGTGTTAGGTCTTTAACCCAAAAATGTATACAACCAACCTTTTCACTATGAGTAAGTTCCAACCTTTTTACTATGAGTATTTGAATGGTGAAAAGTCAGGTAGTTACTAATATCAAGATTGATTTTTTAATTTTCCCTGAATCCTTAAAAAAAAATTTAATAATTTTTTTTTTTTTTTTTTAAATTTCTTTATTCATTTTGTTTATTACAGGATTGTTTTATATGGTATTTCGACTACCAAGCTAGGCAAATGCCCGTATTATGGTAGTCAAGATTCATATTAAGTATATAATATTAATAATCATCCATATATATGTAGATGAAAGTACAAGCATATATAATGTCGAACTTATCACATAATTAGGTATGTGGAATAATTACACTTTTTCAGAGGCAGTTCCTGCCTTAGTGCTTTTGCGCAATGCACTGCCAAACATCTTAATAAACATCGTATTTAATACGAAATTACGCTCGACAAATGATGAATTCCCGCCAGGCCATTTCCAGGTTCTTTTGTAAGGTTCCACACGTTTATAGAACACATATCTTTCTCTTCAGCTTAGACAGCAATTATCTCAAGACTCCCTTCTCAGACTACTGTGGTGAGTGTGGTGAATGTGATGCGGGATGACATTGGAAGGGTGAAATAAAATTCTTTAGTATGATTAATACCCAATATTATTATTTCAATTTTCAACGTACAGTTGACACTACTGTGTAAAAAAGTGTGAAGAAAAAAAAGGAGATTAATTATTTTAATAAACTAACTCTTCTAATAGCAGTCTCCCTGCAGTGTGATCAGCCGCTCCTCGGTAATCCTCAATTTGAATTGCTCCCAAAGAACTGCAAAACGTGGAGATTCTTCTACCAGAAGAATCTCGAAAAGGCCTCAGCCTAGTTCGGTCTCCAAATATCTGAAGTTCCAAAACGTACATTACATTACATAAGTTACATTGACGCAGCGAAAGTAGTTCCTCTCCAAGCCGGTACCTAAATTAGCCTCGCTTACATCAAGAAATAAATCGTTGGGTTGATATTTCTGTCAACTATCATACATCAACCATGTTTTTTTCATAATTTTGAAACTTTCTTTCTATACGATCAATTTTCGAACTCGTAAATTAATATATAACAATTAACAGTTAATTGTTATTTATAAATTAATGGGGTAATTAAAATCATGGTTTAACTTTAAATGAAAAACCGCCACTTCGGCAAACTCCTCATAAAAATCTTGCACTCATGGCTCAGGAATACCTACGTCCACCGCCATCTGTCCTTTCCATTCCGTTTCCTCCCGCCAACGAAAACCGTTAGAGTTTCTTATAATAGGCAAGACTCCGGTACTTATCCTTACATTAATTATATTACACCATATTCACCCTATAATAACCTTACCAACTATTTCTTGTAGTAGACTCTCACGCACGCGAAAAGTGTTGTGCGTATTTCGATATGCCCAAAACATGACATTTGAACTACATGAATTCTCTCGAGTGGATGAAACTGTGAAATGAGCGAGATTACGTTCATAACGGAAAATCATATTATGTTAGATCAGTGAAGGCCTATTATGAAGCATTATGTTACACAAGCAAATATTTAGAGAGAATTAGGGTTAGCGGATTTGGAACTAATTAACAATAATTTACATTTAAGCGCTGCAAGATTCAAATACTATGGTATAAATATTTCTGTATTGACACTGTCATTTTAATGATTTTGGCAGGTCTCGCTTTATAAATATAAATTTTTAAAAATAATTGGGAATCATAATATTTCGATAATCATCGATTTTATCAAAAGCAACGAAATTTCTTTTCAATGTTTTTTTAATTACGACCCGCCAAAAAATTATTGAATACAATACAAGTTTGTAAGGTTAAGGCCAATTTGTGTTTGGGGCATCTATAAAAATAACTTTTCAATGATGTGCACCAAAAAATGATGATCTCTTAGGTGTACAAAAATGAATAATTAACTTTGATAAATATTGGGTCATTGAAACACCTACTTTTCAAACGGAAAGGGTGACAAATTAATGAAATGTGGTGAGTATATAGCTCTCATAAAATCATTTAATTTAACTGTAAGTAATACGTTTTACCACAAAAAGTTTAAGTAAAATGCACTGCTGGCCAATTTAGTCATGGGCCGCCTCTGTTGGGGAGAGTCAAAATATGAGAAAGAGGGGGAGAAGATGTGTTCTGAAGGTAGTGGGAAGGGGAAGAAGATGGGGAAAAGAAATATGGGAAAGCACCCGGCTATTCAGATCTAATGAACACGTGCAAAGTCATTTAAGGGGGTATTCTAGTCTTTTAAAAATCTTTTCTTCATATTTCCAAAGTTTAAATATTAAAAAATATCTCCTTAAAAGTATTTTTTAAAATTCGCATTATTTTAAAAGTTAAAACCATTTTAATTTCGCGGTTTAGACAGAATCCAACCAAAATATAAGTAGGACAAAATTTTAAACATCTTTTTCTCAAAACCACTTTTTTCGTGACGGTTGACGTGATATCTTAAGTTCTCCTAAACCAATTTACTTGAAATTTGGTGTTAGCCTTCCCTTTACATTACTATATGGCATGAACCAGAATTATAACAAAATTAACATTTTTACTATTCTAAAAAAATTCGGAAAGTTAAAAAAACTGGTAAAAAAATTTTTTTTTTTCAGACAGCCGCCATTTTGCGAAAAAAAATTATATCTTCTTCAAGGTTCATGCCACAGCAGCATTTGTTTAAATTAAAAATAAATTTGTTTTTTTTTTCGGATAACTAAGAGGGTTACAATCGTGTCAACCAGGGCGCGCCATATTTTTGAGACCCCCCACTTCAACACCCTGTAACTCTTAAAGTTTTTAATTTTTTCTTTTGATTTTTTTTATGTGTTCTTTAATGTTCAATAAATATTTGGTAAAATAATAGCTTCAAAAATATTATTGTTTTTTTTTTATTATTGCACCTGAAAACACCTACAATTCATGCTTCTAGACCAGAATACCCCCTTAAAGCAACATTTCGATTCTGAATGGCGGCCTTTCACCAAGGTGATACTGAAAGTATCTACCATTCTTTTTTTGCTTTTAAATAGCAATATAAATACTGTCAACTAATTAAAAACAGATCAGATAAAATGATCACATTATGTTGGTTAGAAACCTCGATAATATACGTCCTGACAAAAATAAGTTTCACGCAGGTTGTTATCAAAACACTTAGGTAGTTTTACATCCAAACTCTGGTCAACCTTTTTAGGTTGTTTTTCATGTGACGTCTAAAGCGGGACACACATGATAGAGCCAACGATCCAAATGCCCCCCGAGCCGAATCCAAACTCATGCGTGGGGAACTCAGATAGCTCGGCAGTCTCTGTTTGATTTTCGATGGGTCCAAAATCCACTGAGCCGAGCCAACGAGCCGTGGATTGACTCGGCCGTATGTGACAAATCCCGCTCGCCGGATTCACTGCGTATATTTACTTACTTTTATTATTTCTAGTTGCTTAATTTGAAATAAACCCTTTCCGAATATTTTCGTTATTTGTTTTTGGGGTGTTATGCCGTGTTGCGCTACCTCCTTCTTTAGCCAAAGTTATTTTAGTGGTGAAAACAATTACACAATTACACATCTGCCCTGATGATGGACACTGTAACGCTGTCCTAAACGTTGGCTAAAGAAGGAGGTAACGCAACACGGCATAACACCCCAAAAACAAACAACGGAAATACTTTTATTTGTAAAAAGCATTAACTTTGTGGCTCGCCATAATTTACAATAAAAACAGATAAATTTGTTTTAGACCACTTTTATTTTATTACACTCTACCGGTTTTGGAAGGCCCTTCCTTTGTCAGGAGAATATTGTAACAATATTCTCCTGACAAAGGAAGGGCCTTCCGAAACCGGTAGAGTATAATAAAATAAAAGTGGTCTACAACAAATTTATCTGTTTTTATTGTGACAATATTTTTGGCCGTGAAAATTTAAAAACTTATCTTTTTCGAATATTTGCAAAAAATACTTTTTTTTCAAATATTCTATCTCCCTACATTATTTTTAATACCACTTGATTCTAAATAAACCTCTGTGGAATATTTGGGGAAAAAATAACCAATTTATTGTACTCGTATACGATTGTGGTTAAAGTTGCGTGATGTAGATAAAACTGTCCTGGCTTCGCCTGGATAAAAAAGAGTAAAAAATAAAGTTTTATTACCGCATTGGAATGATTGAAAGCAGAAGTGCTTTGCCCAACCCCTTTAGAATGTGGACAAGTAGGTTTTTCTAGTACAGCAAATGTTTCTTTGTTCCTTTATTTTTCTCCCTGAAGGAAAATAATTTCTGAGACTGCTACATTACTAACCAAAGTAAGTAGATATTTAATTCAAAAGATTAAAAACATTTGTTCACAAAAATAAAATAAATTTTCTGGAACTCGACATTTTCTGAACGCAGAAGAACTGCCTTATACATTTTTTTTCATTTAAGACGCTGAGGTTTTCTGTTTGATATTATATTCTTTAATTTTTTTTTCCTAATTTCATGTTGGCCATAAGGTGCTTCAGTTTTGCAGAGGATAACTTGTTATATTAGATATTTATAAAAAAATTCTCAACGCGATAAAAGCCGTAAATGTGAAACTTCAATAAACTTTCTTCCGCGTAATTTGTGTCTTTATTTTTTCATGCTTTGGAGGCTTTTACATATTCACGTTATTATAGATACAAAAGTTATTCAGGAGTTAAAAATAAACGTATAGTAAATTTAAACTATATAACACATAATCATAAACTAAGACATAAGTAGTTTGTTGTAAAGCAAGTTTTAAAGAACATAGTTAAATTAAAAGAGCGATAAGTAGTACACATGAAAAAATAAAAATACAAGAGTTGAATTATCATAAAAAGATATACAAATAAGTTCGATAAATTTATAATGACTAGCTTTTCCCCGCGGCTTCGCTCGCGTGGTATTACGGGAAATTACTGTAGCGGTTGAACTTATCAATTATCCCCCCTCCTCCCCACCCCACCCCCTCCCGCATTCCGTACATTCTTTCCCTCACATTCAGTTTTCAAACATCTAGCCTGCCACCTAAATTTCACAAAGAAAAAAAGAATTTTTAATTAAATGAAGACATTATGAGCGAAACTCAATCGAAAATCTGGAAACAGAAAAATCAGAAAAAGATATTGGCACCTCTGGGACTCGAACCCAGGACCTCCCTACTTTCCGGGTTGAATCTTGCAATCATTCATAAAGATGGCAGCCAATAAAAATATGCGTTAAGAAAAATGAAGATAATATGGGTGGTTCTTAGTTGAAGTATGGTACAGTTAAAAGTGACCGAATTGGATATCGACACCTTAGCTCAGTGGATAAGAGCCCCAACCCGGAAAGTAGGGAGGTCCTGGGTTCGAGTCCCAGAGGTGCCAATATCTTTTTCTGATTTTTCTGTTTCCAGATTTTCGATTGAGTTTCGCTCATAATGTCTTCATTTAATTAAATATTACAGTTTGAGGTTTTACTCATAAAGTTAAAATAATAAATAATAATAAAAAAGAATTATCCAATTTTGTTCATTCGTTCGGAATTTATGCGCTTACAAACATTTCGGATGTTTATTTTTAATTAAATATTTGGAAGTTTGTTAATATAATACAAAATTACACTATTTATTATTCAGTCTTTATAATCGTTACGAATTATATTTTTAATGTAATTTTTAATGTAACTCTTATCTGACATTTATTCCAGCTTGTCCAAAAAAACAAAACATATTCTAATATTTGAATTTTCTGGGGCAGTAGCTGACCAGGGGGCTGAGTACCTACCAGCTTAGAGCCCACAAATATATCAACATCGTTTCCATGGGAATGATTTTTTTCTGACATTTGGAATTAACTCGATTTTGTTAGCGACAGAAAACGTATAACCAATATAATATATTAATATTTATAATTTCATAACGCCAGAGCTTACCATCATATACAACATATAGTCTGCGCATATAATTTAGCTTTCTATTGGTGAATGAATTTTAAAGTCTTTTTATTGATTAATGCCTGAAAAGGTCATAAACAAACTCGAGCAGTTTCGCATTTATAATATTATATAGTAATAGTAATATAGTAATAGTAATATAGTAATAGTAATATAGTAATATAGTAATAGTAATAGTAATAGTAATAGTAATAGTAATATAGTAATAAAGTAATAGTATAGTATATAGTATAGTATAGTATATAGTATAGTATAGTATATAGTATAGTATAGTATATAGTATATAGTATAGTATAGTATGGATAGTTTACCAGTACAAAAGAGAGAAAGTACAAAAAAGTAAGTACTTAGGTTTTTTTTTATTAGCGACCATATAAAATAATTGTAAATACAAAATGTAATGATGAATTTTATGTTAAATATTGTAATTCTTAGTCCTCCTCACTAGGGGGTCCCGTGCTGAGGCGGACTAAAATTATTTAAATATATTTTATTTGTCTTCTATGTTGTTTTTAGTGTTTCCATTATGGTTTTTTCATTAATCTCTTTCAGCCATATGTTTATTCTTGATTTGTATACATTACAATTTTTTATTAGTTTTATTTCTTTGGGAAGGATGTTATGAAGTTTAGTTGCAAAGTATGTGTAGTTTCTTTGTCCGAATGTGGTTTTGTAACTTGGAATGTTTTTTATATCATTTTCATTCGACCAAGTGTTATGCATGCACGGTCTAGTGGAGGATTCAGTATTTTATCGGTAATCTATACTTAAGTATTTAAAGTTTGTTATTATTGTATCGATCTTGAAGAGACCATCGAATATAATAAATCAATAAAATATTATAATAGCAAGAGTATCAAGATATAGGCAGGAATATAAGTCATTAATGTGAGTTAGTTATTATAATTTTAAAAATTAATACGAAAAGATTGTTGTTAATTATGTTTATATTTAGCAACCTTTATAATGCATATATAGTAGGTGTTTTGCAGAACAAAGCTTCATAAATATTTCTATAAAGGTGCAAATGCTTGATAATTAAAGCTTTAATTTAAATGATCTAATATGTTAAATTTAAGTTTAGACACCGATTGGTGACGATAAACGTCGATTGAGCTATATTTATTTCCGAGTATATGAAGCCTTTGGAAGTATTATTTCAGCGAGAGATACGTGACGTTATCGTTCTAATATCTTCTGTATTTTTCGTTTTCAAACGCTGACTTCAAAGAATACTAAAATAAAATAAATTCAAAATTTTAATTTTTAATTTTCGTATTTTTCAATTTTTATTTTTATTTTTTTTCTTCTTTATTTTCACCTGACTTTTAATTTTTATATTTATGTTTAGTACGTTTATTATCCGCTACTTTAAAATACAATTTTTTTTGTAAGTTCCATACAAAAATTTTTATGTATGACTACCACAACCCAGGCATTAGCCTAGTATGATAGTCAAAAAAAGACAATAAAGGTTATAAAATATTAAAAAATTAAATTCAAAAAAATAATTAATAATAAAATAAAAGGAAGCATGAGAAGGAAGGGAACGAACGTCGATGACGTCAGAACGAGCTCTCGTTGGGATTAGTTAAGCCTCGATTACATTGAGCGAGTTTACAAGCCGGCGAATTCACTATTTACTAGTAATCTCGCTCAGTGTAATCATGTATACTAGCTAACTAGCAGATTTTACATGGAACAAGGTTACTAGCAGATAGTGAATTCGCCGGATAGCAGCTTGTAAACTCGCTCAATGTAATCGAGGCTTTAATGGTGAATGGTATCTAATATTTTAAGTTAATGAATATACCTAGTGATGCAATTAAAAACTAAACACTTTTGAAATATTGAAAACCTTCAAAATAAAATAAAATACTTTCACTTACTTTAAGATAACATTTATCTAAGTGTAGGGTTTGCAATTTCACAATCCTGCAATCCCGCATCTTGCAATCCAAGCAATATTTGATTTCACTATCTCCGGTTAACAGGGAACAGATGGGACTCTAGCGCGGAATTCATCGGAGTTTAATTAAAGAAGCGTGTTGCACTAGTGACAGGATGTTACAAGTAAACAAAGAAAAAATATTTCTTAAAACTTCGCAAATTAAAAAAAAAGAAAAAATACTCTGTCATCCTTATAAGATCTAGTCCAATCTTCCTTAATATTGCGACTTAGTTTAATTACTAAGAAATTATTGTTAATTGACAAACAAAAAATTTATCTTCATTTTTTGAGGCATAACTTGCAAAAAGATGTTTATCCTGAAATTTTATTACCGCCATCTATTGACTATGAATTATTTTAAGTTTACTCTTGATTAATTTATTTGTTACTCCAAGAAATTGACTGCTGATAACACGGCTTTTGATGGCCTCCGTGGTCGAGGAGTAAAGCTCTTGAGTCGTAATCCGCAGGAATCGAATCCCAGCATTCACAAATAAATGTTCTTTGATTAAGTGTGTTATTTCAAAATTAATTCATTTAAAATAATACGTAGTATATTTGCAAAACGTTCCAGAGTGGAAGATATTCTCAGTCTCGCCCTAGTATAACTACAAGAGTGCTTTTTGCCACTTTTTAAAATACATCGGATGGCTTTGCTGCCAATTTTGGCAAATGTTCCTTTATTTGTAAAAAATTAAGTAGAAGTTTACAATTTTATAATATTTTTTTTATAAACCCTACGAATATCTGATAATCGAAAAGAGATAGGTGAATTCATTGGCTACATAGATCTATAATCAGTTTGTATGTCTCCATATTAAAATTCGGAGGAATGATTTTTTTTAATTTGGGCGAAAATTTTCAAAATGATCATCAAAAAATGTCGTACAATCGGAGAAAAAGTTTTAAATTGCGCTGTCGCTCCAGTGGATTAGACCATCATTCAGAATTGAAACATTACTTTGAATGGCTTTAACCTTGTCTGGTGACAGAACTGAATAGCCGTACTTCTCCTTCTTCCTCTTCTTCATCTCCTTCCCCTCTCCACTACCCTAAGTCTCAACATACTCCAATTGGGGATGCCATAGTCTCACTGGTTCCAGACGGGAGTAGAGAGCAGCTGGGACTCACGCAAAGTATTCACAAAAAAAAAATTATACAAATACTCGTAACTAGATTTTAACCTAGAGTATTTTAATCCAATTACGTTATTGCTACAAAACAAAGTAAAATCCATTTATGTTTTCAATACTTTTAAACGGATTTCTATAATTTCATAAAAAAAACATTCCGATATTTACTTTTACCAGGAAAATGGTTGATTAACTCATTTAATAGGTTTCCCTGAACACTTCTGCGGAAAGCTTTGAACGACACTGACAATTCAGTTAATTTTTATAATTCAGTGGCCGCTTTTAAAAAGGGCCAATGTCATTGTCCGAAATATTTTTTGTATACAACGGTGATAGTTCTATTTTGCGTAAAATTAGAACTATCACCGTTGAAAGCCAAAACCTTTTGATCATATTTTGACAAGCAACACGTATAACAATTATGCAGCTACACAATTTGATATAAAGTGGTATTCAAATTTTATTTGAAACAACCCAAATCTAAAACAACGAAAAAATATGTAAGAAAAGGGAACCATATTTTATTGTATAAACTTCAATTAATCGAGAGCTTTGCAAAGTCTTATTTTAACTCGACCGAAATGCAAAACATTTGGTCTGCCTGTAAATTTGGTAAGAGTGTTCCCTTTTAGTTTCAAGATGGTGGCCGTTTTACTGAATCAGTGAAGATTCTTCTTTCAAATGTGAAATCTTCGTTTTCGTCTTTAGTTGGACTTTCTTATTCAATATTACATTACCTTGGTAAAAGCGTACCTGCCTGATGAATGTTAAAAAATGATTTGTAACTGAGACAGAAACGATTCTTTTAATAACTCCTTATTTGAAAAAATTTTTTGCATATTGTTTAAAATTAGGAAGGGAGACGTTTAATTATTTACTTATAAGTCTTATAAGATTTCAGAGGATATTTTGGTTGCAAAAATTTAAATAAAATCTTTTGGGCGCCATGTCTACTACTGTTCATAGAACTAGTAAATTAAACTTATTGATTAAACTTTTGACGGCCTCCGTGGTCCCGAGGTAAGACTCTGGACTCACAATCCGAAGGTCGCGGGTTCGAACCCGGCGTGCATTATTTCACAATTTATTTATTTATTAAAATAATATATAGTATATTTGCGGCACGTTCCAGAGTGGAAGATACTCTCAGTATCGCCCTGGTGTAAGACCACCATTCAGAATTGAAACGTTGCTTGAAAATGGCTTTAGCCGTGTTTAGTGACCAGATCTGAATAGGCAGGTACTTCCCCACCTTCCTCTTCCCTATCTCCTTCCCCTCCCCTCTACCTTCGGCCTCACAACATACCCCAATTGGGGATGCCATAGTCTCACTGGCTCCAGACGGGAGCAGTTGGGGCTCTTGTGCGGTATTAACTGTAAAAAAAAAAAAAAAAAAAAAAAAAAAAAAAAAAAAAAAAAAAAAAAAAAAAAAAAAAAAAAAAAAAAAAAAAAAAAAAAAAAAAAAAAAAAAAAACCATCACGCTGTTTCGACAGAGAGGATGGACCACCAAAAAACTCGGTCTTAGTACACTCAAATTTATACATCATTCCTTGCCTCATTCTCACATTTATACATCGTTTCATACTTGCTGGCGTCCCACAGGGATCGGTTCTGTCTCCGACTTTGATTTTGTTGAACATCAATGACCTCCTTCATGTGTACCGATCGTTGTTACGCGGATGACATACAGTCCATGATGGTTTTTGAAGTTCTATAGCCCCGTTGTGATTTTGAATTCGGATGAAACGGAAAAGACGCACACAGCATCTGCGAAGCATCAAAATCCTATCAAGGGTTCTATTGGTTGAGATATAAAACGGAGGACGCTAGGTTTGCGCTTATTGGCTGCTTTGATTATGACCTCACTTTTCAAGGCTCCTTGGTTCTACATTGGTTGAGATTGTTTTGGTAAAGTTTGCTAACTGCGCTCGATTTTTTTTTGTTTGACAAGCCTCCAAAGAGCACACAAATATCAATGGCGAGGAGTTTGAAACAAAGTGTGAATGGTTATCTGGAGAGTGTTTCCTCTTGGGATTTTCTCCAAAGAGCACCCAAATATCAATGGCTCAGAGGAGTTTGAAATAAAGTGTGAATGGTTATCTGGAGAGTGTTTTCTCTTGGGATAAGACAACCTGGTCGAATTTAATGTTTTAAAGACCAATCATGTCTGATTGCGTCTAAAAGAGATCGGAATGAAAATCTAGTCTACTTCAACGGAAGCCAGCTTCCGAACAGGCCCTCTATTGATATGCTTAATGTAACTCTAGGTGACCAGCTCGGGTTCGGGGGTTCTATCGAACTCAAAAAAGCCTCTCAGAAACTGGGCGTACTGTACAAGGCCCAGTGGTAAAAGCAGATATTTTAATAGTACACAACTGCTAACTCTGTACAAATTAAAAGTGTGCAATATTGTTGAATTTGGTGGCCACCTCTGGTCTAGCGCCTCAAAATACCTGAAAAAACCCTCGACTCTTTGCAGAAACGAGCGGTTTGTTTGATAAATTTTCCTAACTTAACAAACGGATTGCAATCTTTAGAGCACAGGCGTCAAATGGGAATACTGCCCTTGTTTTACCGGTATTTCAATGGAAGATAATCCGTGGCACTAGCGTCACTGATCCCCTCGGCACGGCTGCATCGTCGGGAAACACGCCAAACACGCGCCCAACGTTCATGGTTGGCATTTGTCACTTGAGAACGGGTCGTTTCTACCACTAGTTCCAGAGTTAAGAGAAATAGAGCACGTGCTCAATGGGCCAGAATCATAAGACACTATGTCATTGGTGACTTCGGTTTCTATTCGAAACTACTTGGAAAACATTTCTAGTGTAGTGTCTAGTAACTGTTCAGTGGTAATTGGTAATTACACGTGGCACTCCCGCAGTTTGTTGGTTGAGAGGTAATAAGGGAGCTTGAAGGGTCTCCAACGTCTGAGACCCCGTTAAGAAGTTCTCCGAAACGTGTAAACTTCGACGTTAGACAGGATGCTAAGATCCCGCATTCTGAATTTCTAACGACCTACAACATAGTTCATAGTTAATCACTTAGGGCCAATTTTTTCCCAGGTTTTGAACAATTGATCAAATTTCAAAGTTAATTTTCAAGCTCTGTGAAATATCTATTCTTTTTTAATTTTTTATTATTTATTTAATATGATAGAATTAATTACATATTTTTATATGTTAAATAAAGTTTTTTCTCATTAAAATACATTAAATAATACCTCTTACACCCTTTTCAAGAGCAAAGCTCAGTTAAAAAGGCGGATAAACGCTTGTAAACCATTGTGCACTAAAAGTTCATTATAAAGCGTGCCACGAAAATAAAAAAAATCATTTAGTTCTGTTATTTCACATGCTATGTTATGATACGAAAAAATCACAGTGTTTCTTTAAATGTTACTTTAGACATTTCTCGGGAGATATTTTCATTATTTCATGCTTTATAATATTTAAACTTTTGCCTATTAATTATAATCTTCTTTTTTTAATTTTAGCGCGCTCTGTCTAACATTCGTATTTACATAAGATATTATCGTATATCTGTTTCAAACCATCTTCACTAATCCTATTCTTCCTGTTCAACGCTTTTGCGGAGCTTGACTCGTCAGATCGTACCTTTTTTAGTCCAAAAATAGGAATTATAGATCAGATATTTTTTGGCTTTCCGCCTGTAATCAAATATCCGCTCTTCCATCATGCCTTATCTAAAATTGCCTCCCATCCAATCAACACCTCATCTCTTCTTAGTCTGAACTTAACTCCAATCATCCATATAATTATGAAATTTACCCTTTTAAATAAAATTAATACGTAAATTCACCTTCCCTTTTTCCAAAATTAAATGATGGACCGGAATACCCTTCCAGGGTGAAAGCAAGAACCGTGAAAAAATTGCAATTATTTTTTACCTATATTTTTAAAACGGGATAACAATTTTGTCACATTCACGAGTACTTACGGTGTGCGAGGAAATTGTAATAATAATTTTATCATAAAGGTATATTACGAATCTTCATTTAATATTATATTCACCTCTATGATGTTGTTAAGGTTTTATATTTACATCCTAAGTCAAACACTAACGATGTGTTCAGATAAATTTAATTTAAGGGCCAGTGTATGTGAAACCCAGACTCCCGCGACCTCCGACTTGAATGTTTGCTTGAACATTACTATAAACTTTGTCAGTGGGGGCGTGGTTTCGAACAATTCTTGTTGGAGATGCAATTTTCATGCCGGTGTAAAACTTTCTCCTCTTTCTGAAACGGGGAAAGCAGGTGAAGAGATTATTTAATTTTTTTACAGCTGCCGCGCGATGTGGTCAGTCATGGAGAATAAATCGTTCAAGTTTTCGGGGTTATGTCAACTTCGCAATGTCCAGTGTTTTTTATAAAATGTTCTCCACGTGCAAAGTCGTATCTTCCCCAAGAATAAACTTTCTAAAAAAGTGTTTTTATCGGAAGTGACCTGCCAGGTAAGTATGTTTCTGCATCTATTTGTAAATAATAAAATTGGATAGATCCAAATAATTCAAAATAAATTTTAAAGCGCCCTTGAGGTGAATTTTCACGGTGCTCTACAAATTGTCCAATTATTATTATTATTAATAATTATGAGTTTAATAAATGTAAACACATGCCGTCGTAATGTATGATTGTTTTTATTGTGAACTCACTTGTAAATAAAGTCTATTCGTTTACATGAAGTGGGCCCAATAAACCTATTTTTGATAAAACTTGTTGTTTTGAAATTTTTAAATGTTACATTTAGGTCTTGTACAATTGGTAGTAGCCAGAAATGCTCGTATGAATGTAATGCCAATTCGTATTTCTGGTGAAATTTTTCTTGCACATATAGTATAACTAAACCCAGTTCTTCAAAATCGGTTTCATCGATAAATAAATAACTTATAAAATTTCAAGGTAGTACAATTTAACTTGAAATCTGCGTTCTTTCTGAAAATTAGATGTAGCAACTACAATCTTATTGTTTACACCGTAAGAATCTCTTCCACACCAGAACTTGACGATTTTTGACGTCGACGTAATTATTTATGTAGAAAAAATTCTCAAATTGTACATTTAAGTCGTGTAATAATAGATATTAGCCAAAAATCTTTCCTGATAAGATATCTATAAAATATATTTATAAAATCTATTCTAGCATCTCTTCCACATCAGAAGTCATCTTGACATTTACGGAAACGTCAAACGTCAAGTGTTCAGTACGTAGATACGTCTTCATTAAAGATCTTTAGGAAAATGATGTAGCAACGCTCACTTCACCCCAATGTTTCAACCATGTTTCAATAAGTGGAGGAGACGGAAAACGAAAAATGTTTGTAGTAATTTTCAGGCAAACGTTCATGTCGGAGGTTAACGGAGACCTGGCTTTATAGTTTGACGACGATTCACACAATTTCTAATAACTAAAATACCTGACGGTTAACTCGTGTTCCTCAATTTACGCTGAAGATAAACTCATTGCTTCGAGAAACTCCCTGAGGATATAATAATTGTTTATTCAAGTCGAATAGTCAGTAGATTAAATCACAAAACGTGCTCTTGGAATATTAGTAGTTGTTTCAGCAGTCAAAATTAATCATGAATCTTCCGCGTTTAAATGATGCGGATATTATTACGGCTTCTTCGAAACCTTTGTTTTTACAATTAACTAAACCATATTTGTTATTTAGAACTCAATTCGTGGAAGTAGCAAAGTAAAACCCATGAAACGGTGGGATTTCAATAATGAATTCGTCAGTAAACGACTTAATTGTTTATTTTTTCATAAGAAAAACTCTCTTTTTATAACTTTTAAAAGCTATTCCCATTAATGTAATATATCATTGAAGAAGAAGAAAACGATTTTCGTTTGTTTTTGCTCTCCTAAAAAGTTTGGTAGGTACTTGTCTCTTGACCCCTCATGTCTTTCCATCATCGTGATGTTCTTTGTCAAACTCTCATCCCCTTTCCATTAATCCTAATCACATAAAGGTTCAAAATCCACATGAACCTTATGCGGGTCTATTGGATAATAATTTTTTTTTTTTAAGCTCTGGGGTAATGGTAATTGTTTGAGAATTGAGATTATTTTCGGCGCTACCCATTAAATTAACATATGTTTTCAGTTAACCCTCTTAAATAAAATTTAAACATAAATTCAAATAATGTGCCATGGATAATTCAGCAAGTCGTAGTCTGAAGCAAAAATACAGTTCATACTTACGATTTTTAAGTAGACAATTGATCAGTCATACTCATGTTAAATACAATGCAGAACTGGTATCGAGATAAATGATGTTCAAGGATTATCTTTAAAGTAAACCAAAGCAGTCAAGAATAATATCATTTAGATTCCAGAAAAGTAGTCAAAATAATGTTAGTTGCTCCAGACGGATTTAAAGATGGCAAACGTACAAGATAAAGTCGATTCAAAATACATGCGCTTGGATGAATTTTTATACAGTACAATAAAAGCTTTATTTATTTATTTAAGGAACATAAACAATCTTTGTAAAATAATATACATAAAAAGATGATAAAAAATAGACAAATTATTAATGTTCACAGATAGGTATTTAGAAACAAGACTAACTGAATGCAAAGTAGAATATTTAAGAAAAATGAAAAAAAAAACAGAACTAAACAGCAATTTTATAATAATAGTACAAATCTGAATTCAACAAATGATAAACCAATACACAACAATAAAATAAGTGTTATTATAACTGTAATAGACTGCAAAACAGGTATTATCTTGCGTAGTTTAGTATACAGATGACTATCAAGTGCTGATTTTATTGGTTCAGTCGAAATCTTCCGATTATATAATAGTGACACATAATTTTCATCAATGATCGCTCTTTACTTCAATCTTTTATGGCTCAGGTATTGGTTAATGTATAATCTCTATTTTTTTCTCTCCAGAGAATATTGTAAATGGTACGTACTGGAACATATATTCTCCATTACTTGTAAATGGATGCCTATAAAATGACTGATTCTTTAAAACATGACTGTTTATGGACGGGTTGTGATTATACTGAGGACAAACGTTCATTCAACCTGAAGGCTAGTTCTGATGTGTCGAGCCCCTGAAACCTAATGTCTCCGTACATTAATTTATTATCGGTAACCTTCGGCACAACTTGGCAACGAGACCATGTGACGCATAGAACCCTTGAGTTTAATAAGAATGAAATTATAGGTTATTTTGAATCATTAAAGTAATTTTCTTCCGAAATTGTTTAATTATTGGAACAGGGAGTTTTATCTGAAATTATAAATTAAGGAACGTTTTCACAACAGAAATATTTACAAAAAAGTATGTCAGTTGTAGATCAGGAGTCACTAAATGTCGCTTTCTTTTATTTTGTCTGTTTATTTTGGAGTGGTTTCACGATTATATATAGATTTTACCAAAATAGAACATTTAATTTATTTTGGGTTTTGTGGGATTCGACTCTTGCTTCGATGGATTTCTGGCCGCTGAGGTTTTTTCAGGCGCTTTATACCGCTACACTATTGGAGGCTCGCGTTCAACCATGGATTTATCGCATTACATAAGAACCGAGTAACTGTGAATAAATAAATATTTTATTGCTATCTCATTCTCTAAATCGCAGGCTAAATCCTATAGATGTACGCGTTTGTCTGTTTTTAGTGTCGCTCGCTTCCGTTTCATCGATTTTCAAAACACAACGGTGCTAAAAAAGTTTCACTTCAAAAACCTTTTGGGATAGAAATTTCTCTACGTGAAAACGCTCCTCAATAAATATAACATTCTTATTGAAATCCACAACATCAAAAGTTTCACTCGTGACCTCGATACAATACCAGGGCATCTGGCACGGATGATCGATAAAAAATATCGATTATATCTGTAATTTGTCGTCGTTCTCAAGCATTACTGAAGATCGTCAAAGAATTAACAATGTTTTTTTTTTTTTTTTTTGACGTAAGCAGTTGTTTACGTTAGCAATCTGCAGTCAGGAATGCTCAGGAATTTTACAAGTTACCTGACTCGATCGGCCGTGCTGGATACTCGGAATGTTTATCAGTACATATTTCGTTCAATGAAATCTAGCTTTGATTATTAAGATCATTTTCAAAACTATAAGTAATTATTTTGGAGAATTCTGATCACCGACAAAGTACCTTTAATATAATATTTGCAACAAAAAATTATTTAAATTGAAGGATAGTTGAAAATGGGTTTAACAAGGTTAGCTCACCGAGGGAGTAGAGCGAGCATTGGTTAAAATTTGTGACGTAGCTCAATGTTTTACGTCAAGCGTTCGAAATTTCGAAAGCGGCCCAACGAGTTTTTTTCGCAAAAGGTCCGTATGAGCTTACCTCGTTAAATGGATTTTCTATTTAAATTTTCAAAATTCGAATGGATTTTTCGAGAATTGAGGCTTAATTGATTTACTTGTTTATATTTAGATGATACGCGAAGGGAAATAATTGTTTTTTTAACTCAAAGAGTCTAATTTGACATCCAACATCCCCAACGCTCTAACGCCGAACGCCCGTAAACTACAGAATCCGTTACCCGCACACTGCTACTCCCATGATAGTAGTTGAAAATTTTTTGACGAGATATTTGTACGCTTTAGCACTTCTTTACCTATCCTGTGATTTTTCACGGATCTTGCTTAATAATCATCCAAAAATCTTCGTAATATGTGAATACTTTAACATTCACTAGGCTTGTCGGTAAACGAACTTTTTTATTAAGTTACGAAACAGTTATGCAAAGTAAAACTAAAAACAGGAACATAAATCATCCTCAGCTTTTCGAAAATAAATGGCTTGTTTTCCGTTGAGAAGTTAATGCAGTAAAAGCTTTCTTTCAAAAGAAAACATTACATTTTCTTGAAGGTTTTTGGCAAGTTCGTTCTTTCTTGAAAATTGCCTTTTAGCACCGACTAGATAGATTTCATGTGTAATGCTGCGCATAACCAGATGAAAAAATGCGCGAGCCAAACCATGAACTATGGGAAACGGCGCGAACAGGTTCATAATGGCGTTTAATTCGAGTTGCAAAAGATCAAAATTTACGAATCAGCGAGGGAGGCGTTAAATTTTTTTCGTTAATATTTCCAAATTTAATGTTATTACATCTTGATCAATTCAGGCAATTATTCAAACGTTCTTAACCTCCCGCAACATAGTTTACATAGTAAAAATATTTGTTATTATACGTACATTTACAAATTAATTAATATGGATAAAAATCTGAAGTATCGATACAAAAAATATTCGTCTATTAAATAGTTCACGTCCTTTGAAATACATAGTCATCACATCATGCAGCGCGACGGCTATCAAGAAAATAATTATGGCCCCTTACTAAGACCCCGTGGTCAAGGGGTAAGAATCTTGACTCGCAATCCGAAGGTCATGGGATCGAATCCCGGCGTTGTAAAATAAATTTAATTTGATTAATTTGTGTTAGTTCACAATAATATGGTGTAAATTTACCGCACGTTCCAGAGTGGATTCTCAGTATTGTCTTGGTGTTAAGACCGCCATTCAGAATTGAAACGTTGCTTGAAATGGCTTAAGCTATGTTTGGTGATAGATCTGAATAGCCAGGTACTTCCCTACCTTCTTCATCCCTATCTCCTTCCCCTCCTCACCACTTTCAGCCTTTTGACATACCCCAAATGGAGATTCCATAGTCTCATTGGCCCCAGAGGGAGCAGCTGGGACGCTTGTGAGTTACTCGCATTAAAATATATTAAATAAAAAATACATGTTTTTGTCTGAATATTTTGAGTCAAGTGTCTGTTGCTACTTACGTTAATTATTTCATAAATCTAGCGTTATCTTGACCTTTGTGAAAAAAGGGTCGGATACCCGGTCTGTACGTTTAGCATCCTGGACAGGGAATTTTGGGAACCGGAATAACGCCATGTACGAAACCTCCCGAAAAAATAAAATTATCTTCCATTTCTTTAGCCCAATGTGCCAACTGTCTGATATAAGGTTTATCATTGCCAACAGAAGATTATTATGTTGTTAAATGAATATAAATGTTATGAAACCTTTTGTAGCTTCGAGTCATAAAATATTGTATTTTGTGACCTCCTTATCAATAAACCCAGCAGTGTTAAGTGTGGTGTTATAATTTCTAAACGGATAAAATAAATTATTAGTTCAACTTTATGACAACCCTAAAATGTACTTGGTTACGCGTTATTTTATATCATTTTTGATTGAAGTGTTTATTATTTCAGGGTACTGAAATTCAATATAATAAAAATATTAAAAAATAGGAAAAATATTTAAAAAATAAAAATTTTCTGACGGGGTGAAAGCATTATTTGCAACTTTTACTAAGTAATTCTTTGGTTATTCAGAAGTACAAAATATTTTTTACAAATAAATAACTATAGATATATGGATGTATGTTTCAAATGGTTCAAATCTAGCCAAAAGGCGGGAGACATGAACCTTGAAGTAGAGAGACATGCCCGTAATATGTTTCACAATTATCGCACTTAATTGATTGTTTTCAACGATCATTACATTTTAATTTTGAAAGAAGGCTAATATAAGAAAACAAGAATAAATCAAACATGAAAAATTTGCAGAAAAATTATTCGGAAAAAACTTAACATAACTTAATATTTAGTAAAAATTTAACAACATTTCGGGAAAACAAAAATTAATTGTAATTTAACAATAATATATTGTATACTAGCTGGTTCCTGGCATTAGTTCCAATGCCATATTCGAATAATTAAATTTTTCCCCCCTTAATGTCCTTTCCCGTGCGTCCCCGTCCCCCTCCCGCGCCCCCTTTCACCTTCCCCGCCTTTCCTCTCCCGCTCTCCGTTCCCGCCAACCCTCCTCCCTCGTTTAATATATTCAGTCCCAGTACATTCAGTTTTCAAATAGATCGCGTGCCACCTGTTACATTTTTTTTTCAAATTTTCATTTTTCATACATTACATTTATTAATTTTTGTATATTATAAGCACAATCAATCAAATTTAGTACCTAACATAGGTACCTATTTAAAATATCTATATTTTTTTATTCAGCGCAAAGTATAAGACGAGTACTTCAAATAGATTCATAAATTTAAAAAGTTTTGAAAATTGAATTTTGATTTAACAATCATTCTAGACTCACAATCCGAAGGTCGCGGGTTCGAACCCGGCGTGCGCAAATAAATTTTATTTGATTAATTTGTGTTATTTCACAATTTATTCATTTAAAATAATATATAGTATATTTGCGGCACGTTCCAGAGTGGAACATACTATCAGTATCGCCCTGGCGTAAGACCACCATTCAGAATTGAAACGTTACTTGAAATGGCTTTAGCCGTGTTTAGTGACCAGATCTGAATAGCCAGGTACTTCCCCACCTTCCTCTTCCCTATCTCCTTCCCCTCCCCGCTACCTTCAGCCTCACAACATATCCCGATTGGGGATGCCGCAGTCTCACTGGCTCCAGACGGGAGCAGTTGGGACTCTTGTGCGGTATTAACTGTAAAAAAAAAAAAAAAATTGTTTAGCAAAGTGCCTTTCTCAAATTTTTGACAGTTTTGCAAGAATTTTTGTAATGATTAAAAAACTTTTCAGATGTATTGTCATGTAGTTGTAATAATCCAGAAACCTTCGCGGGGGTTTAAAAAAAGTATTTTGAAAGTTTCAAACATCTCATAAACTCCCAAGAACCTTTTGATTTTAATATTTATGTAGATTTGCCGTACGCGGTGGTAGATTCTTTCAGTATCCTCTTGTTAAAAAACCAACATTCAGAGTCGAAAAGCTACTTGTAACGGCTTTGTCAGATAAAATTTAAAAAAAATCTTAATGAAATATGAAGCGGAAAAAAAATACCAAATAAAAAGGCAATGTTTTATTTAAAAGCTCTAAGAGTGTACATAACTATATGAATAATTTATAATAAAAAATAAGGCCAATGAGTGTGGAAATCAATCCTTTAGCTCAGGACAATTTTAAGTAAGTAGTTCACTTAGCTGCCGTTAGTCTACGAGGTCTCTTTCTGGTATCATCAAGTATTCTCGTTCCCCAAATTTCAAGTTCCCGAAATATTCAAAGGCTTCGTGGTGGCCCAATTAACTCAGTGGTAAATCAACCCTCCGTAGAATCTTATTATAGCACCACCTCGCAATATAAACCGGGAATTATCTGTTCAAGGTGCATATCAAAGGCCGTCTTGTACATTTTGTTTTATTAATAGATACTATATATAAATTTATGATACCTACAATATCCGCGTATGCTTTGTAAGATCTTACAATGTACGTATATTTCGTGTGTAACATTGCCTATTGATTAAAAGTAATAAAGTTGTTTTTATAGAAATAACTAAAGACCCATTAACCAGCGGCCGAGCCATCAAATTTCGTCGAAATATGGTCTTGCGATCGCACCCTTGCAACGATACAGGGCGGTTTCGATGCGAAAGATTGATTATTATCATGTATTCTTTAACTCAATATCGATTTTATTTAATTAAAAATTTGCTTTAAAATATACCTACATCCAGGTTATCAAAAAAAAATGCTCAAACGCGGGATGATAAATTTATATACTATTGTATTTATTTTCTATTGTAATTATTTTTTGCTCGTAAGTATTTATAAATTTTCAATAACTAAAAAATAAAAAAAGTCTGAATTACATTAGTTCGTAAGACCGTAAATAAATAGACAAACTGAAGTATTTTCGTCGCAAAACACGTGCGCCGATTTTTTTTAATGATTTTATTTGAAATTAAAATTCTGAAAAGTCGTTTTTCTTAGATAATTTATTTTACTGTTTGATTATATATGATTTCAAATGTCTGCTGCGTAATACAACGTATTGTTTAAAAATTTAACGATTCTGCCAACAAACCAACGATATAAACTAAAACATATTTTTTCAAAATTTAAAACAAAACTTTACTGGCTTAAATAACAATTTTTCGAAATGAATTAATATTATTGGTTAGAAAGAGTAAAAGATAGAAAGAACACTTCTAGAATTCAATTTAAATATGACATATTTCCGGTTACGTCTGGTTATTCTCTTTTAAATAATGAAATGCAAATAATGCATTTTTTATTTATTGTTATTTTATTTTCATATGTCAAAGAAGTAATTTTTCGTAAATTTTGAGTAAAGCTTTTAAAAATAGGATACAACGATGTCGGACATGAAAAATATGAATAACTTGTGCAAATTTTAGAGTTTTATTTGTAGGATCTGTGCAGCTGAAAGAATTTATTAAAAATATATAATGTAGATGTTTGATTCCTTAATTTAATTGATAAATAAAACACTTGTGTTGCTAAGTTGTGTAACGAAGAAACGACATTTATGTTTATTATATCACTTTCTTTTTATGGTTTCTTCTAACAAACTGACACTTTACAATAAAATCATATAATAACAAAACAAGTGACAATTCTCAATCTAACCGACACCACAACAATACTTTTTCTTTACATCTCCCCCCCTCGGGAAAGAAAATTATTGCAAAATTTTCTCATCTTCGATGTCCTCTTCTTCCAATGTTTGAACTGGAATAAGTTTTGTGATGTGGAATAGGTTTGATTCTGGTTTTTTATGACCCGTATCTATCCTGTATATGGAGTTTGAAATTTTTTCAATTATCTCATATGGTCCAATTTTCAGTTCATCCAATTTCTTCCTGTTCAGCTTGTTTCCATTTTCCACAAACACCATATCCCCTACGTTAAACTCGAAGTGTTTTCGCTTTTTATCGAATAATGTTTTATTGTAGTTATGTGATCTTATTGTGTTTTTAAGTGCTATTTTCCTGTCTCTGATCCAGTCACTATTTGATTCTCGTTGTTTTAGTTCATTCGGTAAAATCGTGCTGTCCGTACCATATAAAAGGTAACTCGGTGCAAAGTTAGTGACTGAGTGAATAGTCTCATTATATTTTCTTGTACATTCTTGAGCTATTGCTGTCCAGGCTCTCCTTTGTTCTTTTTCATTTATTTTACATCTTATTTTGTTAACTAAAGTTTGATTCAGCCTCTCATTTAAACCATTTGAGAATGGTGCATTTACTGCTGTGAAGATCATTGGTATCCGCTTGTCTTGTAAATATTTCTTGAATTCTTTTGAATTGATTCCCGGGTATTGATCGGTAAGTAGCATACCTATGTCTCCTGTTTCTGTTTTGTTAACTAGATTTACAAAATCGTTCGCAGTTTGAGTTTTTGAGGTAAGAACGAATGCATATCTTGTAAAGTGATCTACCAACAAATGCAGAAATTTTTTTGTTGACCTTGTACCTCCAAATCCTCCAATTGTGTCTATAGATACTATTTCAAAAGGCTTTGTTGCCGGGCCTAAATGAGACATAACGCCAAATTTGTCTTGTCCTCTAGATTTATTTTTAATACAAATTTCACAGGTTCTGCAAACTTTTATTATGTTTTTATTTAAATTTTTGGCTACGTAATGTGTGCTTATCATCTTTTGCATTTGTCCAATTCCAATATGGCAAAGGTTTTCATGTATTTTTTTTATGAGTTCCATACTAAACTCTTCTGAAAGAATAACTTTTTCTTTTTCTCTGATTTTTTTGAAGTATATATGGTGTTTCTCTATTAATTTGCTTTTTTTATTTTGTATTTCTTCATTTTTATTCTGATCTTTCAAAATATCTTCCACTTTAATCATGTTTACGACTTTCAATTGTTCATCCGTATTTTCATTTGATTCTAGAACTGGATTTCTGCTTAGACAGTCAGCTTCCAAATTTTGTTTTCCTGGAGCATATTTTATGTTAAAGTCATATTGTGAAAGATAATATGTTAAATCACCCAGCTCTTCATCAGTTCTAGATTTGAGGTTCATGTTTTCCAGTGGTTTGTGATCTGAATAAACTGTAAATGGTTTACCTATCAACCAGTATTGCCAGTATCTCACTGCTTCTTTTATAGCTAAGCATTCTAGGTAAATTGCTTTTTTCTTTTTCTGGGCTCCATTTAGTTTTTTCGAAAAGTAAGCTACTGGTTTTTCTTTTCCATCAGATTGTGTCTGTTTTAAAATAGCTCCAACACCTTCTAGAGAAGCATCCGTGTATATATTAATTGGCAAATCTTGATAAAAAATTTCCAGGATTGGTTGTGAGCATAGTAGATTTTTCATCGTTTCAAAAGCACTTTGGCATTTATCAGTCCAAATAAACTTTTGGTTTTTCCTTAGTAAATTATGCAAAGGATCTAGTATTATTGCACTCTTCGGAATGTACTCATGATAAAAATTGATTTTTCCTAGAAATTGTCTCACATTCTTCTGTGTTTTTGGAATAGGAAAATTCTTTATTGAAGTCAAATTATCCTTTACTGGCTTGACTGAATTATTCTGAATTATATGACCCAGATATTTTACCATGTCTGATGCAAATGTGCATTTTGTAAATTTTAATCTAAAACCTTCCATTTTGATTGCATTCAGCAGCTTTGTCAGATGATCAATGTGTTCAGCAAAAGTTTTTGAAAATATAAGAATGTCATCTATGTAATTGACAGCAAATTCGTTTAGTTTATATTTTCTCAATATATTGCTTAATATCCTCTGAAAAATTGCCGGAGAAGTCTTTAACCCAAAAGGCAGGCAGGTCCATTGATAATGTCCCTCCTGTGTTACAAATCCTGTTTTTTTTTTGTCTTCAATCCGCAGCGGAATAGACCAAAAGGCTGAGTTTATATCCAGCGTTGAAAAAAATTTGCAATTTCTGGTCTTCGTCATTAGGTCTTCAATCAACGGAAATGGTTGAGCTTGAGGTACAACTATTTTATTTAAGTCTCTGAAGTCTATGCATAATCTGGATCTTTTGTTTTCTTCTTTTTTAAATGCTAGAGTAACCGGTGCAGCAAATGGACTGTAGGACTCTTCTATCAGTTTATTGTCTAATAATTTTGCTATTTGCTCTTCTATTTCCTTTTTATCTTCTACGCTGCATCTGTAAGGCCTCTTACTACAATATTTATCTACTAATAAGTCTATCTTCGCTTCGTATCCATTAACAGTGCCAACATCATATTTACTCTTCGCAAACACTGATGTGTATTTGCCTATTAGTTCATTTATTTCTGTTTTTTGATCATTATTTAAATGATTTATTGTTATTTTAAAATCTTCTTCTTTAACATGTTCGTTAAAATTAATTCTGTGTTTTTCTACAGCGTTCTTATTTTCTGTAGAGTTTTTATCGTTTTTATTTGCATTATTCAGGCAGAGTTTCTGTGATATTTGTAAGTCTTCACTTTGAATAAGTTTGAAGTCTTTTATCATGTCTAATCCAATCAAAAAATCGTACTTGAAATTGTGTTCATCAATAATGTACACATCAACATTTTTCTCCAATTCCAAAATTTTTATCTTTAAAGTTGTCAAACTACTCGTCTTTTTAACACCATTAATCGTTACTAAATTTGCTTCATTCAAACTGTTTCCTTTTCCTTTGAGTTTCAATAACTTAGAATTAATTAGAGAAACATTTGAACCCGAATCATAAATTCCGTATATTTCTAATTTATCATTTAGTAATAGTTTGACTTTTATTAATGGTGTTACTATTAGTTTTTTTGATTATTTTCATTTAACTCAGTCTCTATCACTGAATTGTTTACATGTTTAATGGCACTTCTCTTAAATTTTTCATTCTCTTTTGTTTTGAACCAGCATGTGACTTCAAGGTGGTAACGAGAGCCCTTATTCAATTTTTCACAAATTTTACATGGATTTTTACCTTCATTTGTATTAAATTCTGCATTCCCAAATGATCTCTTATTTATGAATCTCTTTTTGTTGACCAAATGTTCATACTTGTTTACTTCATTGAATAAATCCACAATATCTTGTAATCCTTCTCTATCAATCTTGTTTAGTATGAATTCTGGTAGTCCGGAAGCAACAAGGTCTATTAAAGTACCAGTGTCGATTGATCTTCTCATATCCAATAAAAGTTTTTCTTTTTTCATAGCATAATCCAACAGAGAACCATCTTTGTATCTAAATGAGAGTGCGTATGTGACAGGGTTCCATCCTTTGTTTGCGAATGATTCACAGAATTTGTTTTTCCATGTTGACCACTCGGAGTTCATTGTTAATTTTATAATCATGGAACTGTACCAATCTACACAAGTTTTATCCATAAACAATCTGTATTTCTATTTTTTTTTCATCCGTGATCACATCAAACCGTAAACATTCTTTTTCAAATACTTCGATCCACTGGCTTGCATTTGTATTTTTATTACAGAATTTTTCAATAACGAACTTCTCAGCAATGTTTTTTAAGCTCTGTTGGTTATTTCCCATTAATTTTTCAATCAATCTTTCCAGTGTACTTGTTTC
This sequence comes from Glyphotaelius pellucidus, assembly GCA_936435175.1. Lineage (NCBI taxonomy): Eukaryota > Metazoa > Arthropoda > Insecta > Trichoptera > Limnephilidae > Glyphotaelius > Glyphotaelius pellucidus. The sequence continues at coordinate 18,834,125 of OW386545.1, forward strand.
TTCTTTTTGATGTACTGGGGAACTTTTTTCTTGCAATTCTTCGAGGTATTGGTCTCCAAACTGTAAATTTCCATGTTCATCTACATATGTTTTTTTCAGTTCTTCTGTCATGGTAATCCAGACTCTCCTAACCTGGTACCTTTTTCCCAAACTATTTTTCACTTTACTAAAAGCAGCAGTTTTCATTATTTCCTTGTGATGGCTGGCTGATTGTAGCGATTCTGGTATTGCGTACACTTTATCATCACTTGTAACTATTGAGGTAATGCTACAAACGTTTGACTTGCCTTCACTTCCAGGTAGCAGAGTGAATTCAAACTGAAGTTTCTCCATTTTTTGGGTTTTTAACAAAAAATGTCGTTTTATAATGTAGATGTTTGATTCCTTAATTTAATTGATAAATAAAACACTTGTGTTGCTAAGTTGTGTAACGAAGAAACGACATTTATGTTTATTATATCACTTTCTTTTTATGGTTTCTTCTAACAAACTGACACTTTACAATAAAATCATATAATAACAAAACAAGTGACAATTCTCAATCTAACCGACACCACAACAATACTTTTTCTTTACAAATATATTTGCCGCAAGATTTCTTGCTCAGCCTTTCAAAAGAAATTTATCTTTCCAATGTGAGCAAACTTGAAAAAATTACAATATCTATCCAATGAAATTAAAAAAATATACAATGTACTTTATTTTCACACCTATCGAATAAAAAATGTAGCACCACTTATAAAAAGGATGGGAGGGCATATAAAGAATATTTGCGTACAAATGAAATAGCCACAAAAATCGCCCGCTAAATTATGTTCACTGGATATTGTTTAGTGAAACCACTCGCGTTGTCTCAGTAATTGATCTAAGCATCTGTCGAACATTTAAACAAAAGAAATACACAACTTTTATTTCTACTTTATTGCTTGTAAAATAATAATTCTAGGTCCTTTATCGCTTGTCTGAACAATCAGTTTCAATTTTGAAATTCACATTTATATTTGAGTCCATTAAACTTTCAGATAAAGCCGGGTACTCACCTGCGACACGGTACGTACTCGGTTGCAGAGACGGTAACAAGGCTCTAGAGTGTACCTTAAGCATTGAATGGAGAACAACAGGAAGTGCCCTTAGAATACGAATAGAAAAAAACTTATTAGCATCGCTTAGTTGCACTCTTCCTTGAAATTTCAATCGACTGTTTTATGTGTAACATAACATTGTTTTTGTATCACTTTGTATGAACTTTCATTAAAGGAAATAAAAAATATTAGGTTTTTTTACATTCGATCTACACTGGAGACTCTAAGGAAAATAATTCCACATATCACTTTGTCATCTTTGGGGTTGCTGTGTGGAGGGTCTTTTTAGGGGGAGAAAGGAGAGAAAGTTCTGGGAAGGAAAAAGGTATGAGGGGTGGGTAGGAATCTGGGGGTCAGTGTGTCCAGGAGTGACGGACGAATAAATTCATCCATTCCCCTGCGGTGCAAGGCAATATTCCGAGAAAGCCCCGCTGGAGAAATCAAAAGATCTGCCTCAACCAGTCTTTCCCGACGCAACCTGAAACATCTGGACCAAACAAACAATAAAAAGTTTATCATATAAACAATCAAGACCTATATTTTCATTCAACGAGTGTAAAGTTGTTTCGAATGAAAAACATTCTGAAATATATCTTTTAACATGTAAGTGAAAGTTTACGAAATCATTTCTGTCAAACATTTTTTAAATTCATTTTGTCAATCCGATGTGTTTTAGCGTACGACATATTATATTATATTCACAGAGGAGCTTATTTTTTATGACAATAAACAATGCAAAATTAATATTTTATCATTTAAACGCCCAAAATCAAACAAATATTTGCACCGTACAAAAATAACAAAGAGGCTGAGCGAAAATTCCGCGCTGCCCGGGGCTGATATATTTTGGTTTGTTTTCAGTTGAATCAATTTGTTTTCGATTATTTCAATTTGTTTTCAATTATGCCAATTTGTTTTCAATAATATTAATGATAATATTTAATATAACATCTTGATAAATGCATTCACTGAAATATTAATTACTCACCATTCAATGATTTATCATACACCGGCAATTAATATTTAATATCGTTGTGAAATTGAAAGCGTTTTATTTAATGTAGGTATATTATATAACGTGTTTGTAATATAAGTAAACTTTTCAGATTTCCGTAGTAGCGCAGAAATGTGCTTCAAAGCTATGCAAACTGAGAGTTGGAAGCGAATCAAGATTTCTTCTAGGTTCAAAATATTTTAAGAACGTTTCATCATCAGAACATTGAAAGTAATTCGATGAATGAACAGTGCCCACAACCTGATATTTATGTAGGTATAATTATATTTAAAAGATCATAAATACAAAATACATATTATGAGAACTGATGTTTCTTATTTTTATAAACTGATTATTATTTATTTCTTCAAAATAGGCAAATAAAATAAAAAAATAGTGGTTGTTACACAAAGTAATTGTTTTTCATTAAATTGATTATTATTTCCTTGATATTTACTACAGTTAGTAAACTTAGTAGAAAAGTCTTATTAGAAAAAATTATTATATATAAATACAACACTTAACAAAAAAAGTGTCATTTATTTATATGATATGTAAAAAATACTTTTTATTTCCCTAAATGTCAATTACATAGACGTATGGAATGTGTCGCTGTTAAAATTTAAACACGAAATAATGAAATCATTTATCCATAATTCAAGTACTCACTAAGAAAATTCTTTGGTAAATTTGTGAAATAAATTTACCTAATATATTCATAACATATCTCTACGCACAGTATCGAATTAATGCATATTAGTAATTAATTGTATGATTTATAGTAATTTTATAAACCATCACAATTATCAACAAAAAAAAACTTTTTTTCTTTTCATCATTGTTACCAACTTACAAATATTAGTACTATCTTACAATAGTGGCTCTTCTTATTATTTTGTTCACAGATTTTCTTAATTTTATTGTTTCATTGGAAATATGGTTTGTTTTCTAGCTTGTAATATATTTAATTTATTATTTACTTACCATTAATCATTTCAACGTACCTTTTGAATTAAATTATTTGCATATATACCATATTTAAATATATTTTTTCATTGTTGCAATATTGTTATATTTAAATATGCAAGGTCACTTGAGCTTTTGTCATGTTGTTGCTTTACCTTATCTATGTTATTATGTAAAAGCCGAATGGCGTTAATTTTATGAATAAATAAATAAATGTAATTTTTTTTATGAAAACAAATAACTTTGTGTTCACCACTATTTAATTAACAATATCAACATGTTTCGAAAACTATGTTTTCTTCGTCAGGATAATAAGTTAATAAAATATTGACGAAGAAAACAAAGTTTTTGAAACATGTTGATATTGTTAATTAAATAGTGGTGTACACAAAGTTATTTGTTTTCATTAAATTAAATAATGATGCCACAAAGTGAATTTGCGAATTTTGAAGAAACAAATGTCAAGCCGTTGAATAAAAACAATGAAATCGGTTCGGCGTTTCGGCCATCTTGACCGCCATTTTTGTACAAATGTTTGGAAGTTGTACAAATGTTGTTGCCAAGTCCTTTCTTCGGTCTTTTATTTAGTCATTGACACATGGGCTTTTAATACTCGCGTCGAATCCACGCGAGTGCTCGCGAACGAAACAATACAGCTCGCAGGTGAGTACCCACAATCACGCTATCACCGTACAGCAATGTACCTCTAACCGATGGTCTAAATGATTGTGTTTTATAGTAATGGAATAACAATAGAAACAGGAATAACAAGAGCGAATATTCCTGTTTCAATATTACAATTTAATTGAAGTCAACATGTTGTATTCAATGGTTTTTCACGTCTTAACTGGCTCCGTGTGCGTGACTTTTTGAGGTCACTAAAAATAACCTTTGGAGACTGTGATTACACGAAATGCATTTAAAAAAATTTAATAACCTCTTTTTATGTATCTTTACGGATGGTTTTCATGGCCACAGGTTGTATTTTAAGATCTGCAGGTAAAGCTTTTTTTATCGACCTGCCATTTACCTTATTCTGATAGTTTTCCCTTAGAAACGCTCGATGAAATGTAATAAATGTGTTTTTGGCAAAGGTTGAATAAAACAGCGATAAAACATCCCCTTACACCACGTTAAATTTGCATATCGGAATTAAATCTTCGATGGTGGCTCTTTGGTTAGAGAAAAGATTTTTATAATAAGAATATTTCGGATTAAAGTTTGATTTTAGGGATCTCATATCCTTAAAAGCTCTTTTGCAGCCTTAAATCACTGTTAAACTATATAAAAATGGGTTTTATTCCCTACTTCCTTTCTTTTTTAAATGCGGTCTTGTGTGCTTTGCAACAGTCTTTCTTCTGAACCGATGGGACTATAGCAATTTATTCTAGGACCGCGTGAGACGTCTGCCTTCTGCTTGTTGCCGCTAGTTCTATATAGTATTATAATGAGAATTTCTCCGTATATTCAGCCGCCGCACAGTGGTTGCAAAAGCTCGTTATCGTCTCATAAATCTGTAACTTCTTTGTTTCTTATTAAAAAAAAAAATTATTTGGTGCGCTGATTAAAAACTGAACCATCTTTATTTTAACATTTTTATTCAGTGAATTATTATTTTTTGATATTAAACATGTCATTTTAAAAACAATTTAGCCTTTTTTAGTACTGAGACGAGGTAATTTTCTGATAAAAAAGGAGCAACGACAAAACCGTTTTTTTACGCTGTTGTGCAAAAAATTGTCAATTTTTTTTTTTAACGTGTTAATAAAAGGTTTTAATTATTTTAAGGTGTTTTAATATCTACAAAGCTAAACCCCGCTACTAGTTGAAAGTTTGCCTGAACTTTGTCAAAATCTGGTTTCAGTATTATTTTCTTAAAGGGGGCTTCTGAATCATTATTATTTAAAACTAAAATATTTTAAATACATATTATTTAAGCTTAAAAAACAACCTTAACGGTGATATATAATTAATTATACATAAAGTGTGTCAAATGTTTTAAATTTTGCCACGAATTATTCCAGATTTTGATTCAATTAAATGTCAGCCCGAACTCGTACTTTGACATTATTTTAAATATACAAAAAAAAACAAAAAAAATAAATTTTGCCAAGGGTTTAAAATTAATCAATTACTTATCTTATTAAAACCGCTATAGGAATATATGAAGAAAAAAAACAGTTTTTCGATTTATGAGACGGTCTTGTTTCGTGCCTTTCCGTAGTGAGAGTGATTGCAAATGTTCATTATTGTTTCATAAATCTGTTACTTTGTTTCTAACCATAAAAAAAAAATTGTTGTACTGATTAAAAACTAAACAATCTTTATATTTCATATTTTTATTTATTGAATTATTCGTGTTTTGATATTAAATATGTCATTTCAAAAACAATTTATCCTTGCGACAAGTAAATTTTCTGAAAAAAAGAGCAGCGGAAAAACCGATTTTGACGCTGTTTCGCAAAAAAATAGCAATTTTTTTTCATGAACAAATTAAAAAAAGGTTTAAATTATATAAAGGAGTTTTATATCCACAGAGCTTATCCCTGCTACTAGTTGAAAGTTTACCTAAACTTTTCAAAATTTGATATCGGTAGTATTTGCTTAAAGGGATCCTATAAATCACTATTATTTAAAAATAAAATAACAAAAATACATATTATTAAAACATAAAATATAACCTTTTGGTGATATATAATAACCTATATATAAACTTTATCAAATGCTTTAAATTTGTACGACGAAATATTTTAAATTTTGATGCAATTAAATATCTCAGCCTGAATCCGTACTTTGACATTATTTTAAGTAAAAGTAAGGAACAAAAAAAAATTTATTACGGATAAAAATTTAGTTCATTTATCTTATTGAAACCGCTTTAGGTATATCTGAAAAAAAATGCACCTTTTTTCGATTTATGAGACGGTCTTGTTCCAGGCCATTCCACAGTGCGCCGTGTCATATGAATTCCACTCGTTTTCCATTTCAATAAAACATTCAGTGCATAGGAAACAATTATTTTATTTTTTAAGAGAATAACAGAAGGATTTAAATAAATGGGTTATACAGCTTAAAATCGGGACAGACAATCCATATTGAAGATACTGTACTATGAACCCATGTTAAATTGATGATCATTTCGAAATAACGAAGATCTCTTACGTGGGCTGTAAAATGTATTTGGCGGTGAGGAAAACCACGAGGCGGGTCATATCTTTTGCGTTTTCAGCAATGGCATCGTTCAGTAAACGTTGTTCAGGCAGGGGGCGGCTTCTCGTGGGACACCCTCCTTGGCCGGAGCCCGGATCAGAAACACTTGAGTCGAGGTTCCTATCGTCCTCAGCTCTCCCTTTCCCACTATTTTTTTCGTGGCGCGGGGGGACTTACTCCTCTGACGGTTGTTGCATAATCAAATTCCGATCCCTATCCGTTCATATATAAATGTTTTCTCTAAACCCGTTTCGAAGTATTGGCGCGGCAGGTCGTTGGAAATATATCTTCTTTCTTGTGGCTTTTGGCTTGACGCATAACCGTAGGTATGTTAAATGTGTGTGCGTAAAAAATGCTGAACGACTTGAAACTATTTTCAGAAAAGTAGTAATTTTTAGAAATCGTTCACGAAATTTCACAAGAACACATATTTTGCAAACAGTCGAAAGCGTAAGTAGTACAAAGCTTTGCAAATTTTATCTAAAAGCGCGATTGGCGCTCGGACTTTTATCACGTCATCGGAAGGAACCGTTTTTTGTGTCATTAAACGGGAACGTTTAACGGAAACACGTTTGTGCGATAGTATTTAGTATAGTCGAAATTGTGTCTTCAATTTAACTACTATTCTTTTTCAAGATATATAAAGAAAAAACTTCTTTTCCTAAATAGATGTGCAAATGGAATTACATTTGTTGTCTGACATGGTGAACCTTCACATATTATGTTGACCCCCAGCCACCACCATTGGCAACACTGACACTGCTCGAATCAAAATTTGTTCGGCGGCTCCATCTCATAAGGACGGTAGAATGGAGATTTATTTATTTATTTATAAATAAACGCCCTTTTTCGGGGCTTTTACATATATAGCATAGAAAAAACATTTTATTGTACATAACTGAACTGCCTCAATAACAATATTTTAAATTTATTCAAAGATAAATTGAAGATGTCCACTGACTTGGTATAATTGTTTCCCTCCATTAGTATTCTGGGCAAAGAGGAATACATATGGTAGTTAGTCCCAGAATTTCTGCACTGAAATAAATCCTGACTTCTAGTATTACGAAGTGGAATTCGGAAGCTTATCAATTCAAGTAATACCGGACTATCAACTAAATCATTTAGAATTTTATATAAAAATACCAAGTCAGTGAAAATTCTTCTGTCTGACAATTTAAGCATATTCATATCGTTTAAAAGTGTGTTGTAGTTTAACATATTTGCTGAAATACCCATTTTAAAATTTAGAAAACGTAAGAATTTGTTTTGTATTCTTTCAACAGCTTGTACGTGCATATTATAATGAGGATTCCAGACAGGAGAATTGTACTCAAGTTGGCTTCTAACATAAGCAAAATAAATATGAAATGATGAAATTTTATTGAAGTTGTTGTCTGAAGAGCCGTGAATTCAAAATCAAAATGTGTGCGGGCCGAAAGAATAAACAAAACAACAGCAGGCTTAAGAAGATAACCCAGATTTATGGCTATTATTTTTTTATTCCATTCTTTACAAAAAAGTCTAGTTTTTAAGAGTTTTTAGTGTGATCGGGCGAGGCGAGTGCATAATAAATTTAAATATTTGTAGAAAATTAATATATGTGTATGTGTATGTATATGTATATGCATGTATATATTTAACATAAAACATATATATACATTTATACAGATGGAGCTAAAGAAGTTTTACTTCACTCGTGTGGTCTAAAGCACACTCGTTTTTTATTGCTGTTAATCTGATTGTGCTTCATTGGTGTTTAAATTGTTCATTGATGTTTAAATTGCTTAAATATGCTTGAATCTTTATATTTTCTCCACTTTAAAAACGATTTGAAATTTTAATTTTGTTGTGTTTTTAAAGTGAATAAATTGAATTAACCTAAGATTTATAATTCAAAACTGGTTTTATGTATTTATTTATTTAATATCAACGGTATAAATACACCATGTACAATGATCACATGTCACAAAATAATAGGAATGTATTAGAAATATTAGAAATAATAAAAAAAGAGTAATTGTAGCATTTGATTGAGACATGACACCAGAGATACAAAATTCTAAGGTAAAAAAAAATAAATAATATTGATTGAAATGATTTGTTAGCATAGCCTTCTTGTACCTACCTTCCGTGCTGTTAAGTAGATCTGCCATATCTGCGTATCTATTAGTAACTTTATGCAACCTAATTCCAAGCGAGAGTTGCAAATATTCAGTCTTGGTATTGTTGCATTTCATACTTTTGAATGAATAGCTGTCGTGGGTATATGAAATTCAATGAGGTTAATTAAATCAGGACTGTCTATTCTACCATTTACAATTTTGAATTTAAATATTTAATCGGATATAATTCTTCAATCTGGTTTGAAAGTTAGTGACTTACAAATGCGCTTAACAGTGGTATTTGTAAAATGAATGCAATAAAACTTGTTAAGAGTTTCCTGATTGGAACGTCTGGAATTCATATCAATCTTCCTAAAATATTTACACTTATGTTCACAAAACAGAATATATTATGTAGATGCCTTCCTAAGTTTTTTATTTATTTTAATTTTACTTAGTGAAATCAGTAATGTCATTAGCTAAGCTATTTTAAACAAAATAAACCTGTTATTTACTTTATGCAACTTACTTTCCAAACACTTAACCCTTTTACCCACAACTAAACCCAACCTACCCGAACCACTTACCCAAAAATGTTTATCTCTATAATACCATATAACAACAACTTTTAACTTTTCTCAATTTGGGAAGCAGGTATGTGTACCGCTGGCCGGGAATCATTTATTGGAAAACCCCTGCCATAGGTCACCCCAAGTGGTTCGTTACTTTTGGTGACTTAGCAGGGGTGTCCGGGTCTTAGGGCGTGTCTAGATCTTTGCGGTAAATGCGTTTGCCAACCTACTGCTCGGCGGGCCGGATCGGGAGATACCGGTTGAGAGAGACCTACTTAGACCGCTCCAGACGGACTCTCTCGACCCATCGCTTTAGACCGCAGTGGGAGGGATCGATTCATACATCCGTCACTCCTGGGCATATTGACCCCCAGATTCATACCCAACCCTCATACCTCTCTCTTTTCCAAAACTTCCTCTCCTTCCTCTTCCTAAAAAAAACCTCCATGCAGCATCCCCAAGGACGACACTGGCCTTGAGAGAATTATTTTAGGGGAAAAAAAAATATTGTACTTTTTATTATATCTATATTTATAATATGTTTATTATAAAATCTTTAATTGACAGCCCTAATTTGTTGGAACTAATTTGTATTAACATGCCTGCCAGACAAACTCGTAGCAATGATATTTTTAAATGCAACAATAAACTCAATTCTAATTTCTCTATTTACTCACCAATTCCAAGAATCCATAACCTTGCGATTAAATACTGCGAATTTATAGATATATTTAGTGTTGACAGTTTTGAATGTTTCAAAAGTCAACCAATCTCGATTTTATCTGCTAATAATCAACTTTTATTATTTTTAGTTCTTTTCAAATCTTTTCTCATCCAAACTTTACCAGTAAAATATATATTAATTTTATCAAATTTTTTTCTGTTCTATTTGTAGTAATAAACAGATTTAATTGTTTGTTTATACCCTAATACTAACTAGCTCTTATTAATTACACTTTGTTTTATTTCAGGTCTTATTATTAATAATATGTATAAATGTTTTAAGCTAAATTGTATTAGTTTTTTTGTAAGTACAACTCGAACTATTTCATTTCTTTTAATTAATGTTATAATATTCTATACCTAACGAGTTGATTGCATTCTTATTTATTCTGTTTTCCTGATTATGTAACACATGTAATTAATATTGTGAAAAAAAATTTCCGTTTACTCATGTAAAAGCCCACTAGGGTGTTATTTATAAATAAATAAATAAACAAATAAATAAATAAACAAACAAACAAACAAACAAACAAACAAACAAACAAACAAACAAACAAACAAACAAACAAACAAACAAACAAACAAACAAACAAACAAACAAACAAACAAACAAACAAACAAACAAACAAACAAACAAACAAATAAACAAACAAACAAACAAATAAATTAATAAATAAATAAATCAATAAATAAAATAAAACAAACAAACAAACAAACAAACAAGCAAACAAACAAACAAACAAACAAACAAACAAACAAACAAACAAACAAACAAACAAACAAACAAACAAACAAACAAACAAACAAACAAACAAACAAACAAATAAATTAATTAATAAATTAATTAATTAATTGATAAATAAATAATAAATAAATAAATAAATTATAATATAATCTTAGTTTCCCGGTGATAAGGATGTTAAAGTTTAAAGATAATATGTTTTTTTTTTAAAGAAAGACAAATATTCCCGGTTTACGAATAACCCAACAATGTTTGAAAATCTCCTACTACCCCCACAGAAAGCGGAAGCTTGTGTTGTGATGGAGGACTTAGCCAGCCGAGGAATCGAACACGGGACCCCCGGGTGGGACCCAAACGCGATGCCCACTCAACCACTGACCGATCGAATTACTAATACTCATATTTTATATTAATTTTCTCCAAGATCAAAAGTTCCATTTATTTGGGGAAACTTAAAAGATTTAGGGCCAATTGTTTCACAGAAGTTCAAATGTAATGCTGTCATGAAATGGCCATTGAGCCCCATTTTGTTTTTGTTAATTGCCGATTCTAGGTACATTTAAGCCTTCCAACAGATCGTAAAGAGCTGACAAGCTTAACCCTTTGCACTCCAATGTCGAGTGTCACTCGACATTGGTTTTGTTGCACCAGCTCCAATGTCGAGTTTCAATCGACATTGGTTTGGTTCCACCAGCTCCAATGTCGAGTGACACTCGACATGGTGTAATCCTACTTTATGCGGACAATTTTAAAATATGAGGAATTTTTTGATTCACGATCAAAAGACACTACTAATCTAGAAAATATGTGTATTATTCAAGAATAATACATACACATATTCTAGAATCGTGCGATACTGTAGTACATGCTATGGTCGAGGGATGAATGAATTTTGTTTGGGGTTGCACCTCACCGCAGATATCGATGTTACGAAAGTAGACTAGTAGTTATTGCACAGTTCTGTCGTCAACGTCTTATCAACATCTTATCCCCAACTGTGCAATATCATGTTTGTTTTCGTGCAAAGACTCTTTGAATAAATTATTTGTAAATTTTATATTTTCTACAGCTTGATTGTGTATTATTACTGAAATAATCCTTCATACCATTAAGTATAAAAAAATAAAGCAAAATGTGTCAAAAAGGCCATTTTGTACCACGCCTTTTCAACTATTTTTTAATTAATATTAATTTTATTTATCAAAAAAAAAACTAAAACTTAAAAAACTCAATTTAGGCGTGGAGCTGGTGGAACAAAAACAAAAAAAAGACTTGGAGTGGAAAGGGTTAACCACATGATAGTACTTTTTTGCTGATCAGAATTTGTGCATAATCTGAGACGGATATTTAACGTTGACCTGTCAACTAAACTAAATGGTGCTGAATGGCCATTTGATTAACATGTTACATTTTTAAATTTAAATAGCCCCAAAATTGAAATAACCTAAACCAACTTGTTTATTTCAAAACATTCAGTGAAAATCTGTGTGAAATTGACAAATACAAACATCAAAAAACATCGACACTCTGCAATATGCAACAGCAAAACTAATTACGAACCAACTTTATTGCTTTTCAACATGCGAGCTGAGTGTCTGCGGTTTAAGCAAAACACTTATTTATTTACGATGGGCACTGAAGGAAAACCTGTTTTTATTTGGTTACCGTAAATTCATTCCTCGAACTAGCGTGAAATATTTCACAGAGGTTGGGGAATGTATCATTTTCATTTTGTATGAGAAAAGGGCCAATGTAATTCATTTATTTAGGTGTTTATCAATATTGAAATCAGTCCAATCATCATTCGGTGTTACGGATTAGAATAGGAAGAGATGTAGAAAATAAATCAACTATTTAAAAATTTAAACTGCTGTTGGCAGATCCTTGTGTCTTAAAGTATGTTTTATGTGTGAATTTAATTTTACTGGTTTCTTGCTGATTTCGAAAACAATGCGGTAGATATTTGTAAAAGGCTTGCAAATTCGTCAATAGCTTATACCTATCTATCTATTGATTGAATTTATCTGGGAAATTGCGCCCCTGATACTTCCAACACTGATTATCAATCTCTCAATCTTTTCTTAGTATTTCCATAATCAAACAGTAAGAATTGATCAAATAAAATACACTACCGATGAACGGAACGAACCTGAAACGTTGGATTCTATTAATTAGTTACAGATTTGGAGGGTGTACGTAAAGGCGGAACTCATGCGCCAGAATACACATGAACACTAGCTTGAACCACACTATAAACGTTCTTTGTTTTCCGTCTCCTGCGTTTTTTGAAACATGGTTTGAAAGATTGGTGTGAACAGGTGTGAAGTTCGCGCGGTCACACACAATTTTGCTAGTGGCCTTTCCACGCGTACGCAACTGTACACTTGACGTTTGACGCTTAAATAAATGTTAAAATATGTTCCGATGAAGAAGAGATGCTACATCAGGGAGAAAAGTCAAGTGTTCAGTGCGTACGTACTGAACACTTGACGTTTGACGTTTAACGTTTACATAAATGTTAAAATGCTTTCCAATGAAGAAGAGATACTACATTAGGGAGGAAACACAGATATTTTAATAGATGTTTATTTACCAGGAAAGATTTCCGAATAATATCAATTATTATGACCTAAAGTTAGTATTTGAATTTCGAATGCGTAATTAATTACGCATTCGAAATTCAAACGTCAAAAGTCGAGTTCTGTTAAGAAATTTAGCGATGATATTGTAGACGAAATATAAAGGAGAATATGCAGATTTCAACTTAGACCTAACCTACCTAACTAGATTTTTATTAGGTATTTATTTATCAGGGAAAGAATAGAATACCTATTTTAATTGGTCAATTTCTTCCGTGTCTCCGAAACAGATTAATAAATTAATAGACTTTATTTACAAGTGAGTTCACGAAAGATATAATCATCCATTACGACAGTATTTATTTGCAATTTTAAGTCGTAATTAGGTATTAGGCTCGCGCGGTTGACATAACCCCAAACGTCATTCGATTTATCTCCGGTACCAACTACCAACCGCTCCGTACGACTCCTGTAAAAATATGAACTTATTTCCCCCCCCCCCCCCCGCCGGCCCCGCCTGCTTTCCCGCTTCCCGCTTCACCCACTTCAAAAATAATATTAATTGTAAATATTCGTTTTTATATTATAATTTTATTATCAAATATATTTATTATATTGTATTTAGGTATCGTAATATTTTAAACTAGTGATTATTAAGCTCGCTCATTGCGCATAACCTCAAAAACTTGTTCGGTTTGATTCTCCATAAATGACCGCATCGCGCGGCTCTTGTAAAAATATGAACAGATTTCCCCCCGCCGGCCCCGCCAGCCTTCCCCCTTCGCCCGGGAGATGAATGTTTTCCGTCGCCTCTGGTAAAGCTTGAACACAGGGTTTTTGAACACGAAGTGTTCAAATTTTCAATGTTTTGGGTGAAGTTCAAGCTAGTGTTCATGTGTATTCTGGCGCAGGAGTCGCCGCTTTAGGTACACATTATGTAGAGTGTGTGTTTGGGAGATAGGACGAGGGGATTAATTAATGAGACACGAGAGGTTCGTAGCTAATGCGTTTATTGACCCTGCCCGCTGGTTAGCCCAGCGGTGCATTATATAAGGCAATGTTGAGGTGAGGGAAACGGACTGTGACGTAGCCGCCACAGACACTTATTAGATAATGCAGGGCTTCCCTAACTGTGAGTCGCGACGCCCCGGGGCGTCGCGGGATCATCCCAGGGGCGTCGTGAGGCAATCTTGATAGCGTCTTCTACACGCACACTTCGGAGCGATCGAGTCCCGCGCCACTTCAGGCCGCCGCGCAGAAAAGTCTCGCAGTGAACTGCGCTGTAAACCTATCGGTCTTTACTTTTCTGCGCCTGAAGTGGCGCGGGACTCGGTCGCTCCGAAGTGTGCGTGTGGGAGACGCTAATAGGTTGGCTGTCTGTGCCGGCGCGACCAGGAATGTTCTGCCCAAAAAAATTATTTCCCTAGATTTCGAAGTGAAATTTCCCTAGAATTTCACATTTACGCAATTACCTACGTAGCCACCTGATTGTGTAACACAAATCCTGTTATAATATGATTGATTAATTGGAAAGATATCGGAACTTGGTAAATATACTAATAATACTGTGCTTTTCCAAATAAAACACTTTTTGCTACGTGAAATAATAATTTAAAAGTACGAATACACTCACCACTGAATTAGAAACTGAATTTCAAATTAAAAAAAAACACTTTGCAAAATAAAAATCAACCGCAATCACCGAAAAAACGGAACTTAAAACAAAAATAATTTTTTTTTTCAGAGGTCCCATTTATCTTTTTAGATACATAGGGAACGTACCCATACTACGTGACAAACTTTTTGCACTTTTTAACCCCCCCACTCCCCCCCCACCGTGACCAAAAACCAACCAACGTTTTTCTTTATATATGGGTACATTAAATCAAGACACACAAAACCCGCATAAACGCTTATTTTCTTTCTTCAGCTTTATACTCTGGTGTCTCTCAAGTTCACGCAGTATAACCATGGGATCTCTAAGCCGGGGAATAGGAATAGGCGTTAAAAGGTTTTTCGCACCACACCGGTGATAAAAAAGAAAAATGATTTGCTGAAGCTAAATAATCTTTTTATATTTCGCCGCATTACCAAAAAAGTTCTTACTTTTGCATAAAAAATCAAGGCAACAACGCATATTATGATATTTTATGTGAACCAAAACAAATCCTCCAACGTAAAATCGGATACAAATAATAAGCAATTGGATCAGGAACCAAATAACATCAATGGACCAAACCATAGAGCCAAATTGATACCAGGTAATGCCGATCCTCAGCCTAGAATAATACAAGGCTTATGACAATAAGATTACAGAAGATATCAAAAAACAAAAACATAAAAAACAAATAAAAGCGCGTTGATACTTATTAAATCACGTGGAAAAATTGGAAAAGGGATTCCGATTTTATGATGAAAACATTATGGCTGGAATATTATTTTGTTACGTTACTTTCTGGCTATTGAATTCACTGGAAAAATAATATTGTAGTTTAAAGTTCAGAAACACCTGTTGTACACATAATTTGAAGCTCAGTGAAACGCCAGAAATTCAAGAGAAAGAGTTTGCTGTTTTTTACATTTAATTTGTTTATTTATTAACGCCCTTTTTGGGGGTTTTTACACTTTAATAATAAGAAATATACAGTTTTACACTTTAATAATAAGAAATATACAGTTTTTATTGCATAATTGAATTGCTTCAGTAAAAATATTTTATATTTGTTAAAAGATAAATTGAAGACGTCCACTGCCTTGGTATAATTATTTCCCTCCATTAGTATTATGGGCAAAGAGGAATACATATGGTACTTAGATAAGTTCTTAGATTTTCACGGTCAAAAGTATTTTCGTTATTTGTTTTTGGGGTGTTATGCCGTGTTACGCTACCTCCTTTAGCCAACGTTTCGGACAACAATACACATAACACAATTACACACATGTAACAATTACACATCTGCCCTGATGATGGACACTGTAATGCTGTCCAAAACGTTGGCTAAAGAAGGAGGTAGCGCAACACGGCATAACACCCCAAAAACAAATAACGAAAATATGGTACTTAGTTCCAGGATTTCTGCACTGAATTAAATCCTGACTTCTTGTATTACGTTGTGGTATCCGGAAACTTATCAGTTCAAGCAATACCGGACTATCAACTTAATAATTTAGAATTTTATATAAAAATACCAAGTCAGTGAAAATTCTTCGGTCTGACAATTTGAGCAGATTCATATCATTTAACAGTGTTATAGTTCGACATAATTGCTGGAATCCCAATTTTAAAATTTAGAAAACGTAAGAATTTGTTTTGTATTTTTTCAACAGCTTGTACAAGAATATTATGATTGGATTGCAATATTAATACAACTATAATTCAAGTAATAAGCTATTTACTGGTTTTTTTTTTTAAACACGGCATAACACCCCAAAAACAATAACAAAAATACTTTTTGGCCGTGAAAACCTAAAAACATACCTATCTACTGGTTATTTGTCAAATTCAACTGAAAACGGCCGCTATTTATTTATTTATTTATTTATTTATAAATAAACGCCCTTTTTCGGGGCTTTCACATATATAGCATAGAAAAAACATTTTATTGTACATAACTGAACTGCCTCAATAACAATACTTTATATTTATTCAAAGATAAATTGAAGATGTCCACTGACTTGGTATAATTGTTTCCCTCCATTAGTATTCTGGGCAAAGAGGAATACATATGATAGTTAGTCCCAGAATTTCTGCACTGAAATAAATCCTGACTTCTAGTATTACGAAGTGGAATTCGGAAGCTTATCAATTCAAGTAATACCGGACTATTAACTAAATCATTTAGAATTTTATATAAAAATACCAAGTCAGTGAAAATTCTTCTGTCTGACAATTTAAGCATATTCATATCATTTAAAAGTGTGTTGTAGTTTAACATATTTGCTGAAATACCCATTTTAAAATTTAGAAAACGTAAGAATTTGATTTGTATTCTTTCAACAGCTTGTACGTGCATATTATAATGAGGATTCCAGACAGGAGAATTGTACTCAAGTTGGCTTCTAACATAAGCAAAATATAACATTTTAATACACTTTATATTGTTAAAGTTTCTAGTTAGCCTAGTTATAAACCCCAACATTTTTAAGCCCTTATTACAGATTTCTGTTATGTGGTTAACAAATGAAAGATTTGATTGAAAAGTGATGCCCAAGTCTTTAATTTGCATTAATGTCTGAATTACGAGGGATATTAATTTGTTGCCTATTCGGTATTCAATAGGTTCAAGGTATTGATTAAAAGACACATTATGGAATTGGTAGTAGTACTCTCAATATCAAATACATCTTCATTACTGATAATAAACAAGATTATCCGGACAGTAATTAATAAAGACCGATAATCCATTTATACCCAATCTATCTTCTACTCTCAGGGCCTATGTCATCTTTTGGGATGCTGTGCGGAGGGTTTTGTAGGAATCTGGGGTTCAGTGTGTCCTGGTCATCCGCCTCCAAGACCTAGACAAACCTCACCTCATGAACCCGGGCACCCTTGCTAAATCACCAAACGTAGCGAACCACTTGGGGTTACCTATGGCAGAGGTGTTGGTTATACAATTAAGTTTCCCGGGGCGGCGGTACCCATTCCCGCCTCCCAAATTGCAAAAAAACTGTGACACAACTAGACACAACTAGATACTATCGAATCCAATGTTAGACAGGAATGCGCATAAAGTTCCCCGCTTCAATCAGCATGGTGCCATATGCGAGTACACCAATTTTAATTAGGCGTTAGTTCGTTGATAAACCATTTAAAAGTAAGGCCATCCGCTCGTGGAGAAACTGAAAAAACCAGTTGGCGACGCAATCGCAATCAACCTCCTGTACAAAATCGATATTTTTCTGATCTGACTTATCGCAGATTACTCAAAAACTTGACAGGTCGTGAGCCGCTACCATGGTAACCTACCTGTCAACAAGGCAACTGAAACGCGACAGCCGTGGCGACCGGGACGCGAGTCACCGCGGCCGTCGGATTTCAATTGCCTTGTTGACAGGTTGTCATGGTGGCGGCTCACAATTTGTGTGCGGACCGCCAATAAAATTCCTTTCCTGGGGAATGCGATTTCCAATGGCCTAAGAACAAAAAAAAATGTTTTCCGTAATTTAAAAAAAAAAAACAAAGACATGAGCCCTTTTTATACTACGAAATAACAAAAAAAAAATAATGAACCTTTGTACGTCATAGATATATGTAGATAGTCATACTGACAGGGATGCTTAGATATATGAGATGTCTCATGTGTCTTCATTTTAAAGAGTTGATTTACCTATAAAGGGTGTTAAGGGACGTATTTGACTAACTTTAACCAGTGATTCCTGACATTATTTGGAGAAAAATTGTATACGAAATTTCGATCTACGGAGACTTTTTCGAAGACTTTTTTTTCAAATTTTTTTCTTCAAAATCAAACAAAAGAAATTCTTGTTGTTACTATGCTAAGTAACCACCCAAACCCTGACCCCGCCACCAATTGTCCAAAACCCACTTTTTTATGTTTTTGTAGAAACGTCAAAAATGTCACTGGAGACCAAATTTTTAAAAATTTTGTACTTCAAATAATGTCACTGGTTAAAATAAGTTAAGTATGTCCTTTAACACTCTGTTTAAGTAAATCATTTTAAAGATACCCTTCGTTTTGTGGTGATGTCCTGGAAGAATTAAAACATAATTTTGTTTCATTAGGCCGCTAAAGCATTCATAAAAAAATAATAAAAAATAGTTAAACAGTGATTAAAGTATTATTCCCTGAAAAAAAGAAGTAGTAATGATATCAAGAGCCTCTTTATGGTATTGTCATAATGAAAGTAAACCTTTAAAATATAAAATGTTTTTACTCGTGTTTTAATTTTTTTTGCATGGTGGCGTGGACATTTCTAAGTTATTTATGATTGTGCTTTCATCACCAAACACTCTATCGTCCAGTCCAGCAGGCATTTCGATACTTCGGAATAGTGTTTTGTTATAAACCATAAGACAAATTAATACAAATTCAAGAGTCACTCTAAAGAATTTATGAATAACTATAATAACATGTACTATATTTTGTGCGACAGTGCATGTTTTGTTAAGCTTTAAATACATAAAAGCCATAGGTCATAAAATCGAACATGGGTTCGATAGCAGTCTGTCGCTTTTACGACTGTCCTATAAAACAAAAAATAAATCATAAAGCTGTCAATCCTTCAATATTTCAACACACCAAGGGCGTGCCATAATTTTAAATAATACTTTTTTTATTAAAAAAACACGTATTGTCTTCCTATTTTTTTGTATAAAAGATATCGTAAATGCTGTTTAAAACTAATTAGTTTTAGCTATACTGATCGCAATACGTTTTGCAAGACATTCACGTATTTTAAAACAGCAAGCCAGAGATCGTTCGTTTTGTATGTGCTGTATTATACCATGATATTTTACCTACTATTGGAAACAGACAAACATTCCTAGGATAAGGATAACCCGATATTAATAATTCATATTTTAATTTCTTTTACTTCCTTCAGTATAAACGGAAAATATCGCTTATATAATGGTGAATGACTTAGCGAGCATAGTATTGAACCCACGACGCCTGGATGAAACCGATAAACCAAAACCAATATGAGAGTTATCCGACGTGATCTCAATGAATCCAGAAACTAATATTTTGTGGGATCTAAAACATAAGTATTGGGCAATTTATTTTACCCAAAATAGTATTTATTTTGGATAACAAAATAACTAACCAAGAGATGATTGAAAGAGAATTCAAGTTGGAAAAAAGTTTAGGCTACATAAAAATACCCCCGCAAAAGATAAACTTATTGTTCTGGAAAATCGTGATTTCGTATAAAAAGTTTACATCACTACTTTGCCACCTCCCTAAGAAAATATTGTTGAAATCTTTTCACCCTTCAGAATTGAATTACTTTTCATTATTTATGAATCGTATAAAAGGAAAAGGTTGATTTATTCAGGGTACTGATGAATATTATGTAGATATAAGAAAAATATTCTTGGAAGAACTAGAATTAAGTGTATTATAATTTTTTATATCATGATAAATGTTCGGTAAGACGTAAGAAACAATGTTAACATACTTCCTGTAAGAGATTAATGTAATCACATTTTAAGGAAAAAAAAATCTTTCACTGTCACACAATAACAGTATAATATTTTTTCAGATCATCGATATTGTAACATTCCTTCTTGCTGCAGAAACAACTCGTAGCTCAGAAATAATCATTGAATATTTAAATAAATGCCGTTCATACATACCTCTGTACTTTCTCCACTCTGCCCTCTCACCAGTTCGGGTCGCTTGGATCGGAACAAAGGGGGATGAATTTAATTATTAAGAACCGATTGAATATACCGTTTTTAATGAAGTTTGGCAAAGTCTTAATAGACAATGTCAATTATACTTAGATCTACTTAAATCTAAATCTTAATTAGTTGTCATATGGATCGAGGTTGCTTATCCATTGTTCACACCATCAAAGTTAATTTCTCACTGAAACTACCTTCGTGTCACTGGGTTCTCTGCGGGTCTTTAAGTAAGGCCGAGGCCCTCGATGGCAGCTCCTGCAGTTCAGCAGCTCAGGCCCTCCCAGCCGTGTCAAGTCTCCTCCAGCCTGTGCCATTGCCTTCGCATGTTGGCCACTGGCCGCGCCTGATTGCCGCTCTACGTCGCCGGGCGGGGGAATACACATCTTGCGAATCACTTTCTTCAACTCAACTATAACTTCTTCATCCACCGCCCAGCATTAGGCCGTTGGGCGGGAACGCGTGTTTGATGTTGCACCACTCGTGTCTCCCCTCTGTCTCGGTCTTGACTGTCAGTACCCGCGTGCTCATATGAACTCATAGGACTTGTGGCCCTACCCCGCACTTATCCCCTCTCCTGTTCCTGTCCTAGCGATCCAGATCTGTGAACACTTTTTTTGTCTTTGCAAAAAAGACTTTTTCATAACATTAAATTTATTTTAATGAAAAACAAATAACTTTGTGTAAGACCACTATTTAAATAATGGTGTTACACAAAGATATTTGTTTTTCATTAAATTAATAATGACGCCACAAAGTGATTTTGCGTATTTTGAAGAAATAATTAAATTTATTATTCAAATTTACTTGTGACGAAATTTGATTCGTCACAATTTGGACAATGGTTCAAATCCATAAATTTTAGCACTTGCCTGAGCAAAAGTATGTTAATCATAAAATTTGTCTTTTTCCAAATCTTGCAATCTTTCAATTCTAATCATAAATACAAGTAAAATAAAATTAAAGTAAATAAACAAAGTAAATTCATTCCTACCTGTCCCAAATAATTTTCTAGCAATGATATTATTCATGCAACGCCACGTTGAAAATGATTTGTTATGATTACATTCGCACAAGAAAAGAGTCAACATTAACTAAAACTTTCGTCGAACATTACGGCGGGTGCATTTCCGACACAGGAAATTACTTCGCGCTTGCGGAGTTCCTGTTGAATGCAAGCGGAATTGTAAGCGAAATTGTAAACGGGAAAGGAATGAAGCGAATGTATGCAATTCAATAGCTGAATTTCTTGGAAAACAGCAATTTGGCAATTTGCGGAAACAATACAAGAGTAAAATAGGGTAAAAGCCGTACAGTTGCGCCACTTTTCAAAAAAGCCCTTCCCCGACCAAAAAGAAGAAGATGGAGAGATATGTAATTACGAATGTTGGACAGAGCCCGCTAATATTTTAAATGATAAAATTGAAGCGAAAATTGTGAAAATGTTTAATAAAACATGACTCGTTTAAAATAAAGCAAAAATCTCGTGGAAGGCGTTTTAAGTATCATTTAAAGAAACATTGTAAATTTTTTCACAACTTTAACTTGTAAAATAATAGAAAAAGAGGTGTTTTTAATAATTTTCAGAGCATACTTTGCGATTTTTTTCTATCGAGGGAATTTCATCTAATTTGTGTTTCAGCGTGGAGCGCCTCTGGGTATTATCTTAAAAAAATAACACATCTTTTTTTAAGAGCTTTGAAACTTCAAATGTTTATGGGAGATATGTAAGAAATCAGTAAAAATTCGGGTAGCGGCGGCTTAAAAAATATGAAGTTTTTAAAAATAATGCAACATTTACATTAAAATGCAGTTCTTTAATCTTTTATATTTAACAAAATTAATTTAGGTTTGAAGTAAAACCTGTCTTATTTGATTTCTCAAAAAGGGGATAGTTGCCTACTGTAGCGGATTGTAGCCTAACGCTTGAGAATGCTTTGAGAATATGCGCCTCGTGCGAGGATAGACGCCTCTCTATGATTTTTTTTAGATAGAAACAAATTTATATCAATTCAAGTAATCGGTTTTTATTATGAACTGAGATCCTTTATTACTTTTCAAAAGATGAATCAACATTATAAAATAGTTTTAAGTTTTAGCGTTTTAAACTATAAAAAATAACAACAAAAATAGCCTCCAAACGTAAGGTTACGTAATTTATTAGTAAAATATTATTATTTATCTTAGATATAGAACAAAATGGCAATAAGTTTTGGTATTAGCATTAATTATCAAAAAAAGCCAGGGTTTTCAACTTTCCACATCTCATGCATTTCATAAGTGTCTGCATATTGGGTTGTGTTGGGTTTATCTTTTCAAATGAACCAATTGGCGATCCCTTAATGAGATTTGATAACTCATGGGAATGCAACTTCGTTGTATGTTTTATTTAAAAAAAAAAATTAAAAAAAAAAAAAAAAAAAATGCAATGGTTTTCGAATGTTGTACAAGTTTCATGCAACTACGATTATAGAGCGACTATCCGCAAAAGAAAATAGGGCGCCTATCCTTTTTGATATGGATTCTTGCCCTTTTTCTTTGCGAATTAAATAAAAACTATTTAACATACAACAAAATAAACTATTTAATTTAAACTTTAATGCATGCATTTAAACCAAAAGTTGACCGAAACCACAATCAGGAATAAAAATATGTAATAGAAATTCCTTAGCAATATAATTTCGACGCCCGTCAAAGTTTCCCCGCGGAATATTTTCGTTCACACAAATAAATCGCGTGCGCATATTCCGACGGCCTACATGTCACTGAGGCCTACGAGAAGGGCATTTCTAATTATAGTAAAGCGCTAATACCACCATTATCCCTAAAACAGTGTTTTTAAAACCGGGGCATGTATGCTACTGAGGCAAGTATCCGGCTTTTACCCTAATCGAGCGTTTCCCAAATTGTTTTCCGGTGACTAGCTATTAGCACTCGTGTTAACAACTGTAACTAAGCAGCTGTTACCGAGAATCGGCGATAGGCTTCAATTTTTTTTATAAAAAAATAACTAATTATTATCCTGGCGAGAAGAAACTGGTTCATTATGGGCGGAGACTGGAAAAGAAAATTAATTAAGTGATCAATAATTATTACTGGTAAGGAAAAAAAATGCTCAGAAATCAAAGAGAGAGATAAAGAAAGCTATGTTTGATTTTTCTTTACTGCTCAGCGGTCAGAATCTCCCTTCCGTCAAAAGAATTGAGTATCTATTGAATAATCATCAAAATATATATTCAACATACACACTCTTATTCTGAGCTTCTGTGTTAACGTAACCTTCTTGGAAAGAAATCTTCTTTTACGAATTCTCTTTCGCATTTTCAATACTCTTAATGTTTTTCGACTTTTATGAAATTGCTTCCCCAACAGCATTAAATTGTTATATTGTTTTCAGCTCCTTTACTTTTCTTTCAAAACGCAACTTTTTGATTCTTCATCTTGAAATAGTAAAGCACCTATAAAGTGAACGTTGACGTTTATAACCGATGACCGTTTGTGACCGTTTATGAAACAATGACTTTTATTATAAAAAATGTGTACTTTCCTTTTTGCCAATCAATAATACAATACGGAATTACAGATTGGGGTGAAACATATAAAACAAAACTACACGACCACTTAATACAGCTCAAAAATTAAAAATAAAAACATGTTTACTTAAACTATATATACGCACTTATCAGAATTTCTATTTAAATAATTTAAAGCTAGAAAACTAAACACGTTATACTTCTACCATGCAACATTACAAATTTACATAATTACTTATTCTTAACTAAATTGTACTATTTAAACGTATTATAAAACTAAAAAAAAAACAATTTTCAGAATTCCAAAAGGGTAAAAAATAGGGCAATTCAATTAAAAATAAGTTTGGAGAAAAGTTATTTTATACATCATCATAAAACATCATAAATTTAAATAACAATTTAAAAATTTCACTTTGTAAAATACACTGAAAACGTTAACCGAAAACAAAATAAAGAAATAATTTTCCGCGTACACACAACCCAAGCTTTATAATGGAGATCAGTCTTTTATTTAACAATATTTGAAATTATTATTGTTCATGTTCAATTGTTCATTTTACAATATTTCTGTAAATGAAATAACATTATATTTTTTTTTCGGAAAAAAGTTTGAAGCTTGTCTTTCGATCGTTTTCTAAGAGCAAAAAAAACTACAAAATCTTTCTGAAATCGAATGTTGGCACAATAAATGTTGCTAAATCTTAACAAAATCAAACATTATTTTCAGAGTTTGAGGAGCTTTTAAAAATTAAGTGACTGTCAGAATATTACACAGATTTTATTTTTAAATTTTCAATTAGAAAATAGATATTGGATTAAGCCCATTATAAAACATTAATATTTAATAATACCTACTGGATATTTTTTATTGATAAATCTTTTCACTTTAGTACTCGACCGGGCAAGACATAAATAACAACACGAGTAAGCATTTTAGCCAAATAAAATCAAACGTATTGCAAACGATATTAAAAAATTGTTGTTTTGGATTGTAACATCACAAATATTCATATACAAATTGGTTTGTGCGTTTTTTTTTTGTATTACAGACTGTGACCATTTGCAATACACATGTGATACAAACTACACATTTATGGATAAATAATAGAAATAGAAAAGATAAATAGTAACATGAGATTTATACATATAGCGGGTAATTTGTGGTGCTTAAATGCCTCTTAAATTCTTCGAGGCTACTGTTAAATATGTCAATAGTTTTGGAAACGTTATTTAATAGCACCATACCTCGTGTCATGCTATGCCGAGCCAGTACGTCCGTTCTGCTATGTGGTATACATAGAAGTTCGTGGTACCGTCCCTGACTGTAGTTGTTTGGTACAAACAGCTTGTAGCATTCCAGGAGGCATGGGCTATCTATTAAATTATTTATTATTTTGTACGCCGTTAGTGTAAGGGCCCCACTCCTCCTCGACTGGAGACTTTGGCAATGCGTTTCTGTGAGCAGATCTTCGTGATGCATGAATTGCCGATACTCTCCATGCATTCTCATATACAGGTATCTCAGAAACTTTTTTTGGATCTGTTCCAATTTTTCGATGTATTTTCTCTGGTATGGGGCCCATACAGCAGAGGCGTACTCAATTTTAGATCTTATAATGCAATTATACATAGCCATCATTGCTTCAGGATTTGTAAACTGTTTAATATCTACATATTCATGCCAACAATATTTTTCAAGCATGAACTTTATTTATCAAGAGTAAACTGAGAAGTCGTCTTTTTGATGAGAACCTGGAATAGTACCTAAAATTAAGAATAACAACAGAAAAATGACTTACTCAAACTTTCCAAGGAGATGCAAGGACATTGTTGGAAGTTATTTACAATGTATTTTTATAAACTTTTGTATTTTTATAAACTTGTTAGCTCACGGGTACAGGACCATAAGTTTATTTATTATAATTTTAAGTTACGTGAAAATCTAGTATTGGATTTTACTTGAGTTATTAATTTTATTGTTATAAATGTAAATAATCTGTTGATTTTCTTAAATAAATAATAAAAAATAAATAAAAAAGTGTTTGTCAGTCATAGTCACGATTTAAATTTATGGAATCCTTTACAATATTTTATTATTCGTGAAGAAAACTTTATTAAGTATGAAATCAAGTTTTATTCAGCGTACCCGTAATTAAATGAAGTGCTTAAATTATAATAAATGTTTATAAACAGATTTGGCTCTCAATTTTTTTGAATCGTTGCAATGTACAAATTTGGCTCTTTGGCTAATAAGTTTGCCGACCACTGTACTAGGTACCTACTTAGTTCTTAAGTAACTGCTATTCTCTTTTTTCATTTTACCTGATTTGGTGTGTTATTAACAGATGATAAAAACTCTGTAATATACCACTCTGCTTCCTCGTAGTAATAATCCAAATATACAACGTCATAAATTTATTAACACTTCCCTACCGGACCAGGGGAATGCACTTACACTAACGAGAGTTTTACGATGTATCTAAAAATTTTTTAAACCACGTACTCAATAATTTAGGTAATCCTAGAAAAACTATTCGGTTATCGATCTGCATTAAAAAAAATTATTTCACATTACTACTTTTTTATATTAAACAATTTCTATCAAATTCTGGCAGAGTATCTGTCTCGCCCGCCCCACTTCGTTTCTGTTGGATTGCCTGGCGTTATCCCGTTCCTATCCCATCCACCCTGTGCAATAAACTAGTCATGAACGCGGACGCTGTAATCGCCAATCACCAGTCGAGATTCGGAAACAAGGTGTCATGGCGGATATAGGCCCGCTTTCTCTGTTTTTTATGGAAAAATACGCGTTATGGTCTAAATTCATATTAATAAGAATATTAATCATAACTTTATTTATTAAACGATTTTGATAATGGCTTATGAGATATTATGAATATACTTCCCTCTAATTATTACCAAAACTAAATACAAAGAATTTTTTTATAAACACCCTTTAAAAATCAAAACAAATAGGGGGACCCGGGTGACCCCCCTTCGAATCGTGTGTGATTTTTTTCTTTCCGGGACGAAAAGGTTAATATTTGATTTCGATCATCCTTAACATATTATAGCGATGACCGAAAGTACAGCACAGTTACAGATTTTAGTACATTTATTATGTAAGATGGTTGAGTACCTAATATTCAGTTCCTTATTACTAAAATTATAATTTATTTGCAGTTGATATCCTCGTGGGAACTGGACTTCAACCGCAGCGTGTTCGTGGTGGGCGGCGCCGTGCCCTCGAGCGCTGCCGCCCTGTGGCCCACCGAGCCTGCACCGCCGCCCCCGGCCCCACCCGGCCCCACGGCCGCCCCTGCCCCCATCATGCCGCCCTGGGCTCAGGCCGCCTGGATCAGCCTCTTCAGCGGTATGCTGTTTGTGGCCATTGGCGGGAATAGCATTGTCATGTGGATCGTCATTGGTAAATATGCAAACTATTCTTTAATAATTTTTCTGCTTTTACTAAAGGAGAACGCCTTCCTTGCTTCATTACATTTGTTTTAACGGGAAATTTTCTAGTTAGTTAGCTATTGAATAATTCTCGTACAGTACCCACAATCCTAGTATAACAATCATTATGTATTGTTTAAATTGTTAAATAAAACACGTGACTCAAAGCCCGGCAATTTTTTTCTTTCACACCATGATAAGATTTAGTTTATCGAAATAAATGAAGATAATATTAGCGAAACTCCATCATTCCTCATTTAATTAAATATAACAATTTGAGGTTTTACTTAAAGTTAAAAATAAAAATTCAATTTATTGTCTAAATCATATTCTAGCGTCATTGATCCCCTCGGCACCGATGCATAGTCGGGAAACACGCCAAACACGCGCCCAACATTTGTACACGGTTGACATTAGTCACATGAGAACGGGCCGTTTCTACGACTCGCACTATGAATTTATTTTAGCGATCAATTCCAACCAATACAGTTTTTCCGCACATTTCTCGGAAGATCGAATGCAACTGATCTAATTTTAATAAGTGAAACATGAGTGTAAATGACACGGGTGCATAAAAAGTGTGTTAAAGCTTCAAGCATTGAAGGCCGCGGTTTCATAATAATAGCAATTTTGAACACCAAATTACGGGTAAAAAATTTAATAGTAATACTCGCCGTTTACCCCCCCCCCTACTCCTCCCAAGAGGTAAAGAAAGAAAACTAAGACAATAATTATAAAAATTTAAAAAAAAAATTAAATTCCCTGATACCATCAAATGACATTTATTTTTGGGTAGATATTATGTTTGGCTAATCATAGGCATTCCTTTGTATCATTTTAAATTTATCTATATTTTTATCACTTTTGTTGTATTTTCTTATAAAATTACTAATAGCTGTTTTTATAAAAGTCTAAATTTAAATATATGTAAAAATATAAAGTTGTACGTTCTCCTAAGCACAAACATTTGCTCTATTAGGAGAGTGTTTGAAATATTATATTACGTTGTAAAATTGTAACACTAAAAATGTTTCAAACAATAATTAAATAAAATAAAAAATATTACGAGTTAAGTATTACATTATTATAAGTAAAACAATCTATTTGGATGGATTTTGTTTTGATTTCGCCAAATTCAACATTTTACAAAAGTTACGACACTGTTTTTAAGTTTAATTTTGAAAATGATAAATAAAATAAATTTCTATAAAAAATATTATATCATATATGTATGTAATTTATCGGTTTAATGAATTCTCCACACAATCAGTGCATATTTTGAAATTGACACATACATTTAAAGCAAATTTGATTTTAATGAACCAGATTCACCAACATACATACAAAATCGAAATAGTATTTTTGATTAATTTTCTTTTTAACTTTCCAAATTTCACAATTAATGAGTTAAATTTCAATTATGAATATTATTCATAATTTATTATATTTGGAACTTCTATGAATTGAAAATTTGAAGTGCTTTTTTCATCATCATTCTTACACAGAAGTTTTATTTTAGTTACACGTTGAATAATCACTATAGAAAAATTTACTTGTCCGGAATTGATGTTACTTCACTGTGGTCACAATTCAATGGTTTTACTAAGGAAACTACTTGAATAAGGTCAAAGGATTAAATGTACTACGAGGAAGATGTAAGTTGGTTACTTGGAATACGATTATTTCGAAAAAGTGGAATGAAAATAGGTAATAACAATAACATTTTCTGCGTCATCCAGAAATTTAAAATTCTACTGGGAATTAAAACGTCCAGCCGAACAATAAAAAGGAATTTATATGATACGAGTATGAACTACAAAACAATAATACAAAAATACAATAAGCAAACCTCCACCCATTTTTGTGAATTGAATGGCCCCTGCTGTATGTTTTTCGCGTTGAAATGTATTTTAAAGTAGAGTTTTCAAGGACAAAATTTTACCACAAAACCAAAAATTTATTATTGAGTTGTTCTATTGAAGAGCCGAACAAAAACATTTCAGCAAGTGCCACCTCAAAAGAAATAATTGTTTTAAAGTACCAATGATTTCTTTTGCTAAAAAAATATCACAGAAATAGCTCAACGAATGATGGATGAATTGATTTCGATTTGGGAGGCGGGTATAAGTATAATACCGCCGCCCGGGAAACCATTTATTGGCTAACCGACACTTCTGCCATAGATCACGCCAAGTGTTTCGCTACGATTTGGTGACTTGGTATGTGGATGCGGTTTGTCTAGGTAATTTTTTATTATTTTACAAAACGCGTGCATTCCAGTTTAAGAGTATTTATTCTTTAAAATATATTGTAGTCATTGACATTAATTTTCATTGAAGAGAAAGAAGACTCTTTCTAATTCACTCCGCGCTGGATGGAACTTTTCAACTTAATAATATAGTGAATTTCCGGAGCAAGGCTGGCTCACCACATGGCGCATATTGTATAATCAATATCTTGGCGTGTATACATATTATCTGTTAGGTCGGACGGTCAGGCTGGAAGTGTACTCATATTTAATTTTTTATAACAGCTCAAGTAAGTTCATCAGTGAAATCTTATCAGCGTGTAGTTTCCGTTGAAATTTAAAATAAGAACTTAAAAAGAAGTTTACTGAATGGAAAGGGTTAGTGGAAAGTTCAAGTTTTGGTTGTTTGTTAGTAGTGCGAAGAGACGACCGTTGGAATTATTTGTACCGTATATTATCAGGAGACGTTTTTGTGAAAATTAAATAAAGGTCTATTACAAATGGGATGGACTGACTGTCGAAAGAGAACTGCTAGATATTGATGAAAGTTGAGAACAAACTAAATTATCATCTATCTGGTCAAGAATTTGCTTAATATACTTTTATCCTAATCCCCTTTTGGTTTTTTTTTTCTTCAGTGCTTCCTCCTTAAAAAGTGCGATTTCGTACCTGTCTACTGAAATGGAAAAACACGTAATAACAATCATAAAACGCAATAAGCTGATTTTAAAAATTTCCGCCCTGAAAATGACTCAATTGGAAAAGAATACGCTTAGTAACTTGTGTGACAATAAAACCATGTGTAACAAATCGAAAGAATCACGAGTAAGAATAGACGTCAGTAGTTTGACGATTCCTTTTTCGACAAGCACTCGACTCACCGTCCTTCGTCACAGCATGTTGATAATCTATTGGCTTATTGGCTAACAATGCCAAAGTCGTCGCATCGCACTGTGAAATGGCCGTAAAAAGACCGTCTCATAAATCAAAATAACGGCACTAAATAAGATAAATTATCATTAAATTTTTACCGTTGGAAAAATTTTGTTTTTTTTCTTTTGTATATTTAAAATGGTTCCATGCCAACTGAGAATAAAGTCAACGCAACACCTACTTGAAAAGTCATTAAGAGCTTTGAAAAAAATAATTTTAAATTAGCCGATAACTCTAACCTAACGTAACCTATACTCTAAATGACTCGTCTGAGATGGTTCTGAGTTGGTTCTGAGTTGGTTCCGAGATGTCCGGTCACCATTTAAAATAATGTCAAAGTACGGGTTCAGGCTGAGATATTTAATTGATTCAAAATGTGGATTATTTCTTGGTACAAATTTAAAGCATCTGAGCAAGTTTATATATATCAACGCAAATGTTGTTTTTTAAGCTTTAATAAAAAATACATTTTAGTATTAAATCTTAGTGATTTATAAGCTCCCTTTAAGCAAATGATATCTAAACTAGATTTTGACAAAGTTCAGGTAAACTTTCAACTGCTCGGCTTGTCCTTGGGTTTGTCCTTGTAGATATTAAAACACCGTTTTATAATACAAACATTCTTTTAATGTGTTTCTTTATAAAATTTGCGGTTTTTTTGCGAAACGGCGTCAAAAAACGGTTTTTCCGCTGCTCTTTTTATCAGAAAGTTAAGTTGTCGCAGTACCCAAAAATGATAAATTATTTTGCAAATGACATGTTTATTAACAAAATAATATTTTTTATGATAAGAAATAAAGAAGTTACAGATTTATGAGACGAAAATGAGCATTTGCAACCACTGTGCGCGTCGGGTCGGTTACGGCGGAACGCCCGCCATACTGCCCATATTTCGTATTTCCCTTCTCAATGACTGAAAGCTCTGCAATGTGTGATTGCAGCTGGGGAACACTAAGGAATCTAGTGGAATGCTTAATGTCCAGTTCATTCATTGTGTGATAAAACTATAGAAGTCCTCCTTCCGTTGATATGGATTTGTCACAGGTGATTTAATTGTGCAGGTTCAATCGGAAATTGAATTATTTGAATTGAAGCACCATTAGCGCATAAGTAGATCCATACTAATATTATAAATGCGAAACTGCTCGAGTTTGTTTATGACCTTTTCACGCATAACACAATATAAAGACCTTAATAATTCTTTCACCAATATAAAGCTAAATTATATGCGCAGACTACAGGCTGTATATGATGGTAAGCTCTGGCGTTATGAAATTATAAATATTAATATATTATTATTCTGTCGCCAACAAAAGCGAGTTTTTGCTAACGTCAGAAAAAAATCTTTTCCATGGAAACAATGTTGATATATTTTTGGGCTCTATGCTGGTAGGTACTCAGTCTACTGGTCAGCTACTACTGCAGAAAATTCAAATATTGGAATTCGTTTTTTTTTTTGGATAAGCTTGGAATAAATGTCAGATGAGAGTTCCTATATTAAAAATATAATTCGTAACGATTATAAAGACTGAATGATAAATAGAGTATTTTTTTATTATTTTAACGAAATTCCAAATATTTAAATAAAAATAAACATCCGAAATGTTTGTAAGCGCATAAATTCCGAACGAATGAACAAAATTGGATAAGTAATTATTTTTTTCTTTGAGCTATAGCATTATGAAATTTTGGTGGTAGGCGAGATGTTTGAAAACTGGATGTAAGGGAATGAATATATGGAATGCGGGAGGGGATGGGGGTGGGGTGGGGGGGGAGATAATTGATAATTGATAAGCGCTACAGTAATTTTCCGTAATACCATGCGAGCGAAGCCGTGGGGAAAAGCTAGTAGATATATAAATAGAAAGCGATGCCTGCAGATCTTTTCGTCGTATAAGTGGCCGAAATGTTGGAAAATAAAGCATACAATCTAAGAGTGTGATATGTTGCTTTTTTGATTTGAAGACGAAGTCGGGAACGTTAAATTATCAAATAGAATCAAACAAATATGTCGTGTTATATCAAGGGTCTGAATATTATCATAAAACGTGTGAATAAAGTGGTAAGTACGTTGGTTAAAAATGAAATGCTTTGCAATCTACCTTAGCCAAAGCTTTTGGAGAAATAGCGTGACAGTTTTCAGGTTTAACAGGAACCTTCCTATCTATACACCACGAAAGTCTACAAATGCGCCTACATAATCCTAATGTTTAAATTTAAAAAAAAAATGTTTTTACCCCCCGTAGTATTTACAATTGACTGTTATTCACCGGACAAAAATCGTTCGTTTCTATGAACAAGAGACATCAATTCTGTTGAGCACGTTAACGACCTATAAATAAAATGAACAACGCAACTAGTAACTGAGAATTACTGACTTGATCGTGCTTTTCTGAAAAACTTTTCCTTTATATGCATTACGTATCCAAGCTTCCGTGTGATATTCGCTGGAGATTTTCTAGAAATAAAACGAATAAGAAAAGAAATATTTCTGAAATGAAAAAAGATTTTTATGGACAGCTGGTTTACATTTTTATGATTTTGTTCTTATTGAAATGATCGATAAAGGTTGTGTTTAACTAACAATTGCGTTTTTGGTGGCAGAAACAACTTTTGAAACCATCGGCATTTGTCAAAAGATTTTTTTTATTTTACATTAACTCCACACAGCCTATGTCATCTTTGAAGATGCTGTATGGAGGGTGTTTTTGAGGAGAGGAAGGAGTGAACATGGGTCTTGAAGAGACCCGTGTGGAAGGAGGAAACACAGAGGCCGACAAAGCTGTTGAACTCAAGAACGAGTCGTACAAACGACCCGTTCTCATGTGACTAATGTCAACCGTGTACAAAGGTTGGGCGCGTGTTTGGCGTTTCTCCCGACTACGCACCGGTGCCGATGGGATGAATGACGCAAGTTCCTTGGAGCATCTTCCATTGCAATACCGATATAACAAGGACAGCATTCCCATCAAGCCTGAGCTCTAAAAATTGCAATCCGTTTGTTAAGTTAGGAGAATCTATCAAACGGACGGAGAATAATGTGGTTTAAGGGATAACTACGATAAAAATACAATTTATTTCACCGAGTATTGATATTTATGAAAATCTTATGTCTTTCCGCGGTAAAAATCTAAAATTTGAATAAAAAATAATATTCATTAGCGCATTAAGAAAAAAATGAAATAATAGTAAGTAAATCCATACTAATATTATAAATGCGAAACTGCTCGAGTTTGTTTATGACCTTTTCACGCATAACACAATATAAAGACTTTAAAAATTCATTCACCAATAGAAAGCTAAATTATATGCGCAGACTATATTTTGTATATGATGGTAAGCTCTGGCGTAATGAAATTATAAATATTAATATATTATATTTGTTATACGTTTTCTGTCGCTAACTAAAGCAAATTTTTGCTAACGTCAGAAAAAAATCGTTTCCATGGAAACGATTGCTACTGCTTCAGAAAATTCAAATATTAGAATATGTTTTATTTTTTTGGACAAGCTTCTGTTTTGGAATAAATGTCAGTTCCTACATTAAAAATATAATTCGTAACGATTATAAAGACTGAATAAATGAACTGAATAAATAGTGTAATTTTTTAATATAGTCACAAACTTTCAAATATTTAATTAAAAATAAACACCCGAAATGTTTGTAAGCGCATAAATTCCGAACGAATGAACAAAATTGGATAATCAATTTTTTACGAGAAAAACTCTCTTTTTATAACTTTTGAAGGTTATTCCCATCAACGTAATATATATGGAAAAAGAACTAGTTGAAGATAATATTAATGATTCTAAATATTTGAAATATGAGATTGACAAATATGACGGTTTGACAGAAGGTGGCAATAGCGAAATTGGAAAACGCGCCGTCCCGGTTAGACGAGAGGTCTGGGTTCGAGTCCCAGTTGCGACCATTGTCTTTTTCTGTTTTTCTGTGTCTTGTTTTCTTTCATATTTTCATTTAGATTTAAAAGTGTTATCTTCTTCTTCAATGATATATTAAAATTGGATAATTCTTTTTTTCTTTGAGCTATAGCTTTATGAAATTTAGGTGGCAGGCGAAATGTTTGAAAACTGAATGTAAGGGAATGAATGTATGGAATTTGGGAGGGGGTGGGGGTGGGGAGGAGGGGGTATAATTGATAAGTTCAACCGCTACAGTAATTTCCCGTAATACCATGCGAGCGAAGCCGCGGGGAAAAGCTAGTTAGAAATAATTTTATTTTTGGAATAACTTATTGAGCAAAACCTCAAATTTTAGTACTTAATCATTGAAGACATTATCAGCGACCATCCAACGAAAAGAATCTGTTTATTACGGAAAGCATCTTATAATGTCTTCATTGATTACGTAATTTTATTTTATATTTATTTAAGTTTTGAATCCAGCATCACTGGAGGTAAAGAATTTTTTTTCGTACTGTGTTCCGAGCGTTCCCGCCCTATGATTATTGACAATTTGTTAAATAACATATTTTTTTTTTTTTTCGAAAGAAACAAATACTTTGGGGATGCATTGCATGAAAAATACACTCAGTTGAATGAATAAATAACAGCAAACTAGGTTTCGCTTATCTCAAGTTACAACAGAGCATATTTTTTTATAATAATATGTTAAAATATAAGCCCTGATTAAGTCTGAGATAAGCCGAACTTGATTGGCTCTTATTTAAAAACATAATAAAGGTGGTTTATTACAAATTGTGCTTTTTATTTAATTATAATCTTTCTTTCAAGTTTCGAGGTAACGTTATTTGCAGCTTTTGATGATTGAATTATAAAGGTGTTAAAATTGATGAAACACCCTTTGAAGCAGCTTTATAAATGGTTACGGTTAAAAATGAAAACCCCTAGATGATTTGAATAGCACCGTTTGAGTGAAGTCACCTCAAGAGCGCTTTATTAGTTCCGTTAGATTAATTTTGTGGTTGTCTCAACGAATTGCTTTCTTAATTTTTAATAGGTAAAAAAATATTTTTTGCTAGTTTTTCTACCCCGCTGAAAACCAGATTTGAATATTATTTTTTTCGAGTAAAGAAAAAAAAAAGACGATTGAATACTTTGGCGTCTCGTCGAAATTTTTTTTTCATAGCTCCATTTCTCATAATTTTTTTTTCTCAGAGAAATAACCAACTAAAAAAACTTACATTTCGATAACCCACCCATCGTTTTTTACAATCCATGACAATTAGTGCAAGTTTTCTTTAACGATTTTTCATTTGTAGTTAAATGAAAAGATTCTTTCAACCATCCATAAAGAATCGTGGTTTATTTACCTCTCTCAATGGTTATATGCTCTTTTTTTCACAAACATGATTTATTACGTATGAAGAGGTAAGAGGCCTTTTTTATTGTGAAGCATCCACATATTCAATGGAAAGAAGGTTGTCCTACGTCAACTCTTACCGATTTTGGACCACTTGAAAGGTCGCACAACGTTCAGCAACCATTTTTTATGTTTTTCGGACCCTGACTGCTTTTTACTCTGTAACGAGTAACTGTACGATTTACGACTTTCTTAGCTGCAAAAATTACCGCTTTAGATTAACTATTACGGAAACAGTAGACCTCTTGGACATTTTAAATGTAATATAAATCATATACTTTTTTTGACGACGTAACTATTACCCTAGTTTTGATAAGAACGTTGTTCTAAATAATGAGTTTGATTGTCAGTTTATCTCATAAATCTGAATCTCTCTACGGATTGCACGGCAAATGAAACACAAATGTTCGTATAAATATTACTTGTCGTTTATTCAATCTGAATTTTAGTAATGGCTAAAAATAGTTTATTCGCTTGGTACATTGGGTATTTTTGAAATAATGTTATGTGGAGTAGATTGTTTTTTCAAGGATGGTGTCCTTTTTTATATGAATACCTCACCAGAGTCCCAACTGCTCCCGTCAGGAGCCAGTAAGATTATGGCATCCCCAACTAGGGTATATTATAAAGCTGAAGGTAGTGGGGGGGAAGGAGAAGGGAAAGATGAAGATGGGGATGGCTATTCAGACCTGGTCACCAAACACATTCAACGCCATTTCAAACAACGTTTCAGTTCTGAATAGAGTATCTTCCACTCTAGAACGAGCCGCAAATATGCTATTTATTTTATTTTTAATTAATAAATTATGAAATAACACAAATTGATCAAATAAAATATATTTTCCACGATATTTTGAAAATCACACTAAAATTCAAAGCCAATTTGAACCAGACTTGTAGACAGAGGCGCATACGAAACTAATATTTTCGGTGAATATATACCAACCTAACATATTGCCATGCCTATTAAATAATCTTCATTTATAATAATAATAAACTAAGTAACAATAGTTTACGATTTTTTATTAAGAGGTTTTGTAATTTTATGTATTATAATAATAATAAAAAAATAAATTAAAAAAATGTAATACACATTGTCGAGTATCCTGAGATTTTGCAACTGCATTTTTGATATGTGAAAACATCTGTAAAAACCCAATAGAAACAAATAAATAAATAAATAACTTGAATCATCACAGTTCAATTTTTTGGTATTGCTGCATCTTGAATCTGAGTGATCAAATGCATTGGGTTCCCACACAGGCGTATATCGCAGGTTATCTCTGATAGCTATGTCTACCTTCACAGCAAGAGCTTCGGCTTATAATAATTAAGAAAGAAAAAGAAAATCGATTTTTCGATTTTCGATTTGGTATCACTATATACATCAAAACCATTTTTATGTATATTGTGATACCAGCGCGTAGAAGAGTGGAGTTGGCAACATGGTATCGCTTCTACGTACACAAGCACACACTTCAACCACTATCAATTACACATCTGCCCTGATTTAGGACACAATTACGCTGTCTGAAAAGTTGGCTAAAGAAGAAGGTACAGCAACACGGCATGATACCCAAAAACAAATAACAAAAATAATTTTGGCCGTGAAAATTAAGAAAAAAAATCAGAGTTTGCAATTTACACGCAGTAGAAGTGAAACCGTCAGAAAACTAAAGTAGACAAGAGTGGGGAGGTTACCAAGCACCGCACAAATAACAATAATAACGTTGTATTTGTATAGCGCAGTTTTGCGTTATTTCACTTCAAGTGCGCTTAACTATAATAATAAACTTAAAAATTATCCTATAGTCTAAGGTATTAAATATCATCTATCTAATTCCGGCAAAATTATTCTCTCTCAAATCTCTCCCCCCCCCCTCTCTCCACTTGGATCACATTACTTTAAAAAAATCTTCATCCCAAAAATAAGTCACGAGTGCGGTCATAAAAGGCGCACGTAACTGAAAAGGGCTACAATAATATGATATGATATTTGAGTTACGCTTGATTTCGTGTCTCTTTGGCAAATAGGGGCGATGTCCGGTTTAAATCCAGTTCCAATGTTACTGGAAAGAGCAAAATAAATGTTAAGAGACACGATCGCTCCGCGATAATTAGGGGGCCCTAGAGAATCCACTCGCAAAGGTTAATCTTGTTTGTGCGTGTAGTGAACGTGGGATTGGAGTCTTGAATGATAGCGCGCGACGACATGAAAGCGTTTAAACTGTTGGAATACAAAGAGTTTGCACGGTTTTCCGGTCTCTCTTCATTACTACCTGTTATCCTATTAACATTTTTCCGCAATCGCAATATCACATTAAAACCATATTGTAAATCGGGCAATACGTACAAGCAAAGATGTTACTATTCAAAGTACGTACAATTGCATCTCATAATGCAGGGAAAGATTGCCGAAATACGGGGCCCTGGAAGAAGGGGAACCTCTGGTTCTGAAGAAGGGGAATGGCTGAAAAACCTGAATCAGTGGTTTGGCCAGTCTACTGTAGAGCTGTTACGTGCCATAGTAAACAAAGTCCGAATAGCCAACATGATTGCCGACGTTCGTTGAACGGGGCACGAGAAGAAGGTAAGGTCAACTCAGGTAATAAAACTTTACCTACTGGTAGATATATTGCTCACTGGTTAAGAATAAAAACCCTAAAACTGATTTATTTTTGATGAAAGTTTTTAAACACAGACATCATAGATACAGTTTGGTTAAAATAAAAAAAAAAACGCAGAAAGAACGCACAAAAACAGAGTGTGTAATTCACACGCGGCCAAAGATATTGAAATATAAGAGATGAGTTATCGGCAGTTAACTGAGTGGGACTGTGTTTCCTGGCGTCGCCGTCGTCGTCGATATTGTTAACCAATACTACTGCACGCCTTAAAAAAATCAACTAAATGAATGAATTCTTTCCATATTCAAACTATATTTTTAACCACACCTTAAAAAATCAGCCTGCACAAAGCATCGCACAAAGAGGAGACCGACTTTACTAACTCATTCTCTCGTAGGCTAAATCCTAAAGATGTAAATGTGTTTGTCTCTTTTTAGCGTCGCTATTTTTTGTTTCATCGAGTTTCAAATCACAACGGTGCTAAGAATTTTTCATTTCAAAAACCTAACCAAAAGATCTTTGTGCTTTACCTCAACAACCACAACAAATGGGAAACGGTTATATTGGAATCATAATGAACCAAAATTTAGAAGAAAATTATTTGTTTCTGACAGTCACCATGGAAAGAAATTTTTCTCTCTGAAGTTACATTAAAATAACACTTGTGAAATTGCAAAGGATTTCTAAGAAATGTCTGAAAATGATTCATTTCAAAATCAAAAACTCACTATTTTTTACTTTTTTAGCTGCCCCGTAATTAAATGCGTTTTACTAATTTGCCTTTAGGAACGATGAGAACACTGATACAGAAGGCTGTCAGATTTTTTTCCGGTTTCGGTTACTTTGGCCCTGATAAGTAGTGGGCAAACTATGTCAGTGCGACACGTCACATTTTAATTAACTTTAAGATATGTATATTTCTCTCGAATAAAACCAGAGTGGGTGATGACGACCAGGTCATACGTACGTATGGCGTACGGTTTTCGCAAATAGATTAATTTTGTAGAATAGTTTTCTGTGCGCAGATGTTGTGGTAAATAAAATGGCTGAACAATTTCACCTCGTGTTTCAGAATGCTAAGTCCTTTTAGCCGTTGCAATCTACACCATCCGTGTGCTTTCTCCTCGGTCCGTGTTTTTACCACCTTCCTCAGCTTTATGGGGTTGGTTTATCACCATAATGTACATATTCGTACAGTAAATATACACAAAAATTCTTCTTTTTATTTCTCGAATTAATTATAAATAATTCAGCATAATTTTCTCAAAGTTGGCTTTCGTGTCTTCGTGTGTTTGAAAATGCACCAAATGTTTAGCGCTTGTTGAAATAGATCATAGATGGCGTTGTAATACCTCTTAGACATAAATTTAAAATTAAAAATTTCGTCGACAAATGAATTTTAAATAACCTGAGATTCATTGAGAATTTTGCTTTCGTCGCGTCGGGCGTCGGGCGGAATTGGAATCCTACTTTATTTTTCAAGAAACAGATAACAAATTTTGTGAGAGGTGCCCTTTTTCATGTGGAAGATTGAGTCTACTGGAAGTTTAAGAGCCGTTCTATTGCAAAAAAAATTTGCTTGCAGGTTAGTGCCTCTTTTGAATGCATTTTGGCAATTTGTATAATTACAGTTTTTGAGATAATTTCAACTCTTTTAAGGGTATAATGACCGCTTAGTTTGGGGCTATTTACAGGCTCCAGGCTTAAGAGGAATATAAACGCTAGATATATTTCGATTCTCATGCCTTCAAAATTTAAAATCGAGCGTCTTATTTGCACGAGACGAGTAAGCGAAAAAGTGTTTTTTTGTGCATAATTTTATAAGAATAAAAAAAGAGAACACAAAAAACCTCAAAAATAGTCTTAGCCATAAAAGGTTATTTAAAAAAATATATTTCTTTGATTATTTCATAGTTAAGTCATGCAAAAAAAAATTTTTTTTTGTGATTTACGCTTATATTTTTTGTTATATAAATAATAATTTTATTGTAATTCCTATACATAGAAAAGCTGGTAAAAGCTTCAATTTAGCCATAGCATATTTTTTTATGTTCATAATGTAAACTAATTCGTCGTAAAGATTAATCTAAATAGGATTTCACGTAAAGCTTCATTTTAAATCAATTTTAGCCGGTTCCTCGGGTGAGTTTTATCATGTAATTATTTGCTCTTCTCATCGAGGGAGATTTATTATTTACCTACCATTATTAACTCTAGTTCTGGTCAATCCACTTTGTTTTAATTTAATTAAAACCATCCCCCAGGAATATCATGGAAACAGTGTCTTGACACTGGAGACAAATGGCTCGCCTCTATCATAGTGTGTAGCATAAGGCCTGACTCCAGCGAGCGATACCATGCACATGAACGTGAATGTTCGCTTGAACGTCACTATAAATAATTTTTTTTGTTTTTCGTCTCCTCTGTTTGTTGAAACATGGTTTGAAAGATTGGTGTGAAGTTCGCGCGTCACACACAATTTTGCTTGTAGCCTGTGGTAAGGACCTGTCTATGCATACGCACTGAACACTTGACGTTTGACGTTTAACGTTTACATAAATGTTAAAATGCTTTCCAATGAAGAAGAGA
Organism: Glyphotaelius pellucidus; assembly: GCA_936435175.1. Taxonomy (NCBI): domain Eukaryota; kingdom Metazoa; phylum Arthropoda; class Insecta; order Trichoptera; family Limnephilidae; genus Glyphotaelius; species Glyphotaelius pellucidus. The sequence continues at coordinate 18,875,197 of OW386545.1, forward strand.
TACTACATTAGGGAGGAAACACAGATATTTTAATAGATGTTTATTTATCAGGAAAGGTTTCCGAATAATATCGATTATTATGACCTAATGATACTATTTAAGAATTTTGAATGCGTAATTAATTACGTAGATGTCAAAAATCGAGAAACGATAAGAAATTTAGCGACAATATTGTAGACGAAGCATTAAGAAGATCACGCAGATTTCAAGTTAGACCTAACTACCTACCACCTCGATTTTTTATTAGGTATTTATTTGTCAAGGATTAAGAATAGATAATATATTTTAATGGTCAATTTCTTCCGTGACTCTGAAACCGATTTATAAATTAATAGACTTTATTTACAAGTTTTTTTTTTTTTACATGAACTCCACACAGGAGGCCCTGAGAAAAACAATTTCCCTCAGGGCCTATGTCATCTTTGGGGATGCTGTGTGGAGGGTTTTTTAAGGAAAGGAAGGAGAGGAGTGTTCAGGGAAGGAATAGGGTTTAAGGGGTGGGTAGGAATCTGGGGTTCAGTCTGTCCTGGTCATCCGCCTCCAAGACCTAGACAAACCTCACCCCATGAACCCGGGCACCCCTGCTAAATCACCAAACGTAGCGAACCACTTGGGATGACCTGTGGCAGAGGTGTTGGTTATCCAATAAAGGTTCCCGGGGCGGCGGTACCCATTCCCGCCTACCAAATTGAAAGTGAGTTCACGAAAGAAATGATCATCCATTACGACAGTATTTATTTATAATTTAAAGTCATAATTAGGTATTAGGCTCGCGCGGTTGACATAAACCCAAATCTCATTCGATTTATCTCCGTTACCAACCGCTCCTGTAAAAAAATGAACTTTTTCCCCACCCCCCGCCGGCCCCGCCTGCCTTCCCGCTTCACCCGGGAGAGGAACGTTTTCCGTCGCCTATGGTAAAGCTTGAACACGGGGTTTTTGAACACGAATTGTTCAAAGTTTTCAATGTTTATAGTGTTGTTCAAGCGATTGTTCATGTTCATTTCTCGCTGGAGTCAGGCCTTTTTTTTTTTTTTTTACATGAGCTCCACACAGGAGACCCTGAGGAAAATAATTTCTCACAGGGCCTATGTCATCTTTGGGGATGCTGTGTGGAGGGATTTTTTAAGGAAAGGAAGGGGAAAGGAGTTTAAGGGGTGGGTAGGAAGGAAAGGGTTTAAGGGGTGGGTAGGAATCTGGGGTTCAGTGTGTCATCCACCTTCGAGACCTAGACAAACTTCACCCCATGAACCCGGGCACCGCTGCTAAATCACCAAACGTAGCGAACCACTTGGGGTGACCTTTGGCAGAGGTGTTGGTTATCCAATAAAGATTCCCGGGGCGGCGGTACCCATTCCCGCCTCCCAAATACACTGACAGCAGCATTCAGCAAAGTACTCCCCATGAGTCAATTTTCTAACTAATAAATTCACTTTTCAATTCCATCCACACCATAACAAGTAGCATCCTACGTATTTTCTTAACAATGAAGCTCCCGTTGTTTATTTTCTAAACAGAATCTTTAATCACAATTCCAATCGTTTTTATTGCCGGAAATAATCCGCGACCCTGTCATGGTACGATAATCAAATCGCTTTTATTGCTTAAAGTAAATGGCCCGAAGTCTTATCATTTCAGTTAGAAATGTAATTGCGGTTAAATCTCCTATCGCTGGTATCAGAATGACAACTTTCAAGTTAGGATAATAAAAATGTTTAAACACGAAGCACAAAATATATCGTATCAATATCATAAAATATATTATTTTACGATAAAAATAAAATATATTAACATATAAACCTTGTTGCTTGTACCTAGTGAAGATAATTATTTCTATTTTACCCGTTGGTGACGCGGTAAACAAAACGGTAAAATAAAGTAATGTCGGAGGTCCCGGGGACCCACATTTTTCAAAATTTCTTTAAGTTATGTAACTAAATGTAAGATTTTTTTTTTTAATTTTCAAATATCATTTACAAATCTTTACAACAAATCAGTAAAATGACAGTCGTATCCATAAACTCAAAGACCTTTCACCTTCACCTTCAATGCCCACGACATTGTAAATAACTAATTTGTAAAAATAAATATAATGTATAAATTTTAAAAATCTTATTTGTAAGCGTCCATAAAAGTCATTTCATGAACATTCTCCAGCGCTTAAGAGTCCTAAAGTCTACATTCTTTCAAAATAAATATTATCTATTCTTTTGTCAATAATCTTTTAATAAATGTAATAGTAATAGTAATAGGGGTAGCAAATGTAAATTCATGCAATGTCCAGTGTTTTGGATGTAACGTCCTTCGCAGGCAAAGTCGTATATTTTCCAAGCATTAACTTTCTAATTAAAGTGAATTTGTAAATAGTAAAATTAGTCAGAACCTAATAATTCTTAATAAATTGTACAGCGCTCTTGTAAGTGATTTTTCACAAAAACGGCGCTTTACAAGTTATCTAATTATTTTTTTTTTATTATTTTTAATGCAAAATTAAATAAAAACTATTTAACCAGGTACTTCTCAATCTTCCTCTCCTCTATCCTCTTACCTTCCCCACTCCATACCCCACTTGGGAATGCCATTGTTCCACTTTCTACAGGAAGCAGCCAGCTGCAAGGATATCTTTTTAACTAACTAACTAACTAACCATCACGCCGTTTCCCCGCAGGGGTAGGCAGAGAGGACAGACCGCCAAACAACTCAATCTTGGCACACACTCCTTGCTTCGTTCACATTCATACATCGCCTCATACATGCTCTTCTATTATTCTGACTCTTGACATCGCCCGACTCAAGTATCTGATTCACTTGGTCGTGCCATGTCTTCCTCGAGCGTCCCCGACTTCGTCTACCATTCACATTTGCGTCATATATTCTCCTTACACTCCTTTCCTCATTCATTCGCGATATCTTTTTTTGATTGTGAAAACTGGAAAAGAGATCTGGATCTCTAACAATAACTTATAATAAAAAAGATGTCCTTCCCGATTAAACTTAATTATAAGTGAAACTGGTATGGGAGAGAGTACCCAGAATGAGGCAATTCAAAATACTCATAAACGGACCAGACCCTAGACGAATCAGGATCCTACTCGATACGGATAGAAACTCACCGAGAGAACTGGTACCGGAACACCAATAGATGCAGAATGAAGAGACTCCAGTACGCCTATGGTGCCAATGTCTCATCTTGAGAGGAACAGGACATATTGTAAAACCAGAAGACGGCTTATCCAATGATAACTCTGTTGAACTTTATGAAAGAAACCGGGTTATTGTTAAAGTAACGGGGTAAAATAGGAGATTGATCAAAGACAATGGGCCTACGGCCTGTGCTCACGGGAACTATTCGTAAACTGTTTTCGCTTACGATAAAAAATAAATAAACTGGTACGCATAAAAAAAAAAAAAAATTCTTCGATAAATAATTATTATTAACCGTTTGCCATACAGTTACGCCAGCACTAACTTTTTGCACAAAAAAAGCTCTGAAATAACTTCACAAATAATAAAGCAGTAAAACCAAACGAATTTTTCTTTGCCACTTAAAAAACGGCGTGATTTTGTAAGCTGTAACGTTCTCTTCGCCTTTGACAATAAAATATATTATTCACCTTCAAGTTCGTTGAAAATGGTGAAATAAAACTGAAAAGGGGTTCTTACTTCCATATTCTTGTAAAAAATCGTAAAAAATTCACATTGAGGGTGGTTTGCTCAATAAAACGATGAAATTAACATCAGTCATTCAGTTAAAGTAGTAAATGCTCAAATTGCCTTTTTATAATATGTCATAGTCAGTTTTAAACAAAGTAGTACTGTTTGTGAATCAATCACTTATTGAATTGAATCATTTCCTTTTATAATTATACAAAACAGTCAGACGCTTCGGTCACAAACTTTTGTCGATGATTTGCAAATTTGAAGGAAAAAAATTATTCCTAATAAACCTTGCCACATCCAGAATAGTTGAGTTTATACACTCCATCTGTTTCCAGAGAAAACTTAGTCTTTGCAGACCTCAGTAAGTAAAAGGAGGTAGCGCAACACGGCACAACACCGCAAAAACACATAACGAAAAAATCAATTATTGTTTATCTTAATTGTTGATCTGCAGTCGTCCTCGGGAGCGATGAAAAGTTGCCGATACAATCGATAAAAACTCTATCGATCGACCGTGCTAGATACCCTGAATAAGAACTTGGTTCTTATACTTCCCAATCTCTCTACATCCCCTTCCCCCTCTCTAAATATTAACTGCTTGTATGTATTTTCATTTTACGAATTCTTCCTTGTCGATCCTTATGTGCAACAACAATTAAAACTTTTCCTATGTTTATTTGTTTTTTTGTTTTCAATTAAATTTTTATTTATTTATTTATTGATTAACGCCCTTTTAAGGGCTTTTATATATGAATGGTAAGAAATACAATATTTATTGTACATAACTGAGCTGCGTAACAATATTTTATATTTGTTGATAAACTGAAGATGTCCACTGACTTGGTATTATTGTTTCCCTCCATTAGTATTCTGGGTAAAGAGGCATACATATGGTAGTTAGTCCCAGAATTTCTGCACCGAAATAAATCCTGACTTCTTGTATTACGTTGTGGTATCCGGAAGCTTATCAATTCAAGCAATACTGGACTATCAACTAAATCATGTAGAATATTTAAAAACAAATTATGAACAAGTTCTGGTATGTAATTATTAATGCGCGTGACAGCTATTTTGCCTTCCGCAGATATTGTCAAATTGGTGACCGGACAAGTCAGAATGAAACCAACTCAGAATCACCTAAGAAAAGTCATTAAAAGTGATGAAAATTTTTTTATTAAAAATTGGTTAAATAGGTTACGTTGGGTTAGGTTTATGGGTTATTTTAAAATAATTTTTTTTTAATAGCTTTTAATGACCTTCCAAAGAGATGTTGAGGTGACTTTATTCTCGGTTGGCACAGAACCCATCAAATTATGGTGAAGCCACTTTGTTTTTGTAAGTAGCTTTACGACAGTTTGATAATGCCTTTGGAGGCTAAACGGCAGTCACCCTTAATAATGATTACACAGAAGAACCGGTACATAAATAAATTAATGAAAATATTATTAAGTTTACATAAAAAAAAAACATTAATATAAAACTTTCTTCATTTTTATGTTGCTAACATGAAAATTCAAATCATTGTTTGCCGCGGTTTAGGACGGGTTGTTTCAAAATATTTGATGGATTCATCAAATATTTGAAGTTAATTTTCACGTTTTGTGTAAGTTCTATTCGAGTTCTGTGATTATTTCAGTTTTGTGAAGCAATTGCCCTATAACGATGTAATAACAGAACTTGAATAGAACTTACACAGAACGTGAAAATCAACTTCAAATATTTGATGAATCCATAAAATTTTTTGAAACAACCCATCCTTAGTAAATAATTTCTAGTTTTAAAATTTTGCTGACGTTCAATTAATTCAATGGGTACGTAGAAGTTATATTTTTTTATATTTATTAATATTGGTTTCATTTACATTTTCATAAAATAACATAATATAGCTTACATATTTTATACACTCTCCTAAGAAAGCAGATGCTTTTAGGAGAGGACAACTTGTTAATAACTTGTTAATAACTTGTTAAGAATTATTTTTTAAAAAAAAAGATCCTTATCACAAACTAAAGAGTCTAACTTGTGAAGAGATTTAGACTTAACATATTTCAAAAGTTCATAGGAGTAATTAAACAAGAAATGTATATAGGATGTACATAAAACATTAGGAATAACAAACAGTCAAAAATATATCTAGGAGAAAATTAAAATATGGTGGTACCACCAAAATAAGATTTTTTTTTTTTTAAATTTGTTGTAATTTTTTTCTGTTCGTATATCAGCGGGTAATTGATTAAATAATTTTATTCCTTTATGTACATAGTAATTTTGTGCAGTTGTGGTTCGTACGGGAGGTACAGTTAGTCCACCAATAGAAGTATTCCTTATGCTAATATTTTGCAGTGGGGTAATATTTTTATTAAAGATATCTTTGTGTAGCTTAAGTAGTGCTATTTTTTTGTAAAGTTTTGTAAGTGGGGGAACAGGGAATTCTTGGAAAACGTTTTTTCTAGAATGCCTAAGGTGCTTTTGGCAACGACCATACAGGAGTTCCGCAAATTCTGCGGTTTGTCTCGTAAGAGAACAAGAGCATGCACATTTTCAAAATTTTGCTCTTTTATTTTACACACTCGCGTTAGTGGTTAATGCGAGGGTGTAAAATCCCCAGAATAAAAACACTGCAGTCATTTTGGGGTCAAAAATCGTAAGTTAATGAATATAATGAACACTTTTATGTAATTTAATGAAAAACAAATACCTTTGTATAACACCACTATTTTATTAACTATATCAACATGTTCTTAGTTAGTTCATTTAGTTGTTTTTTTGTTCTTGTTATTAGTTAATAAAATAGTGGTGTTATACAAAGGTATTTGTTTTTCATTAAATTAATGATGACACCCCAAAGTAAATATGCCTATTTTGAAGAAACTTTTATGTAAGTTAAAAGTCTTCTAAGAGATAACTATAAATTTAATTAAGTCGCACAAATTATGACAAATCTTCACTGAATAATTTGAACTTTTTTGTTTTTGTTTTTTACATTAACTCCACACAGGAGGCCACGGGGGAAATAATTCCCCTCAGAGTCTGTGTCGTCTTTGGGGATGCTGTGTGGAGGATCTTTTCGGGAAAGGAAGAAGACGAGGGGCCATCCATAAATTACACCTTAAGAGGGGGGGGAGGAAAGTAGAGAAGAGGCATGGGGGGGGGGGGCATCAGCTCTGTAACGTCACATTAAAACTATGAATTATTAAAACGTTTAACTTAAAGTTTATTTTTAGATGTAAAATTGCAAAATATATAACGTCACACTAGGGGGAAGAGGGTCTTACAAATGTGACGATGTGTGACAGGGACGGGGGAGAAGGTAAAAAAAAGATGAAATTCGTGTGACGTAATTTATGGACTGCCCCAAAGGAAGTTCTGTTAAGGAAAATATAATAAGTGTGGGTAAGAATCTGGGGGTCAGTTGTGTCCGGAAGTGACGGACGTATGAATCCATCTCTCCAACTGCGGTGCAAGGCGATGTTCCGAGAGAGTACGGCTGGAGAAGTCAAAGTGACTCCCTCAACTATTCTTTCCCGATCCAGTCTGCTATGCAGTTGATAGGCAGACGCATCCGTCGCCAAGACCCGGACAAACCTCACCCCATGAACCCGGGCACCCCTGCTAAGTTAATAAACGTAGCGAACCATTTGGGGTAACTTAAGGTGTTGGTTATCCAATAAATGGTTCTCAGGGCGGCAGTACCCATACCCGCCTCCCAAATTGAGAACGTCAATATATTTTTTTGCAGCTCGGAAGAAGGTATCTAATGCATTCAAGAAAAGATTTGATTAATTATTATTCTAAAAGAAAAATATGTTTTTCTCATAAGTACAAAAGAGAGAATATTTTAATAAAAGGGCAATTATATTTATTGGTATGAACATGGTGTTAAAAATCAAACTTTTCGCGAGAGATCGATTGCGCTTTAAACGTATTCAAGATAACATAATAAAATTGTTATTAAAGCAGAAAAGAGATTTCGAGTTTAGACAGAGATGCATGATTATCATTACTTCTTACATTACTGTGTGTATGTCAAAGAAAACATTTCAGTACAAGTTGTATTATAAAATCAGAACAACATGACATGATAGATGCAAAGGCTTACAAGACACCGTGTTGACAAAGGTGAGACCATTTCAAAGTGATTCCTCCCCTTTCTCGTCTCCTCTACTCTCGGCTCTTCTCCTCCTCTATTTGTCACTCTCGAGTCACATCTTGTTAGGGGTAGGACGGAGGACATTGAGCGTGCGTCTGGCGGTCACCTTTGATACAAAAATAAAAAATAAAATAAGTAGGAAATGTAATAATAATCATTCCTAGAATTTTTGGGAGCTCCACTTTTATGTGGTAAGACAGTCGAGATACACGAAAACCATTCCTATACGCTGGCATTTATAGAAAGTGAATGATGAATGAATGTGTGGTCACAAATCCACCATCTGGTCGTATATTAAGGTGAACATACTACAATATTACTCCTTTTTATGCTACCGATATTGGTCATATTAAGTCCGTTCAATATCGGTTCCTAAAGGGGATTGCTAGGAGGCTAGGATTAGAACGAGGCAATTACTCATACAATGACCATCCGGGCGTCCCGTGTTCGATTCCTCGGCTGGCTAAGTCCTCCATCACAACACAAGCAACATTTTCGGCTTTCTGTGGTGGTAGTAGGAGATTTTCAAACATTGTTGGGTTATTCGTAAACCGGGAATGTTTATCTTTCTTTAAAAAAAAAAAAATGAAATCGAACAAACTCTAAACCTTGCTCCTTTAGAAGACCGTCGGGAAAAATCTGATCTCATTTGTTTCTTCAAAATTATCAATTATAATATTGACTCACCTACATTATTACAACTCATCTCATTCAATATACCTTCTCGCAGACTCAGAAAAAAAGAACTGTTCTTCCTCAATCAACACTCGACTAATTATGGTTATGATTCACCAGTATCCAGAATATGTAGAATGGTCAACTCACGTCAAGACCTTGATTTTTTTGGCATAAGCCTAAATGATTTTTGTCGCTCACTAAACAATTGAAGATATTCTATATAACTCTATTTTTATCCTTTGACTTGACTTGACACTTCTATTTTCTTATTTTTTATCTGTTTGTATTTGCTTTCATATACCATCCTTTATTTTTGAAATGTACATTTTCTAAAATTTCGTGACACTTGGATGTAAATTCGACGTAAGTCCGTTAATAAATAATAAATAAATGAATAAATAAATATTATAATTTATTGTTAAATATTTTGTACAGTTTTGCAACTACGCCAATAAGATTAACCGCACGTTAAAAAATCAAACAATTTTAAAGTCCTCAGTATCACTATTGAATTTGGTTCCATGCCAACTCAGAACCAGGTCAACTCAACGACTCTTTGAAAAGTCATTAAAAGCTATAAAAAAAAATAATTTCAAAATAGCCGTTAACCCCAACCTAATGTACTATTTGACCATTTTATATATTTTTCATCATCACTCTTTATGACATTTCTGAGGTGGTTCTGAGTTGGTTTCATTCTGAGTTGGCGAGTCACCATTTAAGCCGCCGCTACCCGAATTTCTACCGATTTCTAGCATATCTTCCTTGAACATTTGAAGTTTTTCAGATCTTAAAAAAATATGTTATTTTTGAAGATAATGTTCATACATTCCCCACGCCGAAACGCAAATTATATAAAATCCCCTCGATAGAAACAAATCGCAAAGTATGCTTCGAAAATTTTCATTTTCACGTCTGTCTCTATTATTTAACAAGTTATATGTAAGAAAAAATTCACAGTGTTTCTTTGAATGTTGTTTTAGACAACCCCCACGAGATTTTTACCCATTCTAAACAAGTCGTGTTTTATTAAACACTAGCTTTTCCCCGCGGCTTCGCTCGCATGGTATTACGGGAAATCACTGTAGCGGTTGAACTTATCAATTATCCCCCCTCCTCCCCACCCCACCCTCTCCCGCATTCCATACATTCATTCCCTTACATTCAGTTTTCAAACATCTAGCCTGCCACCCAAATTTCACAAAGAAAAAAAGAATTATCCAATTTTGTTCATTCGTTCGGAATTTATGTGCTTACAAACATTTTGGATGTTTATTTTTAATTAAATATTTGGAAGTTTGTTAATATAATACAAAATAACATTATTTATTATTCAGTCTTTATAATCGTTACGAATTATATTTTTAATGTAGGAACTCTTAACTGACATTTATTCCAGCTTGTCCAAAAAAAACAAAACATATTCTAATATTTGAATTTTCTGGGGCAGTAGCTGACCAGGGGCTGAGTACCTACCAGCTTAGAGCCCACAAATATATCAACATTGTTTCCATGGTAATGATTTTTTCTGACATTTGCAATTAACTCGCTTTTGTTAGCGACAGAAAACGTATAACAAATATAATATATTAATATGTATATTTTCATAATGCCAGAGTTTACCATCGTATACAACATATAGTCTGGGCATATAATTTAGCTTTCTATTGGTGAATGAATTTTTAAAGTCTTTTTATTGGTTAATGCCTGAAAGGTCATAAACAAACTCGAGCAGTTTCGCATTTATAATATTAGTATGGATTTTCACAATTTTCAGTTCAATTTCATCGTTTTAAATATTAGCGCGCTCTCTCCAACATTCGTTATTATATATCTCTCCATCTTTTCGAGCGAGAATACGGGGCCTTAAGCAACTTCGTAAAATACTGATTTTAATTTCCTACTTGTTACAATTTTTTTACCATTTTACTTTTACCATTACGTTCACGATTTTTACTTGACTATAATTTGGTATTTTAGTTTTTTTTCCCTTTGTGTTAGCCATATTGAATAACAAATATTAAATATCCACTTACAGAACAAAGTTATTCAGTTGGCGATTTGTGATGCCAGCATTTTAATCCATTATTCTTCATTGTTGTTATCTCAATTGAGGGGAGGATGACCCTACAGTTGACCCGCCGACAGTTGAACCCTCAAAATGATATTTACAATGAGATAAATTTTTTTTGCATTATTTACCGATTTCAAAAGTAAAATTGACTTTAAAAATACCCTTAATAGTAAGTTGGTACATAACATTAGACGGATTTATACACAAAATCTATTTTACGTACTTATGCGCTAGTAAACACGGTATATAGGAAACAGATTTTTCCTTGATGCCTTTGAATGAAAATGTGTTTTATACTTTTGTAATTTGGCGGTACACTCTGTGCGAATCCCTACGGGGGTCACTGAGTTATAATTTGGGTAATTGGTATACCGTATTTTCCCTAAGCAGATTGCACATTGTATATAAGTACGCCGGAGGGGCCATTTGTCGGCGAATCAGCTGTCATGAAACCGAGAGGAGATTCCCTGATGAGGGCAGTTTCCGAATTATAAAACCTGGTCTTCATTCCTGCAAGTGTGGTAAAATCTGAACGTGGAAAAACGTCCTTCCTGTTTTGTAATGAAACAGTCGTTTAGTCTGCAACCTCACTTACTCTTCCAAGTTCCCACACAATAAAACTTTTTTAAAGTAGATAACTAGAATTTTATTCTCTTTCAAACAGAAAGTGACTCACGTTTACTACTCTCTTATTCTTATTATTATTTAATGGCCTTCGTGGTCGAGGGGTAAGAATGCTACGCTGCCTTCTCTTACAAAACTTACATTTGGATATGTGGCCAAAACACCCAACCAAACTGGAAAAAAAAATTATTTTAAATAAAAAGGTATTGCTTGTATCTAGTACGAATATAAGTCACTGTTCCATTTATTTATTTTTTAAATTATAAAATGAAGGCAATTCAAGAAATCGGTTATTCGTGATTTTAGAGGCAACCTAATAGGTTGAATTATTTTTTTTAATAATTAGCATTCAATCGATAATTATTATTTAAAATTGTCACATCTGCCCTGATGAACACTATAACGCTGTCCGAAACGTTGGCTAAAGAAGGAGGTGGCGCAACACGGCATAATACCCCAAAAACAAATAACGAAAAAAATAAAAATTAAAAAAAATTGTTTTATTTTTAAATATTTACGATGTCATTAAATATTTAAACATTTAAATGTCGCAAATATTTACGATGTAAATATTTGCGACACTTTCCACGGTAGTACCTACGGATATATCAGTATCGCCGTGGTGAAACACCACCAATCAGAATCGAAAAGTTGCTTGCAATGGCTTTAACCATATTTGGTGAACAGCAACCTCCCTCTTCCTCTCCTCACTCTTTTGAGCCTCATAACTTATCCCCAACGGAGATGCCTTGCTCTCACAGTTTCCGGACAGATGGTTATTGTACACAAAAAATGATTATTCCAATGTTATTTTTAATTCATATGTTATTATTTTTTTTTTATACCCTTGTTATTGTGTTTCGTATTGTAAGTTTACTTATTAAATTTCTTGTACAATTCGCCTCTTATAATGTACGTTCAAGGCGTGAATAAATAAATTTAAATTTTCAATTCTATTCCTTTGTCATACAGAAATTCACGTTCTGTGTTACACAGAAAAAAAAACATTTCAATTTGGTTAACGAGTACTCGTAGATGCTAAGAAGGTCAAGTATTTCTTTTTCAATGTTACACTTAATTATGATCCGAATAAATAATGCAAAAAGAAAATAATTTATATTTTATATAATACATATTTAAAATAACCTTCCACTATTGTGGCAGTTCCGGAAAGCACTTTGTTTAATCACACACTAATTTTTCCCTTTATTAAAATTCTGAAACAAGTAATATTTTTTCTAGGTTGCCAGTGAGTTTATTATTTTTAGTATCCAGTATTTGACAGAATGCATAAACTTAAGTTTTATTGATAACATGAGTAGACTGTAGTAGCTTGGCAGTTGTGAGTTAAGAGCCAAATTGTGAAAGAAACAGGATAACAAAGGTACCAGAGCGCGAATATGTAATATAAACAGGGGGAGGGGGGGGGGGGGGGTTAGTGGCGGATGTAATTGTTTAATTTTATCGGTTATTTGGTGGAAAGCGTAAACTCACTAAACACCTCTTATTTTTGTCCTTTGCACTCACCCTTCACTTATTAAAATCAGATTAATTGCATTCAATATTTGCTTTTTAAGCCTTAAATCACATCTCCTGTGTTTCTATAGCATTCGGAATATCTTCTCCATGTGTTTGTTCTTTGAGCGCCAGCAGTCAGAGAAGTTCTTCTTTGGGTACTTGTGACGACGTATAACGCACAAAGAGGGTTACTCATGCTGTCTCACTGATATCACACGACTCACCAGTTTCAATCTTCGACTCGCTGCTCTGTTACATACGAAAACATTTTGGAAATTCTGTTGTGCACTGTTTTCGCAGAAAGTGGCAATTTTTTTTTTCGTGATCGCTTCTATATTTTTAAAGTCGTACAAAAGCTCTTTGGAAGCTTTCAGTTGAGCTGCAAATATATTTACAAAGAACTGCGTGCAAATCACTCCTGCCGACCTCTGGACTATACCATAAAAAATTAAAAAAAAAACTAAATCAAAAAGCATTTTTAAAATCTCATCAACTAAATTCAATCAATCAAATAGAGATCTCTGCAACTCTGTTTAGTTTATTACAATAAATGAGCATTATATATGTCAAACAATAATAAAAGGTAATTAATACATTATTTCAGTGCCCTTAAAGTGATTTTTCATAACAATGATGATCTACAAAAGTATCCAATTATTTTAAAAATTATTTGATCCATATTGTTCAGTTATAAAACAGACGTCGAATCATAAGTGTTGATAGCTACCAACTAATTCTAAGCCATTACTGGAGAGAAAAAAAGCATTGTACGAAATCAGATTGTGATACTAGAAGAGATTTTGTAAAAATGTCGATAAAGTCTTTAGCAGGATTTTTATATGCTTCAGAAGAATGCATAAACGGTGCTGAATCTGAAATCGAATAAAAATGAATCTTGTCTGCAGGGAAATGCAAATCTACAGTGTAATAAAAATCTGTAGTAACTGCAGTCTGCACGCTTAACGGAAATAAAATAGGTAGGGAAATCACAAAGTAACGAATCGAAAAACACAAATTGTTTCCTTGGCAAATTGCCGAAACCACCACGAAAGGAATTTTTGAAACTATAATAGCGTTTTCCTTATTTTGTTGACTATTTTTTTTTATTTTACTCTGCGATGTAGAGTTATCTGCATAATTGTGCAATAAATGTTTTTTTTTTAATTAAATTATTTTCTTACGGAATGTTTTCCATTAAATTAATTCACCATTTAATTAATTCACTAGACTTAACATTATTAAGAAGAATATTTGACCATTTCAAAGAAAAAAATTAATTAAATGAAGATACTGTAAGCAAAACTCAATCGAAAATCTGGAAACAGAACAATCAAAAGAAGATATTTGCACCTCTGAGACTCGAACCCAGGACCTCCCTACTTTCCGGGCGGGTGCTCTTGACCCCTGAGCTAAGGTGTCGATATCAAATTCGGTCACCGTTAACTGTACCATACTTCGACTAAGAACCATCCATATTATCTTTATTTTTTCTTAACGCATATTTTTAAAATCGACATCACCCATGGACCTTTCTAAATCATTCTCACTGAATACAAGTCATAAACATTCCAAGCGCAAAACAAAATTCTGGGAATTCTTGCAATTCACTACCGACAGTGTTGACAGTCGCTAGAGTGATCAATTATACATTATTATAAATTCATTTAAAGAAAGGGGATCCCCCGGTTTTGTCCGAATAAGTAATGTAAAATTCCATACCCATTTCAATCCGTCTGAATTGTACGTGCGACAAAAATATACCTAAGTTTCTTACAAGATATTAACAATATTTTTTGTGAAATTTTGCCCCCCCCCCCCTAAAAAAGCCGCGCGGTCCCCCACGCTACGCCACTGACAAAAGGTAATTTAGATGTCCGCGCGTTATTATAAAAAAATCCAAAATTGCAAAAAAATATATTATATTATTTGTCACAATTTTTTTTCAAATTATGGATACATCCTGAAGGTGGATTACAAGCACGTGATTGAAGTTTTATAGTTTTTTCTGTCAAGCTTGTATGAAACGATACACTATGAGGCTCTTGTAAATTTAATTCTACTACAGTTTTACAAAATTGCGAACCCATTTAATGCTTCAGCCACGGTGCGACAAAAGAGTAACTATCAGGAGAATTATATAACATGGAAAAATAAGAAAGAAGACACATTAATTTAGATCAATACTTGAGTTTTTATCGAGTACCAGTCGATGTACAGATGAATACAAAATACACGGAGCTCCACCTTCTTTGCCTACCCAAACTGAAGCTCGTGTGGTAGTTTGATGATCAAATCTTTATTGTTTTAATTTCAATTTAAACAGAGCAAACTCTGAAAACTTTGTTTTTGCAGATCAAAGACTAAATGGATAGGCTTTTAAAAAGGACTCCCACACCTTTCTACTTATTGTAGGTAAGTAATTATATTCATAAATTGTAAATGATATTTTCACAGCATTTTTAGCTTAGGGACTTCTTCAAAATTTGAGTACTTAGGAAGAAGGGTTGGTTAAGGGTTGAAAAACGGAAGGGTTTTCGATGAGCAGTGCGAGAATTATTCGATGGAACGATTATTATAAAGTATACGGAACCCAGGAGGTAACGCGTGGGTTGGAGTATTGTATTTAACAACGGTTATGAAACGGGACGTGGGAGAATGTGGGAATTGATGATATCAAACCAAACAAAGTAAGCACTTTAATAAAACACATTTGCTGACCTTCCATAAAAATTGCAAGCGATCCCCACAATTGAATTTAGAAGCCAGATATCATCTGTACCCCGAAGTACCAAAAAAAACCATTGACTTTGAGATGAAACGGGCAGTCCGTTTCATAGATTCCTCCACCGTAAAATAATTCGGGCACAGGCTGATGGGAATGACATTCTTCCGGTATTTCAATGGATGCTCTGAGAAACCAGCATCATTGATCTCTTTGGCACCAGTGCATAGCCCGCGCGTACACGGACGATATTTTTTACACGAGAAAGGGTCGTTCCTATGACTCGTTCCTGAGATCAATAGAGCGGTTGTAGAACGATTTTCCTGCCTCGGTATTTTTCCTTCATCCCTTGGATCTCTTCAAGACCCATGTTCACTCCTCCTTTCTCCTTAAAAAGACCTTCCACCCAGCACCCCAAAGATTTAGTAGAACCTAAGTAAAATTGTTTTCCTCAAGGCCTCTGTGTGGAATGAATGTAAAAAAGCATTCTCCCTTCCAGGCAGTTGAAAATTTCCATTTTTTTCCTAATTTTATAAATCTAAAAAATGCGTCCGATGACTGGAATAATTTATAATTAATAAAATAATTTACAAAAATATTTTTAATATTATTCGCTGTGTAATCCGGGTAAATCACGTTGGTCCATTGTAATTAATACCAACGGAATTCTAAAAGATTATTTTTCGCTGTTTTTTTTTTAATTTAAATCAGGCTTTATTATTAAAGGCGGCAGTAAAATTATTTCAGCATTTGTTGAAGTTATGTGTACAGCTTTGTTCTTAGTTGTTAGCATTTATGAAAAGTTACAGTTGTGTGAACTTTTACCCAATAAAAGGATGATCCGGAATTAAATATTAAATAGGCTTTATGGTTTGTTTGTTGTTTAATCATTTCCTTAATAAAATAAGCTCGCAGACCTAGCAAAGGAACAGTTTAAAAGGCTTTCCGTATAAAATAATTGCTTACGTCTACTTTCAGTGTTAATATTCATACGTACTACCATTCTTTTGTTAACCTCTTTTAAGATTTGGATACAGTTTCACAATGAATGAGTGAGGAAGATTTAAGAAGTTGTTTTTCCGGCTAATTTTTTATTGCTTCCTTCCTTGTGTATTTTTTTTAACAATTTATAAAAGTTCAAGAATATTTTTCAAACTAAAAATTTCAGAAAAATTCAGTTACTTTTCACTTCCTATATCGTCATACCAACCAGCTGAACCTAATTCCAACCCATTCTTTAAAGGTATGTTAAGAAATGACCCTGTAGGCACTTACCAAAATATTCAAACATTCGCTGGAGCGTAAAAAGGTACCTGACATAGAATGTTTAGCGCTGGGATCCTTACAACGATCGCCAGTAAAAACTACCTTCACGCTCTTTATCATAACGTGCTACCAAGTAATGGAGCGAGTGGTAACAGAATTTTCACATGCTTTAGTAGAATAAAAGATTTTAAAACCAAAACGAATGTATGGTTATCTACTTTACAAGTGTTCAGAGGTAGCGTGTTGAAAGTTTCCGAGTTTACCCGGACTTTGAAATAGATTTCCAAATAGCTTTATGTGGTGTAGTGTCAAGCTCGTCTTTCTAAAAATTACCGTCAGAAGAGATTCGTCCAACCCAGCAAAATTGGATTGAAGATTTTATAAAAGCTTAGACGATAAATACCTACCAGTTTCCGCAGTATACAACTCTATTTTTATATTTAATCCACACAGGAAGTCCTGGGGAAAATAATTTCCCCCAGGGATATTTTACCGTTGGGGGTGTTGCATGGGGGGTTTTTCAAGGAGAGGAAGAAGTGAAGATGGGTCTCTATGAGAATATTCGTTAGGAGGGAGGACACACAGAGGCAAAAAAAAATAGTTCAACAGCCGAGTTATTGAACTTAAGAATGAATCAATGCCAAATGGACCGGTGACGCTAGTTCCTCAGAGCATCTTCCATCGAAATACTGGCAAAACAAGGACAGCAATCCCACCATTGTGCGCTTAACATTTCGATTCTTTGATAAGTTGAAGAATTTATGAAACGGGCCGCCCATATCATAAATTTCCCTCTAGTCAAGACGAATGAAATATTTACAATAAATAAATACTCTCTCCCAAATATCTCTAAAAGCACTACACTTCTTCACCATCTCCAAATTAAATCAATGCAAGTGACAAATATATTTTTTTGACATAACTGATGTAGAAATAAAAAAAAACATGTATTTGGTCTCAAAATTTTAATTTCGTTGAAGACCTCGGTCAAAAAAACAAGTTCTTCTTGTGTTACATCTTTTGTTGTTTATACATTTTATTATGGATCAACTTATTCATAGGAGATTTTAATGTGTCATTTTTTTATATGAATACCGCACAAGAGTCCCAACTGCTCCCGTCTGGAGCCAGTGATGGCTCCCCAATTAGGTTATGCTGTGAGGCTGAAGGTAACGAGAGGGAAAGGAGATGGGGAAGAGGAAGGTAGGAAGTACCTGGCTATTCAGATCTGGTCACCAAACACGACTAAAGCTATTTCAAGCAACGTTTCAATTCTGAACGGTGGTCTTACACCAGGGCAACACTGAGAGTATCTTCCACTCTGGAACGTGCCGCAAATATACTCTATATTATTTTAAATGAATAAATTGTGAAATACCACAAATTAATAAAATAAAATTTATTTGACACGCCGGGATTCGATCCCGCGACCTTCGGAATGATAGTCAAAAGCCTTACCGCTGGATTGCGCCGGCCGTCAAATATAAAACTGTTTTTTTCCCACACCATAATAATTATTGTAAAAAAATATTTAAATGAGTAGGTCTAATTAATTAAAGGTCTTGTCATGAATTTAATTATGTATTCTATTTTCTCATTTTATACCTTGAACCGTATTTTAAACCTTGTATGAATTGTCTTCTCATGAATTTTAACATGTATTATATTTTCTCATTTTATACCTTAAACCGTAATTTAGACCTTGTACTGCGTATCGAAATTCCCCTTCAACAAGTAATTTGTTTACGTTTGTTGATGGATAAATTCTCGATGCTCATTCGTTTACGCGTTTTTAGCTCCGTCCTAACACATCTAGACAAGTACGAGTAAGAATCAAGCAATATTAGCGAAACAAATGCAAATGTCCGAAATATTTTTACGGTCAGAGCTGACTTTGTTTCACACTTTTGACTAAACTAATTATTTGTGTTGGAAACTGCCTCGAATGCTAGGAACGCAGTGTTTGGACCGGTCTATACAGAAATTCTATTTGCGAACAAAAAAATGTTGATAAGTTTTCTATTAGTTATGTAGATTTTTTTAATGATGCTAATGTCGAACTGTATCTACGATAAAAGGTTTTTAATTTCTCCTTTTGCAGATATCAGATAATTTGAATTGTTGAAGTGAAAACTTCTCTAGCACCGTTATGATTAAATGAAACGAGTGACACTAAAAACAGACAAACACATACATTTATAGGATTTAGCTTGCGAGATTATGAGATAGATTGAAACTCTACCTACAGTGCCTACGAAGAATTGCATTCTGTTAAGCTGTCTTTTAAACAGATAAAACAAAGTTTTAATAAATCCGCCGGAAGACAAAACATAACTGTCGTAAAAAACAACGAAGTTTTACATGTGGTAGTGTTCTCCGGGGATTTTTTAACATTTTAGCATTGTTTTTTGAATATTAAAAACTATTTATTTTCCTGTTTCCCTAGCCGATGTGTTGTGTACAACGGTCCAAGTGCGCGCATTGGCCGCTTTGATTTTGAGCTCACATTTCAAGGCTCCTATTGGTTGATATTGTGTTGTTAATTTGTTATACCTCTTGTTTACATATTGAAACTTATTTATTAAGTAAAATTTCTTTAGCACCGCTATGATGTGAAACTCGATGAAACGAAAAAGCGACATTAAAAGGAGATAAACACATACATCTTTAGGATTTAGCCGGCGAGAGAATATATAGAATAATCTGTCTCCTCTTTTTTCACATTTCACTTCTACTGCGTGTGAACTGCACACTTGGAATTTTAAAATCGTGGAACTTTTGCAACCGAATTTCGAGGTGGTTTTTCAACCTTTTTTCGTAAACCTGGAGCTTTTCTAAAGAGTAGTAAAATTGGAAATCTAAATTTAAAAAAAATGTTATTCTGCAAATTAAAAAATAAAATAACATAACTTTCAACTTTCAAAGCAAACTTTTTTAGAAAATGAAAATAAATCGATTTCTCCGGAACTTCGCCTCTCCAAGGTCCCATCATTAAAGAAACAACACAGTTTCTTGTGTACTTTGGAGAAAATATGTTTCCTCAGTGGGATTCGCTCGGAACAAAATGTTTTGTAAATTTACATTCCAAGTTTAGACTACTTTGGTTGACACTGAAAACCATTTCTTCTTCAAAGCGGTTCTCATAATGCTGCTGTTTAACTAAATAAGGTCGCAATCGAGCCGGATAAAGAAGAAAGTTTATTGAATGTCTTGGATGAACCCGTAAGCAAAAATTTATTATTAATCTCTTATCCTGACGAAGAAAACATTGTTTTTGAAATATGTCGGTAATGTTTATACTGTAGTGGTGTTTACTAAGCTATTTGTTTTCATTATATCAATAATGACGCTAGAAAATATATTTGAAACTCAACAATCCGAGACGATCTAAACATTAAACCACTGCTACTCTTCATAGAAAAATCCCAACTGAGGTGGCTTGTGCATGTACTAATAATGCCTGATGAACGAATTCCGAGGAAGATACTGAGGGCGATTCCAGAGGGTAGACGTCCAGTGGGCCGCCCCAGATACAGCTGGGCGAGGCAACTCTAAAAAGTGTGTGAGGAGAGGATGGGACTGCCATGGACAGAGACCGAACGGTCGGCACAAGGCACGGACGTATGGAGGAGCCTTGTCGATGCAATGGGTCCCCGACCCGAATAGGACAAGGGGATGAAGATGATGATGATGATTTTATTAGTATTTTTTTATGTTCTTTATCGTTTTTAATGTTTGTGTGCGTCAAAATTACAAAAATTACAATCACAATTACAAAATTACACTGGTACCACTAAGTACAAGTTTTAATTATAATTCTCATTTCAATTGAAAATACGTCGCAGTGGTGGGTTTGTTAAAAATCGCACTGTGGATTTTAGGATCGTTCCCAAATTTAATTTTTTTAAATGAAGGCGCACGATTGAATAAAAAAAAACTTTCTGTATGGCGAAATATAAGTAATCGATTTGGGTAATTTTTGTGAGCCTGACGGTTGTGGGCGAGGAAGTAGATGGGGAAGAGAAGAATCACGTATTTCTCCGTTTAGGTTTAGCTCAAGCTATTGAAAAAAAAAATTCTTAGTGGCGCCTCTAAAATAGTGGTTCCCAATAGGATTTTCTGGGTATCCTTCGAGAAAAATTCCAAACTCGCGTATAGCCAAAAAGGATAAAAAAACAAGCCTTGAAAAGAGAGCTCATAATCAAAGCGGCCAATGCATTAATGTTTCATTCTATCTCATTATCTCGCAGGCTTAATCCTTTAGATTTATGTGTTTCTTTTTAGTGTCGTTTCTGTTTCATCGAGTTTCAAATCACAACTATGCTAGAGAAGTTTCGATTCATAAAAAAAAACAACCTCACTCCATGAATCCGGGCACCCCTACTAAGTCACCAAACGTAGCGAGCCACTTGGGGTGACCTATGACAGAGGTATTGGTTATCTATTAAATGGTTTTCGGGGCGGCGTTCTCTTTTTAGTGATGTTTCCATTTCATAGAATTTCAAATCATAACGATGCTAAAGAAGTTGCACTTCAAAAACTCACCTTAGTTTTCCGTCATTCATTAACTTTAATATTTAAATCCTTATTGCCCAACAACTCTAATAACAATGAAAATCACATATTGTTAAATAAGAGTAATGGGACAAAAAATATGCACTTTCTCTTTGCACAGCTCTGAAAATTCAGGTCGCTTTTTAGTGAGCTTCGGTCATCATCTTTGAGTAGGTCACGATGTTTAGTTTTTATGTTTGTCATGGCCAAAATTCCGAGCGCACAAAGGTACATCGTGCAAAATAAAAGAAAAAACCTAATCTGATAAACGTCCTAGGTCAGCCCATATTCTTTCCTACAGTACCCCAATTCCTTTGATGTCGTTCGATGCTGCCATCCGATTTGATATTTTTACCGTCATGCGGAGATTGATTGACTCAAAACCGATTTCGGCGATTTTAATGTTTGCGTGCGTAAACCCATTCAAGCAACCTCGCGAACCTTCAGGCGTACGCGATCCACTAGTTTTGACCCACTGCTCTAAACCATTGAGAATCTGAGTGAATATTCCACCGTGGGAATAATATTTAATTTGAGTAATTCATTTTCTGTATTTGATCCCGCGGGGACATCTACCCGCGACCTCTGAAGAAAGATCCAAATAGCTTCGCATCTGCGGTACATACACACACCCTAAGGCTTCTGCAACCACAACGTAGAGATGATTATTTCACAAATATGAGACAATCGTACATTTACTTAATGATGGGGGATTGTTGAAATGAAAACCTAATTACGAAGAAGCATTTCAATTTTATACAACAGCATACTGAACTCAAGCAATAAATCATTTACCGATATTTGCCAGAACTTTTCAAATTACATGATCATCTTTAAATGAAACAGTATGACTTTATTTCAACCTTTACACACATTTAATGTTATTTATTTATTCATATTACATTTTTTAATACTAATGTATGTATATTATTATTTAACCCGCCTATGTAACGTAAGGGATTTAAATAATATACAGACATTTGTAATTTTTCTCATCAAAGATAACTTCCTCACACCACGTAATTAGATACCTAATAAGATTTATGACGTATATTTTTTTTTAAACTATTTCAACAAAAAAATTTTCACTTACATTAAAAAATTAAGATCAATTTTAATTATTTATTTATTTTGGGAACATAAACAGT
Organism: Glyphotaelius pellucidus; assembly: GCA_936435175.1. Taxonomy (NCBI): domain Eukaryota; kingdom Metazoa; phylum Arthropoda; class Insecta; order Trichoptera; family Limnephilidae; genus Glyphotaelius; species Glyphotaelius pellucidus. The sequence continues at coordinate 18,897,591 of OW386545.1, forward strand.
CTAAATAATTTAATACACGGTGTCTGCACGCAAAAGAAAGACCAATTAATAAAGTTCACAGATAGGTTTTTGGAAATATGAAACAAAACATAAAAAGCAGAGTTAAGTAGCTTTTGTAAAAAATAATAAAAATGGATGTACAACAAACAAAGTAAATCTATAGTTACGTAAAGTATTATACAAAAAAATCTTATCAGGCAGATAACCACCCTTCTGTCCAAAAATGAACTCAAAGTATCAAAGTACCATATAGTATATATAATTTATAGGAGGTACCATTCTACACAGACTGGACTGTTGCGAGTGTTGTCAGATTTGATGCTTTCCAACGAGTTGGATAAGTTAGATTTGCTATCATTATTAGATTTGAGTGCGGTATTTGTATTTTGATATTTGACACCATCGACCACAATTTCCTCATTGAAAGACTGAAAAAAAATTTTGGACTGGGTGGTGGTACTATTCAGTGGATTAAATCCTACCTCCGTGGCTGAACACAATCTATACAAGCGGTGGGTAAAAACACTCCCTTTGTATCCCTCACCTCTGGAGTACCCCAGGGTTCAGTGCTGGGACCCCTACTTTTTATTTTGTTCATCAACTGATGTTGCCAAAATAATTGAATTATTCGGACTTCTTTCCCATTGCTACGCTGACGATCAGCAAATCTACTTCTACTGGGCACCGAATGAGAAAGACAGATTAAAAGTTATCACTTTAAATGCATCGCTGCCATAACAGACTGGATGTCTACGAACAAACTAAAACTAAATCCAACCAAAACAGAATTTCTTTGGACAGCAACAAAAAAGCTTCAGTCAAAATTAGACAAATCTCCTCTCATTACTTCTGGCTGTAACAATCATTCCTAAAAATGTTAAACGTTAAACTCCTAGGTGTACATCTAGACAAAGATTTTTCAATCAAATCCCAGATTAATAAAACAGTAAGCGTAGGATTCTTTAACCTGCGCCAAATCAAAGCTATAAGGAGAAATATTCGGACTATGGCCACAAAGATGCTGGTAAACTCTTACATTGTATCAAGACTTGACTATGGCAATGGCTTATATGCAAATCTCTTTAAATATACACTGACAGATCTTAGTCAATTTTCAATGCTGCTGCAAGACTGATAACCAGTTTTTCCAAATATTCCCATTATTATACACATTTCTCAACATCTGCAGAACCTTCATTGGCTTAAGTATCCTGAGAGAAGCCAATAATTCAAACTCTACTGGATGGTTTTTAAAGCAATACATGACTTGGCGCCACCCTCGTAAATGTCGGAAATGTCGTACCTGTCAGAAATGTGCATTCCAAACGATGTCAATACTAGGCAAGCAACTCTTCGATCAGCATTTTCTACAGCCATAGTTAAACTCTCAGTACGTATGCGCAATCCCAATACCAATTTTGGAGATCGGGCTTTTGCAGTGGCATGCCCAATAGTTTGGAACAAACTCCCTTCACATTTGCAAAAGATCGACAGCACATCTGAGTTCAGAGCAAAACTGAAAACTCACCTTTTCAAATTATCATATCCAGAATTTCTGCTTTTCTTCAGTAGTATTTCATTACTCAGTCCATTGGATTAACTTAGATTGATGAATTTTTCGCCTTGACTACCCGGTTTTACGTATTGTGCGCAATTTTTGACATTTATTTAATAATTTATTATGCGTATTTTTTTTTTTTAATATTTTTCATCACTTAAACTGACAGCACAGGCAGTAATCGTAACCATAAGGGCTTATACATGTAAATATGTATGTTAGTCGTAAATAACTAATTTTAAGACACGTGTAAGTCATAACACGAGTAAAGTAGTATTGTATTCAGTTATAAAAATATAGTTTTAAGTCATTAGTTATATAATTCTAAGTAGTAAGTCATTGGTTATCAATCTTAGTTATAAGGCACTTATAATATAAATATGTTACATGTACAAATGAATTTGTAAAGCGCCCTTGAGGTGATTTTATCACAAAAATGGCATTCAATAATAGATTTTTTCACAAATATAGAAATCATCCAAAAATTATTTTTATCCACTGGAGCGACCACGCGATATAAATAATTTTGCCTCGATTGCTCGAGATTTCCAGACGATCATTTTTTAAATTTCTCGCCAACATTAAAAAAATCATACCTTCCAATTTTAACATAGAGAAATAAAAACTTTTATAGTGCTATATAGCCATTGAATTAACCTGTTTTTTACCGTTTTTTTTTTCATATTTGTAGGATTTATAAAAAAAATAAGAAAAAATCGTAAAATTTATAACCGCGCGAATCCTGCGTGTTTGTTAATTTGAAACTCCGTGAGAGGTACTTATTCGAGTCAACGTAGAATATTTTCGATTTTTGTAGGTTGTCTGTGGTATAATTGATAATGAAAGGTGCATATCTGTGGAAAAATGACTTAATTTTAACCGTAAACAGCTGATCAGAAATTCTGCGTGAAAAAAATATTTTAAAAATGTATTTTTAACATCGTTCTAAAATAGTTAACGAAGTTCGGATTTGCAAAATCAATGGTCATAATAGATAAAACATTTCAATAGTTTCGTTTTAAAACTAATGACTGGCCATGAAAATGTTTTAAATAACTACAATAAATGTTTTACGAATGGAAAATTTGGTCCGATTTGGGACCGCTATCAATCGCAGAACAACAAATGTGGTCCATTTTTCGACCATAATCGATGCAATGGTTATAACATATGGGCTGGGCTGCCGGCACTGAAACTGAACTGATTATTGAATGTTCCAAAGAAGATTCTCTGGAGAACATACTTAAGCTACATAAAGACATTTTCTTAGAAGACTTTCACGGAAGTTTCAAAATACGGTTCATCCCATGAAAACAAGACAATAACAACGTTGTATTTCGTAATTGAAACCTTTGACATAAAATCGCCAAAAGGGAATTAAATTTGCAAGCCAAATCAGAAACACGTTCTTTCTCTTCTGGATTCCTGAAGCTAGGAAGTGAATTTGTTTATCTTGTAATAAGCTAACAACATTAGCATTATGCAAAATGATTTTCATTCCGCTGTTTCAAAATAATATATATATATACGTAATGTACATAATTGTTTTATTTTTTCATGTGATTGTACGTATCTACTTATTTTAAAAGTGCTTAAAATGTGTGTTTCTGACAGAGACTAGACTAGTACTTACCTTTAATAATTTTACTGCAGGTAAAATTTGAAAAAAATATACTTAATGTATTTTATTTTGGCAGATGTAATATTAATTATCAAGGTATTTTTTTTTCTTATTATTACTACCCAATTTAACTGAATTTAAAAACATGTCTTTCATATTTAATATAATGATTAATATAGATCAGCAGTCGCCAAATGGTTGTCCGCGAAAACATTTCGCTGGCCCGCAGAGAAATGTGGACATTAATTGCATTTTTTAATCCACGATAAACCAACCCAGAAAAATAAGTGACTTGTACGGATGAACGATGCAAGATGCATGAAACCATCTCAATCTCATAAGACATGTATGAACCGCTATGGATAAACCACTTACTAGAAAGAGATGTATATACAGATACACATACTTTTAGTATGAAGAAAATTTGTCTTCGATATAAAATTTACTAGTCCTACGGAACCATGACGACACATCCATGAACGGGGATTCAGGAGATTAAAAAAAGGTGCGACAATAGACAATATAATTACACTCAGCATACTGCAATCATTAATTAGTAAAAAAAACGTATTTTAAAAATAAAAATATTGGTATTACAAAACAAAGTAAAAAGTACATAGATCGATTTGAATATATATCTTTTTTTATATGCACAAGAGTCCCAACTGCTCCCATCTGGAGCCAGTGAGACTATGGCATCCCCAATTTGGGCATGTTGTGAGGCTGAAGGTAGTGGAGAGGGGAAGGAGATGAGGAAGAGGAAGGTGGGAAGTATCTGGCTATTCACATCTGGTCACCAAACACGGCCATAGCTATTTCATGCAACTTTTCAATTCTGAATGGTGGTCTTACACCAGGGCGATACTGAGAGTATCTTCCACTCTGGATATATCTGTGCAGCCGCTATCACTAGACGAATGGCTTTATGTTTTTATCTTGAAGATCTTTAACAAGTAACATTTTAGATACAAGATAATTATACATATAGTTTTCATGTACACCCCCTTCTTACTTCCCGCACCGGAACAATATTCCACTCTGATTTTGCAAGGAATGTAGACCCTATTTAAATAATTCAATGTTGACGTATATTTCTGTTACAGAACACGGACTACATTTTCACTTCCTTTTCACCTGTCATCCAATATAATACTTTGTGTTCATTACAGCATCTTGACTTTTATTCCGCCGTCCGGTAATTTTTTATAGGTAAAAGGTCTCATTTTTTGTATAGGCTCATACAATAGGCTGGACTAAAAATATGAATCCAGAAGCTCTAGGTTAATTATTGTGAAACTAGCTAAAGTTTTAAAAAATCAGATGTAGAGAGCAATTTTATATTTATTTTGAACGTCATGCGTGCAAAATTGCATCAAGAAGTATCAAAATTCTGCTTTAAGGGACGAAAAAAGGAGGTGGAGGTGGTTTTTCGAAATCTCATGTTAAACTGACCTTCTTCTTGTTTGGAAGGTCAAGTTGTCAAAAATTCGTCAATTTCTGAATAAATGTGATATTTAAATAAATATTTATTCATCATAAATATCACATTTCTCATTTATCATAAATCGCATAAATGTAATTTATGACAAATCACAATTATTTTTGATTGTCATTTCATAAATATTTTAAAAATATGAATATATTATATATTTGGTTTATTTATATAAAAAAAAACAAAGCCACCCGAGACACTTTATAAGAATTAGATTTTAATAACTTGTTATTTTATGGATCATGAATTTACAATTTATCACATACACTCACATGAATCTATTTACAATTTATCATAACAGTTCACTCGGGACAAGATATAAGTATTAAAACACTGGAGGACATCAATTTAAAAATGTACTCCACAACTAGAGGATAGAATTTCGATTCAAGGGTTGGTAAATTGCTGTAATATTTTAAAATTGACGTTTTTTCTCTCCAAAAATTTACGAGCACGTGACGCTTGATCGATGTGCGATTTGTGGAGAACGAAACGATAAATAAACGTGATATATGACAACGTTTAACAAGAACAAATGCGTACTTTTTTTATTATATTTACTTATTTTTGAGCAAATTTATTACTTATTCACGTTATTTTTTATTGTTATTTTTGTTGGCATCTTTCCAAAATGCTACTATGGGCAAAGCTCTGTTTGATACTGCTTTGTTATGTTAATACTGCAAAAGAACGCCATAAAAATATTGCCGAAATCTAAGAGAAATATCTTTTAAAATTCAAAGGATACCAAATATTCAACAGGTGAATTTTTTTAGTAAGGTTGAAGTTCGGGTGGTGATTGATATTTTATGTATATTATTCATTTTAAAATTGGTACAAACTAACTTGAAAGGGAAGGTTAATAAAATTTTTAAATATTTTTTTCTACCTTGGAGAAATATATACAATCGTCCAATCGTCTACGCTCTTAATGCAATTATACAATCTAGATAAAATTAGTAGAATGTCTAAATTTTTCTTTGGAAAATCGACATTTTAATCCCAACCAAATAAACTGGTCCTACCTACATTGTAAGTTATTGGAAAAAAATCTAGTCGTGAAATTCAAACATTGTGTTAGAAGTCTTCTCCTTTTTTCTTGAAAATAAGTTTGATTTTTACAAAACAAATTATTTTTTCTTTTAATTTTTTTCTTTACCTCAAATAGTAATATTTTAATTAATGAAGACAATATTAGCAAAACTCAATCGAATATCTGAAACAGAAGAATCAGAAAAAGATAGGTCAAAGATGGGATTCGAACCCAGGACCTACGCCTTGCCGGGGCGGAACTCTACCAACATTTTATTTATTTTTATATATTTCTCAAAAATACACTTTACAGATTTTTACTTGATTTACATAAAAAAATAAGTTTCAGTAATAATAAAATAAAAAAATGTTAATGATCCGTAACTCTATGTAGATTGGTAAGTAGGTAGTGTTTTGTGAATACCTCACTAGGCGAACCTGTGCCGATGTGTTCCCATGTTTAGGGTTAAGTGATATTCTGTTGACATGAGTAGAAGCACTGTATCCTCCTTGATATTGTTAAGAAGGGCACCTCACATAAATTAAAGATTAGTAGCAGTAAGGATCTATATAAAGTTATTCATGGCATCTAGATTAAGTATGTGTAAGATAAATAATTTTCTTGATAAACAGGTAGTTATTTCTTTCTATGGGCCCGCCCGCCATTGGTATAAATAATATTGTTGTAATATTTTCTGTCCCGAAACAATTTTATTTTTTAATTTTTTAAATGTTTGGATTGTGTTGTTTGGTTAGGTGTTATAATCTTTTCAATAAAGTGAATACCTTGAATGTAGATCTCTGCGACGTAACCTTGAATGTAGATCTCTGAGACGACCAATAATTTCAATCCACTTAAGATCAGTACAATTTTTGTAATTTTGAAATACGCACAAGTCAGTTGTCAACTTTACACAACTAGAGGAAAAAAAACATTGCATTGCAAAATATTCAAAACATAAGATGATATGACAATTATTACACTGGTCACAATCACACTTTAAAATAAATAAAAAAAACATTTCAAAATCGCATTATTTCTTCAAAAATAGTTTCAATCCACTTTAGATTATATTTAAACGTGGAATAGCTGTTTCAGATAGCAAGTTAGCGCAATAATTATTAACTTCACCTGTATTCACGTACGAGACATTTCACTTGAAATCGGAAGTCTTAACTTTTTTAATTCCAATAAAAAAATAAAAAAATTCATTTTATCCAATTTAATGTAGATCTGAATATAATAGAATCTTTCAGTTCAATTTTGTCCACTTCCAATCCAATCCACTTCCCGAACTATCGAAATATGTAAATTTTCTCACACTTGATAAAAATGATTACAATACACACAATAACAAAAATTAACTGATTTTAAAGTTTACTTTGCTTTATTAGTACGTGATTAGCGTGTTTTGTATATCTTTTTAGATCATATTTTTTACCTGCCAACGCCCCCCTGCGTCATCTCAACGCCCCCCAATTTTCTCTGGGTCTTCCACCGCCCCCTGAAGGTCTCAAACGCCCAAAAGGGGGCGTTATCGCCCACGTTGAGAACCACTGCTCTAGACTTTCAAAAAACAAAATGGATAATTTTTTTCAAGACACTATCCAGATAGCATTTAGTTCGGGTTTGAATCTTGCAATCACACATAAAGATAGTAGCCGCAAAGATACCGCAAAAATATGCGGTAAGAAAAAATGGATAGTGTTGGTAGTTCACAGACGAAGTATGATTCAGTTAAATATGACCGAATCGGATAGGGACATGTTAACTCCGTTGGTAGAGTTGCGACTGTAAAAAAAAAAAAAAAAACTGTCAAAAGTCTCACAATTGGAGAAAGAAATTTTGCAAACCATCGATGATTGTTAAATTAAAATTCAATTTTCGAAAATGTTTAAATTAATAATATTATTCTTACCTATGGTACCTTACCAAAATCGTGTCTAATTAAAAATTATATTTATTTTAAATAGGTAAGCTATGTTAGCTATCAAATTTGATTGATTTTTATCATAAAAAAAAAAACAAAAATGAATGTTTGTAATAAAAAATTTGTAAAAAAAATTGCAATAGGTGTCAGCTGTTTGAAAATCTGAGTTTACCGGGACTAAATGTTTTGGAAGCGGGAGAGGAGAGAGGGAAGACGGAGATAGCGGAGTGAGAACGCGTGAGGGGAAGGGGACGCGGGAGAGTAAGAGGGTGCGGAAGGGGAACGGGACAAATGGGATAGGATACGCAGGAAGAAACAATTTATTTTTTAAGTGGCATAGCAACGAATGCCGGGAACTCGCTAGTCACCTATAAAATTAGGAACGACAAATATCAATATTTGAATATGTACTACTTACTTACATAATATTACTGCACACTCGTCATCTAACAGAAAAACATCAGTGAGATATGAGCTAATAAAAAATATTTGCGGATAATTTGAGAAGGAATCAAACAAGTTTCTACAATATAGCATTCCGAAAATAAATCGAATTTATGTCGAACGAGGAATCTGATGTATTCCGTCTAACCCAAGTTCAAAACTAGTACAAATAAACTAAAATCAATGTTACTGCCATGAAGCAGTGTTCATTGTTCAAAGGAGCACCCCTATTTGTTTGTATTGAACATATCAATACCAAGTTTAGAGGGTTTGAATGAAATAATAATGGCTATTCTCCGATGTTAAACGGCGCGGTTTACCACCCGTCAAAGTGTACATATCAAAATGCTGAGCCATATTAGCATGATGGCGCATGAAACTCCAACACGTATCTAGCTAACTAGTTCGGCTGTAAATAAGTGCGGCTGTCGAACGGCAGCTGAATATTCCATTACGTGGTGTTTCGTGAACGTCTTGAATAATATACGTAGGGGAATACGGCACGTACAAATTGACGAATAAGCTCCGCATTGTGAAATGACGACATACCTGTGCGGCTATAGTACCGTCGGAATCTAGTCACTACCGCAGTGATAATGCGGATAGAAAATAATATTATGCAGAAGAAATTCGTTTGATGAATTAATTGAAGAACCTAATTTTTTACTGATTTATTGCGAGCAAGTAGTAGCTTTCACGGTTTGGGTTGAGATTAAATTTACACATATTTTACCACACATTATAAATTATTAAAATAAAAATAAAAAATAAAATAAGACCCTAAATTTGTAATGATAAGAAATCAGAATCATTTCCTAAATCTCCGCTTCTATATCCATTGTAATTTTGATCATACGTTTTAAAATAAAAAATGTATTTTTTTTTATAATAACTCATAAGATTCTTTCTTCTCCAATGTAAAACATGTGTCCCTTTAAAAATCAATATATCAATAAAGTTAAAAATTCCATATCATATTAAATAACGATTTTAATTAAGAATAGACATAACAATAATAGGTTGATAATAATTTATATTACGTGTAAAGTATTCCCCAAACAATATCAAGGTAAGCTACAAACCCGTGGTAATTTAAACCTATTGGAAATAACCAAAATAATTAGAAATTTCACTGTCAAAGACGACTTAATAACAAATATAAGAAAACACATATAATTGAATAAAATCCTTGTGGACCACCCCTCTCCAGCCCAACACATTTAGAGCGCGATTGAGCGAAATTTCGAATCTCAGAATAATGATAGGCGTGACGTTTTAATAAGTCAGTTACACCTCGTACGGTAACGTTATACTATCGTGAAAACAGCCTTGTGCGTCCGACTGGTTAAAGAAATAGTGAAAATATACTCAAGTTTTTCTAATAAATGTGAATAAGAGAAATTAATTCTAAAATTTATCTATAAAACTGTAAAGTATTATTACGAAAATCTTAGAAGAAACACACGTAAATACACAAAAGAACAAACAAAGAACAGAACACAATCTAACAAAAATCTATTCGAATTAATTGTTCTGTTCTTTCGATTGAACAGTAAGGAAAATGAACGATTCTGCACGAGTCCGTTTCGAAAGTAGAGCAAATTTGCAACAATTTGATTGCAAGACGAGCTATTGGGCTATAATAATTTTCTGAGGTACAACTTTTAAAAAATGATTATATTTTATTTAGTGATAGAGATGTCTCCTGGAATCGCCATGTGACTCTCCATGCATCTGAGCCTTCCTCCCATTAAGTCAAGACATTAGTACTATAGATAAGTCAGTGTTTAATAATCTTTTCACTTCACGCATTTCCTACGGCTATTTTTGATTACCCCTCTTAACGGTAGCATTTATCCTCTGCAGTTAAAGTTTTAATAACTCACGTACGCCTCATACGTCATTATATATATTTGGTGATTTTGTAGGTAGCTTGAAACAAGCTTATGGGTCCGAATGGTTAAAAATACAAACCTACTAAACAAACGTTACATCTTATTATTTCACGGCATAAATTTCAAAAATGTTTTTTCCTGAAATAATAATATTATCGCCGTCTATGAACGGCTATTATTTCAAATTTACCGTAAATTTTGTATTTTTACTCGTTACCGTTGTGAATTTCTATCAATTTGCCATTAACCATTTTGAATTTCTATGCGGTTGTCATACCGCAATAAGTACATAGGGTTTATATTCATATGTGAGAAGTATTTTAGAATACGGTTCCGTAATATGGTCCCCTCTCAATGCCCTTAATGGTGGAAAAGTGGAGTAATCTGGGTTATGATGATGAAGTAATCCTTACTTTATAGAAGTAATACTCGTCAAAAGAAGACTAAAATTTCAGATATAATTTGTCTGTTTAAGAATGTATAATTCATCTTTAATTAATCAAATTAATCTTATTCATGGCCGAAATTTATGAGAAACTTTTACTTAAACCTTTTGGATCGATACTTAAGATTTTTAAACCAAGTTATGTCAAGAATGATTCAGTCATATAATAAATACTGCGATTGTGACTTGAATTATCGAATTCAAGCACTGCCTTCGCAAGGGACTTTTACTTGCATAAATAATAGTGATTTTGGTCCTCTTGTTTTGCGTACTTATAATGTAAACTTGTTGTGGCTCAAAGAAAGTTGTGATGAATGTTGGGCTCACTTATAATTGGAATCATCCCAAGAACCATATTGAAAATGTTAATTACTGTAATGATTATGTGAGGTTTTCTGTTGGCGAGCCAATAAATAAAATAAAGCAAGGACTTTTAAACTCCTTAACTGCGCAATATTAAAAACACAGTGGAAAATATTGATTAAGCTGTACCTATTGCATTGCATTGAAAATTTCCCATATTAATATACGAAGGAGTGTATTACTGGCCCACAGAAATTAATAATCGATGGACGATGTGTTACAAAAGTGAATCGATAAGATACTGCATGTATTAAAATATACATTAAAATATTAAAACAGGCACGGTGAATAGGAAATAATTGTGAAATTAAGAGCTAGTTGCTCTACACTGGAGGTTTTCTAAGTGAGTGATTTACGCGCCATTTAGGAGATTTTATACCTAAAAATATTTTGTTTGACCGCCCTGAATAAAGACATTTAAAAAATAAACACCCTTTTATACTTCCTCATATAATTTTTTTTTATTTTGATAGATTATTAATTTACATTTTACAGTATGATTGAATGTTTAATTACTGTTTTAAAAAATTGTCCCATGTTACAGCCAGTTCAGTGCAAAAATAATGATTTAATCAGGAAATAAAAAGTAAGGTTACGATGTAGATGGTTAAATCGATACTACTTTCAGACCACTGCGAGAACAACAGAAACAACATTCTGTATGACTCATTCCAATTAGATTCACATTTTACCAAAGAAAGTCTTTCTGCCCTCCACATTACCTAAATTATGAAAATTTACCAACGAACATTAAACGCTTACAAATATTATTTCATTATTTGTCACGTTTTCAGAAATGACAATCGTGGGCATTTTAATAAAACGAAATGGGAATACTATTTTCCTCTAGCTTTTCTGAGTAGTAAAGTAATATCTGTGACAAATGGTTTAATTAAAGCGCTTTTACTCCTCTCAAATGACGAGATATTAGAGCCAGCTGACGACATTCCCAGGTTTTGAATTAAGTCTAATGTGTCATTTATATTTCTGACGCGCCGACGGCAGGTTAAAATAATCATCAAAGCTCACAATTCAATTCCTTTCCTGGCCCAAAAAAAAAAATAAAGCTCATCGGAGAGAAGACGGAAAATGAATTATTTCATTTAATACAATTATTTGTAATGAAATAACTAAATTTAAATACAAAATTAAATTTATTCATCTGAAGTGTCGCTTTGCATTTATAATTTTTTTTTAAATACCATGATCTACTTACGTAATAAATTTCTAAAAATTTTCGAAATTTAACATACACTGAAAAATATTGTTTTACTTCGTATTTACAGCCCTTACTAATAAGTATGCGTCAAACCAGCCAGCATTTTTCGACTTGGCCTATTTCAACAAATCGCTCGCAATACATTTCCATTGGGAATTACTTATAACCATCAAAGTATTTAAAATTTGGGACAATGGCAAAAAAAGTGCAAATTCTAGCGCATTTGTTTTGAAAACAGAAGAAGGATTGAGACTATCTTGGAAGCAAGTTTTGTGTTTTTCGTGTACGTAATTTCATTTTTAAGTAAAAAGAAGAAGAATAAATTATCGACTCGCAAATTAAAATGTGAAACGAAAAAATCAGAAAAGGATACGGTCGCATCTAGGAATTGAAAACCTTAGCCGGGGCTCTGCTTTAACCACTGAGCTAATTCGACCCTGTCCTCAAGTAAAGTAAATGTTATAAACCTTAGGATTGAGACTATCTTGGAAGCAAGTTGTTTGTGTTTTTCGTTTACGTAATTTCATTTTTAAGTAAAAAGAAGAAGAATAAATTATCGACTCTCAAATTAAAATGTGAAACAAAAAAATCAGAAAAGGATACGGTCGCATCTAGGAATTGAAAACATTAGCCGGGGCTCTGCTTTAACCACTAAGCTAATTCGACCCTCTCGAAGTAAAGTAAATGTTTTAAACCTTACTTATAGAAATTTAACTAACAGACATAAAATAGGTCATGGAAAGATATACAATTTTTAATATGCCCTAGAAGGTTGTTCATCTGTTGTAAAAACATGAAATTTCTCATCGAATTTCGGAATATTCCCAAGGGAATTTAAATGTGCTACACATTTCTTATTTTTTAAAGATATCATTAAAACAAATACCGCTTTGGGAATTAGGTGGAATTACCTTCTAGATTTCACTTTTTATCTCATTTACAATTAGAAATTATTACAAAAATTCCCAGAAAAAACCGAAAGAAATTGACATTTTGGTTTCGTGTTTTAATTTCATGTTGGATAATTGTTTGTGCAAAATATTTCTTTAATTTTTTTGATTTAATGAGAGGCATTTATATAACTAAAAATATTAATTGATCATAAGTTTAAAATATTTTTTTAAGCTGTTAGAGTTGACTAAAAAAAGCTCTTGATTCCGCCGAGCACGTTCATCCCTGAATGATATGAAAAACTACGCGATCGCTCTCTGAACTCTATTACTGATCTCTGAAAACTTTCACAAAAGTAAAATAGAAGAAAATATAGTGTAAAACATTGCCAGTTCTAAGTACAAATAAATAAAATGAGATCTTTTTTACCCACAAAGACATAATATATTTCCAACCCGTTGAGAGTGTTATAATCTTTTGTTCACAAATATACTGCACACACATGAACTTCTAACGAATTGCCTCGTTTATTATTATTTTTTTATTTTGTTCACACTTTTTAGAGAAATGGACTGTCATATAATCGGAATCCTATCAATTTAAATAACTTTTATTCAAGATGGGTTTCAATGTAATTACCTCGCAAAAGTTCAATTGCTCAGTCAGTGGGTCTTTTGAAACCCTCAATATCTGGAAAAGTAAAAATAAAAGGACAATAGGAAAGAAGGGCGAATAAGAAAATGGAGATATCTTGGAATTTTTCTTACATTTAATTAATAATGTATTTGAAGACATTTCAGGTTTCCCCGGTGGTGATCGTTCAACGGAATTTATTTTTTTTATTATTATTTAATACGAGCATTTTTTTTAAATAAAATATTTACAAATAATAATACACAAAGTTAAATAAAATCACAATATATCTAGAAAAAAGATAATACTAGTAACAAATCTAAACAAAATATGAAGCATAACAAGCCACAGAACTATTTTTTCTTCTTCAATAATAAAAATTATTATATTATAAAAACAACTTTTCTTAACCATAAAGAGACAAAGTTCTTGTGTTTTGTGATGAAATTGAAGCTCAAATAATGAAATCATATTAAGTAAAAAGAATTATGTAAATAAAATAACAAGAAAATGAAGACGAATGTTATAAAACATGCATTGAATATTTTTTAATATTACTCGAAATATTCATAAGACTTTCTGATGGTGTATTATTAACATTTTCGTAAAATTAAACATAATCAAGTATTTTCTACCGTATCAAAAAAATTACTTTTTTTCCTTACAATTTTAAACAGGTGCAAATATATTAATATATGTATAAATGTAATGGTAACCACCAAGTTTTTAAAGGATAAATTTACTCATTTACAGCAGATTGTGTTTGAAAAGGCGAGATTGAGGGCTGTTAGAGATTTCCGGGGTGATTGAAGGTAAATAATACCCTTGTACCCTCTTAGGCAGCGGTAAATTAGTAATTCGGGAGATACTAATCATTTACCGCATGACAACCAATATTTTTTGGTGATGGTAAAATTTTAAAGTTATTCTAATTATTTATTGTATAACCCAGATGTTGTTATTTATAATAGTTCGTGTATTAATTAACGTTTTTTTGTTTGTTGAAGGCGTAACTCATCGCTACCTATTGATCTATCCTAGCATGGTGGCCGAGCTAATAATAAACAACGATGAATTGAAAGAATATTTTCTTTGAAATTTATATCCTTTGATATTAATTTGACGTAAGCGCTGACTGTGAACTTTCTGAGATTAAACAGACAAACAAATATTTGTATAAAGGTTTTTGTATTAAACAGACAAACAAATATTTGTATAAAGGGAAGAATGAGATGATTTAAAATTAGCGCTTTTAAAGTACCTAAGCATTCCCGCTCCTTATGAATTTTTTGGAAAGTACTGTGAAGATAGACATTTTTAAAAAAATCTCTTAATCCATATTCATGCCCTGTTATTTTTGGACTTATATTGTGTGAGATGTAATGAACTATGATAGTTAGAACACAAATGAAATGACCGTACTCTCCTTAGAATAATTGGCATTTGGGATTTAATACATAATATTTAAATTTTAGTAGCACATAAGATAATTCCCTAAGCATTATAAGAGCCGGGGACCAACTGAAATTTTTGCGTCTTTGTTTCCTTATTTTAATAAACATGCTGCGGGGAAGGAGATTAGGTCGGGCGAGGGGTCGTGAAGGGGGGCATCTTATGAATAATTGTGTCATCGGCTTACGCAATAAATTTGCACAACATGAAATAGGGTCACGCCAAGATCCCCCACTCCGCTGGGACAAGGAGTGAGGGATCTTGAGGGATCCGACATTAGTATCTATGGGTTACTTTGCAAAGCACATTCTCGGACTCACTCTCGGACACCCCACGCCTTGCCCGACTGCTTTCTGCCTGCTCTACCCATGACTGTGTTAATTCTGCACTTACTTAGACTCTGACTTCTCTAGCCCTTGCATACCCGGCTATATCAGAAAATTTGGCCCCCGGGATCGGGTCCAGTATAAGCTCTGACGTAGCGGCTGCCCCAGGACAGACCGGCGCCCCATGGTCTATGTGAGAGACAGGATGTCTAGAACAGAAAAATCCTTTACTTCACAAAGTAAGATCTATAGCGTATTAAGCCGGCTATCATTTATTATTATAGTCTTGAACACTCACATTTAAATTATTTTAAATGTGAGTGTTCAAGACTTTTACATAATTGAATTACAAGTAATACGAAACAAGTTAATCAAAAATCTATTTTACTACAAACCCAGAACATCCAAAAAAAATTATACATGGAAACAAAACTATTAACATTAAGAAAACTATATGAATACAATACATGTCGCCTTTTACACAAAATAAACAATAAACTCATACATACGAAAACAGAATTCATTAAAGTATCCCAAGTACATTGAACACGAAAAAAAGCTGGGTAAATTAAAAATATATATAAATTTTTATTCTAGACAAACAAAGTAATGAAATAGAATTGCGCTGTTTTATAAAATATTTAATTTAGTTTAATGTATTAAATTATTCCTTGTTATATGAGTTAAATTGTAATTTTATTTTTACTGAAATTAAAAACTAAATAAAAATAGGCGTAACTTCCGATGATTTTATATTGAAATCCCGAGAATGGTTTCACTATTGACAGTAGAACCGATATTGACAGGGAATAAGTAGAAAAAAATGACACAAATCGATATACTCTGGCTACGCTGGAGGTGTTTTCCATGGATTGATAATCCGAAATGTCAAACACCAAACAATTACATTCGTAAAAATATTGCTGAATTGACAATGTTGAATAGAAATACTAGCCAAAATATGCATTGGCAGTCTGGATCTACTTTTTCACTTGTATTAATTAGTTAATGAGGTCTTTAGTCATACAAACCACTTTCGTTTCTCAAAGATCGAACGCAATAAATTGTACGCATCTTAGATGACAAAGTTAAAATTGTGGGTCACGAGTACGACTTCTTTCAATTACAAAAGCTTCGTTAGTTTAACTCCGTTCATTAATTTGCCAGTAATTTGGCATAACGAGCGACATCATTCAA
Source organism: Glyphotaelius pellucidus (assembly GCA_936435175.1). Taxonomy (NCBI): domain Eukaryota; kingdom Metazoa; phylum Arthropoda; class Insecta; order Trichoptera; family Limnephilidae; genus Glyphotaelius; species Glyphotaelius pellucidus. The sequence continues at coordinate 18,914,090 of OW386545.1, forward strand.
AAGCGTGTGTGTATTGACAGTTAACTGAAACTTATCTGATACTATGGAAGTCGCGCAAAAATTTATCAAAAATTAATAACTGACCATAGATAACAGATTTAGTCAATATTTATTTATTTATTTATTTATAAATAAACGCCCTTTTTCGGGGCTTTCACATATATAGCATAGAAAAAACATTTTATTGTACATAACTGAACTGCCTCAATAACAATATTTTAAATTTATTCAAAGATAAATTGAAGATGTCCACTGACTTGGTATAATTGTTTCCCTCCATTAGTATTCTGGGCAAAGAGGAATACATATGATAGTTAGTCCCAGAATTTCTGCACTGAAATAAATCCTGACTTTTAGTATTACGAAGTGGAATTCGGAAGCTTATCAATTCAAGTAATACCGGACTATCAACTAAATCATTTAGAATTTTATATAAAAATACCAAGTCAGTGAAAATTCTTCTGTCTGACAATTTAAGCATATTCATATCGTTTAAAAGTGTGTTGTAGTTTAACAAACTTGCTGAAATACCCATTTTAAAATTTAGAAAACGTAAGAATTTGTTTTGTATTCTTTCAATAGCTTGTACGTGCATATTATAATGAGGATTCCAGACAGGAGAATTGTACTCAAGTTGGCTTCTAACATAAGCAAAATATAACATTTTAATACACTTTATATTGTTAAAGTTTCTAGTTAGCCTAGTTATAAACCCCAACATTTTTAAGCCCTTATTACAGATTTCTGTTATGTGGTTAACAAATGAAAGATTTGATTGAAAAGTGATGCCCAAGTCTTTAATTTGCATTAATGTCTGAAGAGTATTGTTATCAATGTTGTAATTAAATATCACTGGATTTTTTATTCTAGAAAATCTAACAATTTGACATTTTGAGATATTTAAATAAAGTCTATTTTCCATACACCAAATTAACAATTTGTTGATATTATCTTGAAGAATATTGCAATGATAAATATTTTCAATAATTTTAAAAATTTTGAGGTCATCAGCAAAAAGTAAGATAGATACATCATGAAATATTTTTGTAAGATCATTTATAAACAAGATAAATAAGATTGGGCCAAGGTGTGAACCCTGTGGAACTCCACTTGTTGCATTAATTTTTTCTGACTGGGAGGATTTAATTCTAACTATTTGTTGTCTTCCAGTTAGATAGCTTTTAAACCAGGCTAATATATTGCCGCGTATACCAAGCTTTCCTAATTTCCAAATTAAGATTTCATGGGAAACTGTATCAAATGCTTTACTGAAATCAGTATAAACAGTGTCCACTTGTTTTTTTTCTTTAAAAGCATTGTTTATAAAATTTTCATAAATTGTAATGATATAGGGTTTCATCGATCATCTGTGCAGGACCTCCTGGACGTCTCTTACATATAAACACACATTTACAAGTTATTTTATTTCTCAAAGCATAATAATACACATATTAGGTATATATTAAAATAAATAAACGAATTTCATTGTAAAGGGGATTGATTCGTCAAGGATACAAGCAAGTAATGAGAATTCAGAATTACAGAAAAGATTTCCAAGAATAAAAAGACTAGACTTTCTGCTCGCTTTGAAACGTTTCCTTTTTGGATTCATTTCCAACATACCTCTTGTAAAAACGCCTTTGTCAGTTGATACGTAGGTGTCTTGTTTCGCAAAAAACAAAACGGCTAGTGTTAACAAAAAAAAACATCGCTTTTGTCGAGTTTATGAAAGGGCTAAAAATGTAGATACATTCAAATAAAAATTTGAAAATGAAAATAATTATCTTCAAACGGAAAACAGGCACTTGTTTCAGAACTAAAGTTTCTTCAAAATACGCAAAATCACTTTGTGGCGTCATTATTAATTAATGAAAAACAAATAACTTTGTGTAACACCACTATTTAATTAACAATATCAACATGTTTCGAAAACTATGTTTTCTTCGTCAGGATAATATGTTAATAAAAAATAACAAAAGACAAACAAGTATAGACTAATTAGAACATAGACAAAATATTAGAAAGGAGAGGTGATTAATTACCTAAAATATATCATAAAAAACAATTATATAAAATAAAATATAAAAATTATTTTAGAATGGGTAAAAAATTACATTAACATAATAAAAAATCTTTTAAAAAACAAAACAAGAAGTCTAAATAACAAAATAAATTATTATAAATATAAGTATCAATACGAAAATAAAGTTTTTAAGGAACTAAAGTTTGCTGAAAATTAAGATGTATTTTATAAGATTTTTTTGTGTATTTACATACAGTGATCATTAACAATACATATGTAACGTCATCATTGAAAATATCATTAAAAGTATATTTTTTACAAAGTAACACTAACTCAATCTACAACCTACAAACGTGAGTAGGAGGTAGTTAACAAACAGTAAAAAAACATAAGAGGGGTGTATCCAAATCAACAAACATGAAGATGAGGAAATCTTGATATAACGCCAATACAACTGTCTACAGTCTGCCTTGGAACAGGAATCTCTAGTGAGGAGGACTATGAATAAACTTATTTACTTTAATATATGTATACTAATACTTGTATTTTTTAAATAGTCATTAAGCCATGCAAAATATTGCAAACTCATACAAAATCATGTATTTTTGTTTTGAAAATTTAATGGCTTAGAAGTATTATAGATCCTTCAATTATATACTGCATGTAGAACATATCTTGGCCCTTAAAAAAATTGGTCTTTTTTTTGTAAATCTTTTAATAAGCCTAGAAAAAAATAAAGCATTAGATCTATAAAAAAAACACTTTCAAGTGCAAACTCTCCTACTTTTAAACCCTTTTTCGAATGTAAGTTTATTGTATAATGTGGCAAATTCAGTTTTTGTTATGATCATTGCAAAAAAATTATATTTATGCATGAACTTCACAAAAAAAAAATAAAACATGAACTTTGGCGATGTTATTTTAAAGGAAATTAAAAGAGGCGTTACTCAACTGCAAATTTCACCCTTCTGCGATCCACAGAAGGAACGAAAGCGCGTTGTGTTGTCCCAGTCAGTAGCCGCCCAAAATTTGGGCCGTACAGACGTGCCTTGCTTTCCGCGTCGCTTTGTTCTAAAAACATGTACAAGCGAAATAACAAAACACCGTTGTTGGCTATTGATGGTCAACGCTAAAGTCGCTTGCTCCGCCCAATTTCGAATGGGTCCAGTACTAGGGTATCCTCTTAAGGAGAATATATGACGCAAATGTGAATGGTGGACTAAGTCGGGGACGCCCGAGAAAGACATGGCACGACCAAGTGAATCAGATACTTGAGTCGGGCGATGTCAAGAGTCAGAATAATAGAAGAGCATGTATGAGGCGATGTATGAATGTGAACGAGGCAAGGAGTGTGTGCCAAGATCGAGTTGCTGGCGGTCCGTCCTCTCTGCCTACCCCTGCGGAGAAATGGCGTGATGTTTAGTTAGTTAGTTAATTAGTCATTATCACATCTAGCCCCAACTTTCAACTTATTTATAAACGACATTATTAGTATTTTCTCTCACACACGCTTTTGGCTTTTTGCTGATGACAATAAGATCCTAAAAATAATAAAAAATTACCATGACTGCCTTTTTTCCAATCAGAAATTGACTCATTCAATGTCTGGTGTAAAATTAATTGCTTGAAACTAAATGTCGATAAGTGCAAAATTGTGTCCTTCTTTAGAGCTAAAAATCCGATTTTTTTCGAATACAAACTAAATAATATTTGCTTAACAACTGTTCAATCAGACCTTGGTGTCACTCTTGATAGCAAGCTTTCTTTTCGGGAACATTTAAATGTGATTGTTAACAAATCTCTCAAACTACTTGGTTTCATCACTAGAATCACTTCTGACTTCAAAAACATAAATACCCTAAGAACTCTCTACTGCTCCTTAGTTCGCCCCCATCTTGAATATGCTTGTGTTATATGGTCTTCTTTTTATGCTCTCCGTATTCGTCGTATTGAGTCCGTTCAACATCGGTTCCTAAAAGGGATTGCTAGGAGGCTAGGATTAGAACGAGGCAATTACTCATGTAATGAAATCGAACAAAGTCTAAAACTTGCTCCTTTTTTGGCATAAGCCTAAATGATTTTTGTCGCTCACTAAACAATTGAAGATATTTTATATTATACTCCTATTTCACTTCTATTTTCTTAAGTTTTATCTGTTTGTCTTTCCATATACCATCCGTTATTCTTGTAATGTACATTTCCAAAAATTCGTGTTACATGATTGTAAATTGAACGTAAGTCCGTTAATAAATAAATAAATTAGTCAGTGGTGACCGCAGCCTTCCAGCACTAAGCGCCACTCTTGAGTGAGCACTGGGCACGAGCTCACCTCAGACCACGCCCTACATTATAATAGATTATTTATTTAATTTTTATTATAGTTAATGTTTTTTTTCTTTCCTATTCAATGTACTTTTTTACTTAAAATATGCTGTGTAAATATGTATAACTATATAGGACGTGTGGGATTGCACTATCCTCCCCACATCTTGGAATTATAATTATTTTTATTAAAAATAAATCATCTTAATTTTCAGTATACTTTGCATCCTGGTGAAGAAACCTTTATTTCTAGAACAGGAAATGTTTCTATTAAAACAGCGGATTTAACAGAGTTACTCGTAATTATTTTGATTTAATTAAAGTGATGTCATTAAGCAATTTTACGATTATTTAGGGAGTTAAGTATTTTGGTGTAATTTTTTTTAAGTATCGCGAGTTGGCATCGCGTTTGGGTCCCACCCACGCGTCGCAAGTAAAATTCCTCAGCTGGCTAAGTCATTTACCACGACCCAAGCAACATTTTCCATTAACTGTGGTGGAAGTAGGAGACTTTGAAATATCATCAAGTTATTCGTGATCCAGGAAAGTCTGTCTTTCTTTAAAAAAAAAACAAATAGAATAAGATTTATGGGTCGGACGTTAATAACGACATGATTTACGTGAAACTTAATGCGAAATACCTGTTTTGTGAAACTACCGTGTTTCATTACGAATTGTTAATTTTTAAACAAGTTGAGTTACAACTTTACATTCTATAATTTACGAATCTCTGATCAACCTTTTTGTCTTTGACTTTAACGCAATCTATTCGCGGAAAAACACAAGCTCTTTAATATCTCACTGTGTGAAACTTGACATGCTATGTTACTATGAGAAACTTGATATTTTATATTACTGTGTGAAACTTGATATTTTTTATTTTTTTTTTATTTAGAATACATACATATAACAGATTTAAGGGTAAACAATATGGTTCTTAAAAATAATTACAATATATTAATTTCTTGTTAACAAGCTACCCAACTCAATAGAGAAAGAATTTCTCGTGTTTGAATTTTGGAGTAGTGCCATTGTAAAATAAAATAGATACATAAATTATGTTATTTTAAGTAATTAAATTACAAAGAAAAAAATAAATAAACCTTTATACATGATAACCGGTCTATATAATGAACAAGAATAGAATAGGAGTTAAAATTTGACATACAATATAGATAAAACAGGTACAGATATGTAGCAGAAATAAAAGTATTATTTTTGCATTTGATTGTAGGTGGTAAGTACATAGAGTTGGTTTAAAAACATTGATATTTGAAATGAGAGAGCTGAAAATATTGTAAAATAGGTACCTCATAATTATTTGTTACAATTTGGGTGCATACAAATAAGTACAAGTTGAGTTCGAAGGCTGATGAAATATTTTTAGAGGATATGTTCTGAAATTTTTTTTTTGTTTATAAGGATATTAAAAATTAATTGCGTAGTAGAAGGACATATTATAATTTGCACTTTATCAATTTCTACTAGTGGGTACATGTAATCATAAGATAAGTAAACATTTCTTCTATGAGATTAAAACTTATAATTATTGTTGGGTTGGTCTAGTAGTTTTTTGATTTGGGATTTAAAAACTTTTTAAAATTTTTTTCGGATTTGATTTTATACGGGAGGGCATTAAAAAATTATGTAATTTTACTGTGTGAAACTTGGTAACTAATGTAGTTACCGAGTTATGTTACTGTGTGAAACTTTGTAACTAATGTAGTTACCAAGTTTCACATGAGTTTTAGGTGTATCTAGAGCAATGTAATTTTTTTCAATATAAATAAGATCATTTTCATCGAATCTCGTAACTCGGAATTAGTATTAAATTGATTGATGATAATTACATTATTGGTATTTCAGCCTTATGCAAATTCTGATTCAAAGCACAAATCTATTAACGCATTGTGTGTCCAATTTGCATATTTGCTCAAATATTTGTTACCGTAACATCATCAAATAGTGGCTTAATATTCACAAATTATGTACGAGTATATGAGTACGAAAAAATAAAAAATTATTTAAAAGGAGGTAGCGAAACACGGCATAACACCCCAAAAACAATAACAAAAATACTTTTTGGCCGTGAAAACCTAAAAACATATCTTATTATAAACACGTTTGTTATTTTACAGTATATGTATGAAAGTTTTAAGTTATATGTATGAAAAAATTCACAGGGTGTCAAAAATGCTGTTTTAAACAACGCCTGCGAGATTTTGGCTCTATTTTATATGAGTCGTATTTAATTAAACATTTTCATAATTTTCGCTTCAATTTTATCGTTTTAAATATTAACGTGCTCTGTCCAATATTCGTAATTACATATCTCTCCATCTTCTCCTCTTTGAACGGAGATACGGCTTATATATTGTTGGCGTCCAGCGTGCGTGCTGATGCTAACGGCAGGGTTGGAGAAAGCTCTCGCATATTTAATACAATTAGCTGCTGTATCTGCCCCAAATAATAACTAGCTCAAGATTCGGTACAAGCAGGATTCCTCGTAACCTCAAGGCTAGTGCTTGTGGTTCGGAACTTCACGTTTCTCCATTGTCCCAGGGCCTCCCTCGTCAAGCAAAACACGGTAGGTTATCACATAAACAGTTTATTCAATTCTAGGAGACACAATAATACATAAAAAAGGAACGATCCTAGCTGAAAGTTAGTTTGAATGTCCGTCTCTCTTCTCTATCACGCGTGGCTAGGGTTAATACATTTAATTGCACACAAAGGATAACATGGTAATTGACTCACGTTTGTTTATGGGCCAACAGCGGCTTCACGCACTTGTTCTCTCAGACTACGCACCGTCCATCGGGGACCGGAAGCGCACACGGCGAAACTGAACTGGTGTCGCCCATATTCGCGGGGAACGTGGGCCCGCGGAGCTCGCTTGCTGAAGACTGAGGAGCTTGCGGTGAGCGGCGCGTCTAGCGGCCGCTCCGGTTTGTTGCTCGCGGGAAGGGGTGGTGCGCGCGCATCTATATTGGCGGTCTATTTTGTAACGTAACACTTCCCCCCTCGCCGCAATAAAAGCGACGTGGTAATGGAGCTGTAGGACTAATAAATCCTCTTACCTTTTCAGCACTTGTGCCAAAACATTTAAGAGAAACGAGGAGAGAGAGAGAGAGAGAGATTCCTAGCTGGAGAATAGTTATGAACAGAACACAAAAGAGATGATACATGGTGTAACAAGGAATTGTCAATAAATGTATATAAAGGCAGTGGCATACATAAATACAGTTGCAAAGAACAAGGATCTGTTGAAGAAAGGTACAAGGGTTATGCAGTGATAGAAAAAAAAAACTCTAAAATTGTATCATTGGTCTGTGAGCTAATGTTTGCGAACGTGGTTTGCGTAGGATGTCTGGGGTGGTTGAACGTTTCACTGAAGTTACAAGGTTACTTTGTCACAGTAACCTGGCCCATTTGAGATTACACTCAAGGGACACTAGGGCCTTTAAGAAAATACGAGGAAGAGAACACATGATGAGGCTTCTAGGTGGTGTGGAGAGTTCTACCTGTCACAGAGGTCGAAAGGGTAACTGCTTCCGGATCCTGTGGGTGAGCCAGTACGAAACCATTGAAGTACTGGAGAGTGGAATCGCAATTGGTGGTTGGTACACTGGTTTTTTGTATGTAGTGGGATTGTTTTGTGAACAATCGTTGGTATTGTTATTTGCGCAAGGGCACAGGAGCATCCGCACAATGGCAGTAGGGCATTTGCATTATGCAGCAGGAACGTTTGCATAATGGCAGCAGAACATTTGCACAAGGGCAACAGGAACATTTGTATTATGCAGCAGGAATATTTGCATAATGGCAGCAGAGCATTTGCACAAGGGCAACAGGAACATTTGTATTATGCAGCAGGAATATTTGCATAATGGCAGCAGAGCATTTGCACAAGGGCAACAGGAACATTTGTATTATGCAGCAGGAATATTTGCATAATGGCAGCAGAGCATTTGCACAAGGGCAACAGGAACATTTGTATTATGCAGCAGGAATGTTTGCATAATGGCAGCAGAGCATTTGCACAAGGGCAACAGGAACATTTGTATTATGCAGCAGGAATATTTGCATAATGGCAGCAGAGCATTTGCACAAGGGCAACAGGAACATTTGTATTATGCAGCAGGAATATTTGCATAATGGCAGCAGAGCATTTGCACAAGGGCAACAGGAACATTTGTATTATGCAGCAGGAATATTTGCATAATGGCAGCAGAGCATTTGCACAAGGGCAACAGGAACATTTGTATTATGCAGCAGGAATATTTGCATAATGGCAGCAGAGCATTTGCACAAGGGCAACAGGAACAGGAACCAACCTAGAGCTGGCGTGCTCGGGTTTGTTTTGAGTGTCGGTTCTTTGTGGTGATACGATTCGCAACTACACGCACGACTCACACTAGGTTATGTTAGATGCGGTCGGGTGCTTTTGGTACGCAGGGATTGAAGGCAAGGGACCTCCGTGACGGTAGCGAGGGCAGCATGAAGAGGCGCAGATGTAGATAGGGTGCAGAGCTGCTGGTTTTTTTTTAAAAAATCCGGCAAAAATTATTATTAGAACAAAATTCTTGAAGTTTACCTGCCTAGTAGACCAATGATGAAAAAAAGTTTGGAGAGAAACAAGTGTGCATGTTGAGAAAAAGTTGGATTTGTTTGGCGTGTAGAGAGAGAGACGGAGAGAGAGCTAACTAAATGTGGCTAATTCCTAATACATGTTACAAAGGTACGTATTCAAGGACAGGTTCTGTGTAACCCCTTTTGGTTTTTTTCTTTACCAAATACATTTCCAAGAATACGTGGTTGAGGGATTGTACGTATAACAAAATTCCCATTCGAAAGAAGTTGGTCTTCCATGACCTATGCTCACGTCTATACGGTAGCATTTTTTCTACTTTCGAAAAACAAAACATTGCGTACAAGATTAGTTATAACAAAGTGGGAAAGGAGTAGGAAGTTGAAAGGATCCGCGTATGAAGATTGTCCCATTTGACAAACGAAACGCCAAGTGCGTAACGCATATATCCCCATTCACGGATAATTTCGAGGAAGGGGAAGGGTGATAGTTGGGAACATTTGAACGAAGAAAACTGCTGGGGACTCGGCTATTTCCGAAATTCGACCTCTGGGTGGAGGTGAAACAAGGTCTACAGCAGTCATCCTGGCACATTACAATAATATTTGGTAGTGTTGGACAAAAGAATACACTGACATAAAAGTCTAATCCTCTACGTGTATTGGGCAGAAGATTAGGGGTCGTTTTATTCTCCTACTTGTTTGCGAGAAATGACAGACCCTTGCTCAAATCTCACAAACCTGGGGATTTTCTTTGTTCGTCTCCCAGACAACGAGTTAGGTGTGTTTGTGTCCATCAACTTAACTCCCACGACACGATGCCCCATAATCATGCGTGAAGCGTATGATTAGTCCTTTTGAGATAGTAGATAGTTCCTGGGTTCTTGTGACAGGAAGTCCACGGGCATATTAATGATTACAAAAAAGGGGTGTGGACTACATTGAGTAGTTCACACATAAAGGTTTGATATTATTTCGTTCGCACGATTCATGGTGAGTATTGTAACGTCTTCACGTATAGCGTACAAGATTGCAAAATCAAAAGATTTGCAAGTAAGTTTTATAACGTCTTCACGGATAACAATGAACGAATTACAACTGGGTTGCCCAGTATTGAAGGGAGGTGCAAAAGACTAGGTATTTATGACATTTCTGACAAAAACCCACAGAGTAATTATAACGGGCTCCCCGTATCGCATTTAGTAGATATTCTGAGATTCCCATCTGTGACGGCAGATTTTATAAGGTTCCCACCTATGATGGCAACAAAGGTTAACGTTCATATAAAGGTACCTATTCAATACAGACGGCGAGACATACTGATGTACTTAGTACAACAATACCGTAGCATAATAAATCCATATTAGCGTACGTTAAAGACTTGCACAAAGGCAAAAACATATTTGAAGATCTGGCCAAGATTTTATACTTCAACAATTAAGGGACGAAAAATTCTGGCGTGCTGATGGAATGTGAATTTCATCTAAGCTTACCGCAAAAGAGATCCTTTGTGGTACCCCTTTTTGGTTACGCACAGAGTATCGTATCGTGATGGTACAACTTTCGTTGTACTTACACGTACGATGGTAGCAACAATACAAGACATGCGCTTATCGTTGTTTGACAAGGCAAATTATTTACATTGGTCCGATTTGAGTGTTTAAGACCTTCTAGGTTTTACTTACTTAAACAGACTGCGATGGACACACCTTGGTGTTATGAAAATTATAATAATGGGATGGGTTGTTCGCAGGGTGTTCACTTGGAGACCTGGCTTCTTGTTGTGACCTCGTACTTTGCACGTGATAAGTCACAACAAGGCAACCCCAAAATTTCAGTTTGAGCAGTTGAGACCCAGGGTGACTCAATGTTGCTGAAATGTTGTAAAAAAAATTTATCGTTAATGAAGAGGCACGTTAAAAGTTGTCCCTTTTATAACGATACTTTCCAGACTCCACATTCAGTTCTGGGGAGAGCTAGAGCAATTAGGGTTATTTATTGAGCGCCATTCTATTTTCTTAAAAAAACAGAAAAAAAACTTAGAACGGGTAGCAAACATCTGATACCGCCGTGGGTTTACACAGGTTTGCTTACCTAATTTAATTACATATGACATAAGGGTTAGATGCACTTTGGCGAGGACCCGATATTTAATGTACAAAAAGATTTTCTAATATTTAGAAAGGGGTGACGAGGTATGACATGATGATGTGAAAATATGATGCTGCTAGTTGTGACGATGCACAAAACCTTGGGCACGTAGTCTCTGACTACTTGCAGTAAGCCACAGGGAATTCCTTTCTCCGAAGTGATCAATTTCAGGTAGAGGTGTGCATGCTTAGAAAAAACGATGTTTCCAAGGTTTGACACCTGGGGCCGCAATTAGAGGCGAATGACTGATGATGACGAGATATTTATACAAACAAAAATAAAATAAAATGAAACGAAACCACAAGGGAGAATTATAATTTCTTCCATGACTTTGGCTACAGTTGACAACACTGTGCCAGAGCTAGAAAGGGTTTCGTTTGAGTGTCCCAATGAGTGACAATCGTTTACGAGAGGCCGCTCATTAGTGACGAAACAAAAGGGTTGACTTCCATAGTGATCCATGTCACGGTGTAGACGAATGGTTGCTAGGAGTCAAGGAATAACCGTTGGGGTTATACGGGCGTGGCAATGGAGTTTGTTTCCATGTTCCCACTTTTTACAATGTCCTTTATGTGGTAGTTACCTATGTGTTTACCCGAGATGTCGGACAATCGGTAAACCAGGTCTGAGATTTTCTTTAGGACTTTCGTCTTTACAAAACGGGGTGCCAATTTGGCAGAGAAGTACAGCGCACCTTGTGACAGAGTGTTGTTTCTCCTCCAGACGATGTCTTCTTCCTTGAATGTGACGTGCCTCCTACGAAGGTTATACCTGTCGGCGCTCTTTTGGTGGGCCAATAGTAGAGCGTCTGTTACTTCACTATAGATAGCGGAGAGTTCCTCCAAGCGGTGGGCGTAATTTGCTGCGGGGTCTGCTGTGGAGGAAGGGACGGGTGGAAGGCAATTGTCAGGGTGTAGTGAACCGTGAACTACTTGTTCCATGCCGTGTTTGAGAAAAAATGGTGTATAGCCTGTAGCGAGGTTCACCGTGTTGTTCATGGCTGCTTGTATTTTGTCTAATTTTTTGCACCATGTGCGTTGGTCTTTGCCAACCAAAATTGCCAGGGCCGTGTTTATGGTTTGGTTGTATCGTTCAACGGTGTTGTTCTGTGGGGTGTAAAGGGTGTTATAGAATACATCCTTTATACCATATTTAGACAAAAACTCCTTAAATTCCAGAGCTATAAATTGTTTACCATTGTCGCATATTATAGTACGAGGGGTACCGTAGGGTATGAAAATATGTTTTTCCAATAGATTGGTTATTGCTGCTGCAGTTGCCCTTTTCAGAGGAAACAACCAGCAGTATTTGGAAAAGATGTCCACTACGCTGAGTATATGCATGTAACCGGCGTAGCTTCTAGGGAAGGGTCCAATGAGGTCCATAGAAAAGGATTGAAGTGGTCTATCGGCACGCTTGGGGTTGCCCATTAGACCAGACGGTGGTGCCGTACTGTGCTTGTATGCCTTACAGATGTCGCACTTGGAGATGTATAAACGTACTTGTTTGAATAGACCCGGCCAATAATATCTTAAAGATATTTTTTTGAATGTTTTGAAGGTTCCAGGGTGTATGGAGTCTACGGCACTGTGGTTATCAATAATAACTTGTTCTCTATTTTCGAGAGGGACTACCTTTTTCCAGGCATAGTCCTCTAAGATTGACAGTGGAGGCTTGCAGTTGCGATATAGTTGTCCGTCCTTAATCATAAAATTCGGGAACTTTTGTGGGTTGTCACTGCATCCTCTAAAGATTTTTTGATACCATACGTCTTTTGTGGGGAGACTAGAATTGGGCAATTCGGCATTTAATGTTGCTATCTCGATCCTAGAAAGGGCATCCGGGACGATATTATCGGCGCCTTTACGGTGGATGACATCGAAAGTATATTGAGATAGGCGGGACGACCAGCGAGCCAATCTCCCAGAGGGGTTGTCTAGCGAGATCAGCCATTTTAGGCTGCTATGGTCTGTGACGACGGTAAACTTACTGCCCTCAATGTATCCGCGGAAATGTTGAATGGATTCCATGACTGCTAACAATTCTCTCTCGGTAATCCCGTAGTTTTTTTCGTGTTTATTTAGGGTACGAGAGAAGTATGCCACGGGGTGTTCGCCGTCCGTAAAATTTTGAGTGAGGACTCCTCCGATTCCGACGTTTGATGCGTCCGAATGGATCGTAAAGGGAAGATTGAAGTCGGGGCAATTCAGTACTGGGGCTGATTGAAGAGCCTCTTTCAGGGAGTTGAATGCTGACTCAGTCTCCGCAGACCAGGAAAAGTTACTGGTACCTTTACGGATTCCCGTGATTTTGTTGAGCGGCGCCGCGAGAGTTGAGAAGTTTTTTATGAATCTTCTGTAGTAACCGGTGAGTCCGAGGAAGGCTTTTACCTCTTTTGCATTTGTAGGTCGGGTAAAATTTGTCATAGCCGCTACTTTTGTGGGGTCTGTTCTTAGGCCTTCTTCGTCTACTATGAAACCCAAGTATCGTAGGCGATGCCTGCAGAATTCCGATTTCTTCAGGTTGATAGTCAAACCGGCCTGTTTGAGTTGTTGAAAAACCTTTTCTAAAATAAGTATATGTTTTTCAAAGGTATCGCTAATGATGATCAGGTCATCCAGGTAGCAAAATAAATTGTTATCAAACTCTGGGCCAAACAATTTATCCATGAGTCTTTGTAGTTCTGCTGGGCTGTTTTTTAGACCGAAGGGTAGTCTTTTGAAATGGAACATACCCCTGCCAGGCACCACGAAGGCAGTCTTTTCGCAGGAGCTGGGATCCAAAGGTATCTGCCAGAATGCTTTGCTTAAGTCTATGGATGAGATGTATTTAGCGTTTCGAAGTCTGTCCAGGATGGAGTTGACCAAGGGGAGCGGGTAGGCGTCTGATATTGTACATGCGTTGAGGCGTCTGCTGTCGAGGCAGAAACGGGCTGAGCCGTCTTTCTTTGAAACTAATAAGGTGGGGTTGGTCCATGCACTGCGGCTGGGTACCACCACTCCCAGTCTTAGCATATCGTCCAATTCTTTTTCCAGCGTTTTCAATTTTTGTGGAGCTAGGTTGTAATACCTTTGTTTGATTGGGGGGCCTGTTGTTTTTATATGGTGTTGTACTAGGTTGGTTAAGCCTAAACCGCACCTTTCGAAGGAGATGGATTCATACTTGTTGATCATTTGATTTAATTGTATTGTTTGTAAGGGGTTCAAGTTTTCGTAGGGTATTACCGTACGGATTTCGTTTACTTGGGGAGTGACGGAGGGGTTGTTAAACAGTTGCGGGGCAATTTTGAAAGCCATCCAAAAATCCACTCCCAAGATGAATTTCTGTGTGATTGTAGGTACAACTAGAAACTTGATCCAAACTGTTTTTTGGTCACAATTGATCGGCAGGGTTAGAGAACCGATGACGAGTTGTGAAGTGTTGTCTGCCGTGGTAACATGTGAAGAATGTTTTCCCATTTTAAAACCACAGTTTGTGAATAAGGTGTGGGCGTTGTCGCCCAGGCAGCTGACAGAGGCGCCGCTGTCTAGGAGACCTGAAAAAACCACGTTGTTTATGGAAAAATGCGCGAAGGGTCTACCGTCTATTGCCTGTTTGCAGCAAACTGTAGAGAGGGGTAAGGCCTGTTTAAAAAATTTGACGTGTTCCAACCACTCCGACCATTCCTTTGGCCTATGGGAGGGATGGCCCGGGGGGTTGGGGTCTAGTTTTTTGTCTTCCTGGCTGTCCAATTGGGAGGGGGTCTGGAGAAATCCATAGGGGGTTTGATGAATCTGAGATCCGGGATGGACGTTTCGGTATTGTCTTGGCGTGGTCTTTTGCCAAACTTCCTCCCTTCATCTCTTCTTGGAGAACGATCGACGGATCGCCTTTTGTTAGAGTGGGTGTCTTTGGAGGATAAAAGTTTTGCTTGTTTAAAGCAGGCGGCTTGGGAGTGACCAATCTTGTGGCAAAAGGAGCAGGATTTCTTCTCGTTGTGCTCCGGTTTTATGCCGGACGAAGTGCTTGGGCGAAAGTTTTCTTTGGGGAATCTTTCGTCTTTCTTCCGATCCTGGTATGCCTCTAGTAGCTGGCAGACATCTTTCAGTTGCTCCAGCGTGGCAATTTTCTGAGAAGTAATGATGTTTTCGTATCTGGGGAGAAGACCGTCGATTAAAACCGGGAGAAGTTCCGCTTCAGGGACAGGTTGGGTGAGCTTTATATTGATGGCCTCTGCCCTCTGTGTGAATCTAGCAACAGGCTCTCCGGAGTGCTGCTTGATAGCGAGTAGGGATAACCTGACTCTATGTTGGGCCTTTTTTTCTCCGAAACTGGATAAAAGTGCCACCTTGAGTTCCCTCCATGAGTTTGTTTTTCTCTTATGTATCCTGTGCCAGGTAAGCATTTCAGGAGCGATGAGGTCTATGAAGTTCCTGTGCAGAATACTTTCGGGGATTCCTCTGACTTGGGCTGTTTCTTCTATTCTGTTGATGAAATCCTCCACATCCGTGAGTCCGTTGTATTTCGTCTTCCAGGTTGTCAAATCGTATATTTTCGTCTGTTCCTGGGCTTGTACCACTAAGGGTTTTGCTTCGGAGACTGTGAGGGAGGTAGAGATGATTTCTGAGGTGTCTTCCTGTTGGAACTGCAACTTCCTGATGTACTTTTTGTTGTAGAAAGAAGCATATTGAATAAGGCATTTTTTGGATTTATTCCTGGGAGAAATCTTTCTACTTCTCAGGGCCTGTAGTAGTTCTTCCTTTTTTGACGTAGAAATGTGGGGGATTATACCCAGCGTGACTTGAGGGACTTCCATAGTGTATAGGGTCGTGTCAGGGTGACCTTACGTTGGGAGAAAAACGAGAACTCGACTCTTTATCCGTAATTGGAAAGAAATTTTTTGCCAGGGATTGACCACTGGGGACGTATATATATTTTTTTTTAAAAAATGCTTCTGCGAAAAAACGCGCATTTGTAAGTGTTTGGGTTATTTGAAAATTTGGGCAGAGGTTTGCCTCTGGCCGCGTGCTTTTTAGGAAAAATCCAAGCGTTTTGGGAAAAAAAAATTTTCGAAAATTTAAAAAAAATCGAAAAAAGGAAAAATCGGAAAAATTTTCAGAGTCCGAAAACTGGAGAAAATTTGCGCAGCGATTTTCCTCTGGCAATGCGTTTTTAAGAAAAACTCCAAGCGTTTTTGGAAAAAAAATATTTCGAAAATTAAAAAAAATCGAAAAAAGGAAAAAAATCGGAAAAATTTTCAGAGTCCGAAAACTGGAGAAAATTTGCGCAGCGATTTTCCTCTGGCAATGCGTTTTTAAGAAAAACTCCAAGCGTTTGGAAAAAAAAATATTTCGAAAATTAAAAAATCGAAAAAAGGAAAAAATCGGAAAAATTTTCAGAGTCCGAAAACTGGAGAAAATTTGCGCAGCGATTTTCCTCTGGCAATGCGTTTTTAAGAAAAACTCCAAGCGTTTTTGGAAAAAAAATATTTCGAAAATTAAAAAAATCGAAAAAAGGAAAAAATCGGAAAAATTTTCAGAGTCCGAAAACTGGAGAAAATTTGCGCAGCGATTTTCCTCTGGCAATGCGTTTTTAAGAAAAACTCCAAGCGTTTTTGGAAAAAAAAATATTTCGAAAATTAAAAAAAATCGAAAAAAGGAAAAAAATCGGAAAAAATTTTCAGAGTCCGAAAACTGGAGAAAATTTGCGCAGCGATTTTCCTCTGGCCATGCGTTTTTAAGAAAAACTCCAAGCGTTTTTGGAAAAAAAAAATATTTCGAAAATTAAAAAAATCGAAAAAAGGAAAAAAATCGGAAAAATTTTCAGAGTCCGAAAACTGGAGAAAATTTGCGCAGCGATTTTCCTCTGGCAATGCGTTTTTAAGAAAAACTCCAAGCGTTTTTGGAAAAAAAATATTTCGAAAATTAAAAAAATCGAAAAAAATTTTCACAAGTTTTCGTGGAAGTAATTTGTTTGAGAATTCAACAATATCTTGGGGGCATGGTTTCATTACGCGGCTTCCTATAGCCTGGCTTTAAACAGCACCAATTTTTGGTATTTACCCGCGAATTCCCTTCGTCTTTTCGACAAGATATTACCTTCATTGTCAATTGACAAGGTATTATAGTGTCAGATGTCAAGGAATCCACGTCAACGCGAATTTAGTATTTTTTGCATTATTCGAATGTGATTTTGGCATGGCATGGCATGATCCGGTTTCATCAGACGACAGAGTCAAAAATACTTAATTGTCAAATGACAGAAAGAATTTAAATCCACTTGTTCCCTAGGTGTCAGCGAGTGTCCGTTTAAGAACGTACCAGCGAGCTGCAAACTAGTATATTATTAAAAATATTTAGCACTTTCGAGACCAAGCGGATGATTTGTTTATCATGTACATGATTTTAATTGTTGAATAAATTCTTCTTTAATTTGTGTTTATTTCCACTATTCACTTGTATTGAAAATAGCAATTTTAATCGGCCGACACTTTGTAATCACTGTATTATTCGCAGCGACAACTTCCTAGGTTGGGCACCTTGCGTTGGAATACCGGTAATATTTTGCCGAGTGACGAGTCACAAATGATAAAATCGCGTCCGTAATAATTTAAATTGTGATTCGAAATTATGTTCGCGCCGAGATTCCTGTTGGAAGTGCTAGACAATTGGGAATAAACAATACATCATAATAACATTTCAGAGTTTACAATTGTTGCTTGGGAACGAGGCCGTGGTGGAACAGAAAAAATTTAAATGGCCCCACGTTTAGCGCCAGTGTTGGCGTCCAGCGTGCGTGCTGATGCTAACGGCAGGGTTGGAGAAAGCTCTCGCATATTTAATACAATTAGCTGCTGTATCTGCCCCAAATAATAACTAGCTCAAGATTCGGTACAAGCAGGATTCCTCGTAACCTCAAGGCTAGTGCTTGTGGTTCGGAACTTCACGTTTCTCCATTGTCCCAGGGCCTCCCTCGTCAAGCAAAACACGGTAGGTTATCACATAAACAGTTTATTCAATTCTAGGAGACACAATAATACATAAAAAAGGAACGATCCTAGCTGAAAGTTAGTTTGAATGTCCGTCTCTCTTCTCTATCACGCGTGGCTAGGGTTAATACATTTAATTGCACACAAAGGATAACATGGTAATTGACTCACGTTTGTTTATGGGCCAACAGCGGCTTCACGCACTTGTTCTCTCAGACTACGCACCGTCCATCGGGGACCGGAAGCGCACACGGCGAAACTGAACTGGTGTCGCCCATATTCGCGGGGAACGTGGGCCCGCGGAGCTCGCTTGCTGAAGACTGAGGAGCTTGCGGTGAGCGGCGCGTCTAGCGGCCGCTCCGGTTTGTTGCTCGCGGGAAGGGGTGGTGCGCGCGCATCTATATTGGCGGTCTATTTTGTAACGTAACAATATACCTTAAGCAGCAATTTATTTAGTGGTCTAAATGGCCTTCCGACACTTTAACAGAACGGTCTGGGTAGAAATCTTCATAAGGATAAGGTAACATCATAAAATTTGGCGCGTGTAATTATTATTAGTAATTTTCCTTATGTTTGGCACTTACCCTGGGTGATCATTTAAATTGAACACCAGCCATTAGCAACGTGTGGCTCTAATGAACAGTTTGTTTCGGCTAATGGCTGAAATCTCTAATCGCTAACCACCCGTATAATTTATGCACTCCTGGCGTGGGTGTTTAAAAAAATGTTGTAAACTTGGTGGTTTCTTTAGGCGGCGCTATTCGGTTGAAAAAGAAGAAGATGGAGAGATGTGTAATTATGAATGTTGGACAGAGCGCGCTAATATTTTAAGTGACGAAATCGCAGCGAAAATGGAGAAAAAGCTTAATAAAACATGACTCGTTTAAAATAGAGTAAAAATCACGTGGAACGTAACTTAAGTATCATTTAAAGAAACATTGTGATTTTTTTCACAAATATAGCTTGTAAAATAATTGAAATAGACTTGTTTTAAATAATTTTCGGAGCATACTTTGCAATTTTTTCTATCGAGGGAATTTCATATAATTTGCGCTTCGGCGTGAAATGTATCTAGGTATTATCTTAAAAAATAACATATATTTTTTTAAGAGCTTAAAAACTTCAAATGTTTAAGGGAGATATGTAAGAAATCGGTCGAAATTCTAATAGAAGACCCTTAATGTGAGCGGAGTTTTCCACTTTTCTCAACGCCAACAAACTGTTAACTTCACACGCTTCGATAAATTTTATTTTAAAATGTTTCCGAGTGTTTAGTTTCCATTTTATGCAAGAGTAACATGTTTTAAAACGCGTTTATAAATCGGAAACTTTTTTGGGTTCAGTTTTAAGACAAAATATTTTGTAAAAAGCTTTTTACAAATGACTTTCTGGTTCAGTTCAAGGTGATGTTTCAGTAAAATTGTTTTATTTGTAAATTTTACAAATTTATTTTTGTGAATCATTTCAGTAGAATTTTGCAATCGTTTAAAATAGTAGTGGTTTGATTTTTAAATTTGACTTGACTCTTTTGCAGTATTTTATATTACTTTTTAAATCATATATTTATTTGGCATCTATTTGAACCGTATAACACTACCCTAAATGCTTAGCCTTTCATTTTTTATTATTCTTTGATTTATAACCCGCGAGCACTCGCGCAATGAGCATTTCACTCAAATGACAGATAACCTGTTTAATAATTTCTACAAAAAAAAAATAACTTCGCATTATCTTCACCTTGATATGCTTGGTGTAACTATAAGTGACCAGCTCAGGTATGGGGGCTCCATCGAAGCCAGAGTAAAGTTAGCTTCTCAAAAACTGGGCGTACTGTACAGGGCCCGCAGATACTTTAATAGTACACAACTGCTAACCCTGTACAAATTGCAAGTGCGCCTCACGGTTGAATTTGGCAACCACCTCTGGTCTGGAGCTCCAAAATACTTGAAAAATACACTCGACTCTGTGCAGAAACGGGCGGTCCGTTTGATAGATTCTCCCATCTTAACGAACGGATTGCAATCTTTAGAGCACAGGCGTCGGGTGGGAATGCTATCCTTGTTCTACCGGTATTTCAACGGAAGATTCTCTGGGGAACTAGCGTCATTGATCCCTTCGGCACCGGTGCATAGTCGGGAGACAAGCCAAACGCGCGCTCAACATATGTACACGGTTGATATTTGTCACATGAGAACGGGTCGTTTTTTCGACTCGTTCTTGAGTTCAACAGCTCGGCTATGGAAAGATTTGTTTCCTCCCTCGTACAACATGGGTCTCTTCAAGACCAATGTTCATTCCTTCCTTTCCTCAAAAAGACCCTCCAAACAGCATCCCAGATGATATAGGCCCTGAGGGAAATTATTTTCCCTCAGGGCCTATATCATGTGTGGAGTTAATGTAAAAAAAAAAAAAAACAATCAAATCCGACTTACAGAAGAATTCCAGCAAAGCTAATAGAATAGGGCAGGCTTTAAATCCATTTAATAAATAAGCAATATAAAATGTACGTTCCTATAGCAGAAACGTGGTTGTTGTAAAGATGTAACGTGTACACGTCCTAAGAAAAGTGTTAATTTACGAAAAATTACCCTTTATTCACGTACACTTTATTATAATTATTTTCTTTGCCTTTATGGCAACCCACGAACTTATTTGTAAAACCTTCTTCTTATTGTTAATTTTGTTATTCTTCGGAAAGGTAAAATGCAAAGGTTTAATGGCCTATTTTCGACGAGGAAATTAAAGATTCCACGTTTTGTAAAAAAAATGTTTTACGTTGACATGTCTAAATATTCGATTTCCTAACTTTCCTCTCCACCCTCACCTTCCCTTCAACATACCCCGATTGGAGATGTCATGGTCTTACTGGCTCCAGGCAATAGGCGCCCTTGTATTGGCAATAGGCTGTATATTCAAAATGCTTGCTTCGAGATAAATGACCTCAAACTTTTTTTTTTGACATCTTACTCTCCTCACAAACTGAGCGTTTTTTTGTATGGGTACCCGCAGAGTCTCATCTGGTGCCAGTGAGACTATGGCATCCCCAATTGGGGTATGTTGTGAGGCTGAAGGTAATAGGGAGGGAAAGGAGATGAGGAAGATTAAGGGGGGGGGGGGAGTACCTGGCTATTCAGATCTGGTCACCAAATACGGCTTAAGCCATTTCAAGCAACTTTTTAATTCTCAATTGTGGTCTTACACCAGGGTGATACTGAGAGTATCTTCCACTCTGAGCTTAGTAACAATTTAATATTAGATGAAAGGAAAGATTGGCCCTTCAATAAAATTGTTTATTATTGAAAATTTCAATTAAATTCCCAATCATACCTTTCACCAAATTATCAATTGCTACTACTGGTATTTTGCGAAAAAATACTACAATGTCAAAGAAAAATTTAAGTAAATGAAAACATTATGAGCGAAACTCAATCGAAAATCTGGAAACAGAAAAATCAGAGAAAGATATTTTCACCTCTGGGACTCGAACTCAGGACCTCCCTACTTTCCGGGCGGGTGCTCTTATCCACTGAGCTAAGGTGTCGATATCCAATTCGGTCACCTTTAACTGTACCATACTTCGACTAAGAACCGTGACCGTTAAAGGTGACCGATTTGGATATCGACACCTTAGCTCAGTGAGCACCCGCCCGGAAAGTAGGGAGGTCCTGGGTTCGAGTCCCAGAGGTGTAAATATCTTTTTCTGATTTTTCTGTTCCCAGATTTATGATTGAGTTTTGCTCATAATGTCTTCATTTGATTAAATATTACAATTTGAGGTTTAACTCATAAAAATTAAAATAAAAAAAAAATTATAAAAATTTATGTCATTCATCTCAAAACTCACTTGGCACGCATAGCAGCCCAAACGTAAGGCCCACACGTCGCAAAAACACCTGTCTCCCGCAAGGTTAAGGCGTTCTAATCGCAAAATAGCGTAATTGTAGGGTTGTCCTGGCAAAATGCAGTATTTTATGCTGCAATATTCTACCATTAAAGAAGTGTATTTTTTTGCAGTAACAACATTGTTCTATTGTCAATTCCTTGTTTAGTAACCACAATAAACAAATAAAAGTAAGTTCGTTTGATGTAACTTAAATGGAATTGATTGGACGCTGTAAAACAAAAGTGCTGTATCTATAGATGCGGTATTTTGCCATTTTACATACTTAAGAAGACAATGAGGTTCTTATTCGGATAAAAATATTAGAATAATTTAATAAATGTTTTTATGAAGTTACACAAGAATAAAGCGATAGTTTTATTATCAAGTTCTGCAAGTATTTTATTATGTATTTTAGTTACAGCGGTTTCGGTTTTCAAGACCATTTTCAAACTGTGGCTAAATCCACTGTTAGGCGACTTATTTATTAATTTTCGTGGTTTGGGCATGTAGAGCGAATGAATGAGGAAAGGAGTGTAAGGAGAATATATGACGCAAATGTGAATGGTAGACGAAGTCGGGGACGCCCGAGGAAGACATGGCACGACCAAGTGAATCAGATACTTGAGTCGGGCGATGTCAAGAGTCAGAATAACAGAAGAGCATGTATGAGACGATGTATGAATGTGAACGAAGCAAGGAGTGTGTGCCAAGATCGAGTTGTTTGGCGGTCCGTCCTCTCTGCCTACCCCTGCGGGGAAACGGCGTGATGGTTAGTTAGTTAGTTAGTTAGTTCGAAGGTGTCTACATTGATTTATTACCGGTTAAACCAATTTGCTGCTACACTAATTGAGAGTGCATTATGTAGGGTTCGGAATTTTGGAATCTGTTTCCCCAACTATAAATAAGTCGCCTAACAGTGGATTTAGCCACAGTTTGAAAATGGTCTTGAAAACCGAAACAGCTGTAACTAAAATACATACTTAAATACTTGCAGAACTTGAAAATAAAACTATCAAACTTAATTTTAATTAAATATAAAAAATTAAATGGAGTTCTACGAATTAAATACATAAACAATTAATAAGAATAAAGTGTTTCGCAACGGGGTTGAAAACCAGTAGAAGACAGGTATTAAGAATAAGTTTATAAGTTAAACGTTTACACTTTTCATCAATTGCGATTTCACAATTTAAATAATTTATTAGCTTAAATTCATTAAAAACCCTCGATGTTGCCAGTCAGGCGCTTTGCGACAGTTTTTTCACAGCAAATATCGCTCCAAAAATCCAATATTTAATAGAACAAATTTAACGTTTCATGGATATTGAAGTTGGCGAGGGATTAGATTCGGTAATTTCACCCTTCTCCGTACATTGAATTGATTTAAAATTTAAATAAATTAGCATCTAAATGTTCTGAACACGTTTCAGGAATTCTGTAGAGTTTAATCTAATTTATTAATTTGCACATTAAACGCTTCCTTCATAAAAGATAAAAACAGTTTTGTTACTGAAATTCTTGGTAGTTTTTTTTACATTTATATCAGAGGTAACATCAAAACTGCTGATTTTTGACAAAAAAAAAACGAAACACAAATCAGTGATTAATATTTTTTGTCCTGTTCAGACGATAGAGAGGGCAACCTTTAAAAAAATTTACTGTTGTTAATAAAAAAAAATTATATGTGACTACTGGTCAGTGAATATTTCACAAGCTGCCTAAATTAATACGAATAATTTTAATAGAATTCAGGAATACCGTTTTATTTGTGTCTGTTAATCTCAATGATTAATACCGCTTAATTTATAATGTTGCGAAACTTCCAAATAAGTTTGAGGTTTGTTGTGATTACTAGTTGATTTTTTAATCGTAAAGGTTAAAATGAATATTAAACTGGACTAGACTTCCTAATATGAGTAGGCTGTATGTTTTTCTGCCGCCGCAGGCGCGGACTAATGGTGCTCAATTGCTTTCGGCAATCATCGTAACCGTTCGTATATAAGACACGAACGATTATAGATGGTACTTTTCTGACTTCTGATATAATACATAACTGCTATCTGTTGAGAAATAGCAAAACTTTGGAAGGATGCTGATACTACATGATTGACCTACACACTACAAGTTTCTTCAAATACTTTTTAAAACAGTTAATATTCTTAACACTTTGAGCAGTTTGCCGCACATATGCGGCGGCACTTGAACGATCCATTTTACGCCGCATACGTGCGGCCGTACTTTTTTATTCAATTTTTTTTTGTTATATTTGTAAAATGTTGAGTCCAAATATAATTTATAATGCAATAAGAAACGGTTATAGTATTAAAAAAGATCTTGAAGACAGTTACAATTTGGGAGGCAGGTATGGGTTCTTCCGCCCCGGGTCTCATTTATTGGATGATCAACACTTCTGCCTTAGGTCACCCTGAGAGTTTCGCCACGTTTGGTGACTTAGCACTTGTCGGGGTCTTGATGGCGGATGAGTCTTCTCACCTGCTGCGAGGTGGGCCATGCGATAGAGACTGATTGAGGGAGGATTTTTGACCTCACTTTTAGCCGAATTCTTTCGACCTACCGCTTTGTACCTTTTTAATGAACATAATATTAAAAAAATGGTTCTATTATATATTGATATTTTAATATCCACAGGGGGCAAACCCTGCGGCTAATTAAAAGCTTACCTGACCTTTGTCAAAATCTGGTTTAGGTATCATTCGCTTAAAAGGAGCTTATAAAACACTTTTATTTTAAACTCAAATAATAAAAATACATATTATTAAAGCTTAAAAAACAATCTTTGCGGTGACATGTAAAAAATTGAATATAAACTAGCTCAAATTCTCTAAATTAGTACCACGAAATATTCTACATTTTGATACAATTAAAAGTCTCAGCCTGAACCCTTATTTTCACATTATTTTAAATTAACAAAAGAACACAATATTTTATTTCCAATACATAAAAATTTATAGATCATTTACTAGCTCAGGCCCCTAAAGATATATCTGAAAAAAGTACAGTTTTTCGCACATAACCTCCTTGTGGTAAAAAATGCAATTATCCAGTTTCCATACCTTTCCCCTTTAAAATATTACAAAAGACATAAAAGCATTATAGATCTCATTTAATTTTCTCTCAGGTACATGTTAGTTGAAAATAGTTCTTTTTTTCATTATCTTCGAAATTTTATCATGTAGGTACTTAAATTGTTTTAAAGATTTAAGATTTTAAAATGTAAACGAAATACTCAATATTTTATTCGACCTGACTGCAAACTCGTGTCGTAAATTCCAATTTCCATAAATTTTCCATTTGCAACACCAGGTTTCTCGACATCAGCAGGGATATTATGAACTGGCGACTTGCCAAAGCAGTAGAAACCAGAACAACCGTTTAAACTTTAAGATAAGAGGCCTGCTCTAAACTGGGAACAATAATATGAGCAGGAATAAAATAAAATAAATCGTTTCTAATGCTCAAATTAAAAGAAACACTTCTTTGGCAAAAGAGCAAAACCCTTTATTTTCTGAAAAAAGTCGGCCATTAGAGAGCTTTGAAATCGACGCGATTTTTAAGGTCAGCCTGTTTGTTTTAGCTCGCAGAATCATTTATACCATAAGTTACAGAGCCATGAAATAACCCTTTTATTCATCGTAAAAATTATAGTCTTATTTTTCTTTCAATATTTTTCGAGAAATGGGGTTGAAAATCAGGTGAAAATTACTGGCTTATAATAAAGCTTGATTTTTTGTTTTTATGTGAATATCTCACCAGACTCCCAGCTGCTTCCGTCTGGAGTCAGTGAGACTATGGCAGCCCTATTTGGGATATCCTGTGAGGCTGAAGATAGTGAGGAGGGGAAAGAGATGAAGAAGAAGTAAGTGTGGAAGTTCCTATCTATTCAAATCTGGTCACCAAACATGGCTATAGCAATTTCAAGCAGTTTCAATTCTGAATGGTGGTCTTACACCACCACGATTCTGAGAATATCTTCCACTCTGGAACGTGCCGAAAGCGCACTTTATATTATTTTTAAGTAATAAATTTTGAAATAAAGCGAATTAATTAAATAAAATTTATTTGCGCAAGCCGGGTTCGAACCCGCGACCTTCGGATTGCGAGACGAGAGACCCCATGACCACGGAGGCATTAAGTATGAACAACAAATGGTGCAGGTAAAACAAGAGATATAACAAAATTCAATATTATGTAAATTCGTTTGATTATATTTCAAAACGGTCCTGAAACTTTATTTCTTATTTTCTTAATGTAAAACCCTTTCAATTTATTTAAAAAAAATTGTAATATGTATACTCGATCTCAAAAGTGTAGTATATCGGTTCTCTAGAAAGCAATAGGAAACATCGGTAAGCTGTTTTGGAAACAATTTAAATTCTCAGAACAAATTCTTGACTTCAAGAAACCTCGGAAAGACTTGCGAGTTTCTAAGCTAGCTACAATATTAAGTGAAACTAAGAAAACTACCTATTTCAAACTTAAACTTGTTTCGTGTGCTTCGACGTTATATGTGATATAGTTGTTGTAGGGGACTAAGTGGACGGAAATAATATCACATTTCAGGCATAGAAGTAACCGCGTGATGTATCTTGTTTACCTTCCATTTTGTTTTCTTCATACTAATCACAAGTAAGGCTATTTTATACAAATCAAATAACTAATTTAAACGCTCTGTTTCAAACGTTTACCACATTGAAGGTTTCTCACAAAATGTGTATTTAAAGTTTTCATTTGCTGAAATCTCTTACGACGCCATACATAATCCATTAATATGTTTATCTTTATATATATAAAAAATCTCGCGTCGCGATGTTTGTTCGAGGTAAACTCCGAATCACTTAACCGATTTTGATGAAATTTAGCTTACTGTGTGTAATTTGGTCCAACTTAAAAGATAATTTTTATTTCAATTATTGCCATCAATATTTATTATTGCGAATTAAATGTTCATATAATGTTTGTTATAAGACAATGCTTTGTAATTATTTGCAAGTTAAATGAGTTTCTAACGATGGCGGTGTGAGTTAATTTATCGACACAACAATTGGTTATCTAGATTGGGTAACCATCCAGTAGATGGCGTTAGCCACAGCAACGCGTGGCCGGGTCAGCTAGTATTTGTACATAAAAATCTCGCGTCACGATGTTTTTTCGAGGTGAACTTTGAAACTACTCAACCGATTTTGTGAAATTTGACTTACTATGTGTAATTTGATCCAACTTAAAAGACAAAATAGTTTTTATCTCGATTAAAAACATGTGCCATGTTCAGTTTCAATCAATAATACAAAAAACATATTTCAAGTGATTTTGCTAATTTAATTGTTTTTCCCCTCTTGCCGACTCCCATTCCTTGACGTTATCCTATTTAGCGTAAACGCTATGAAAACGCAAAATTAAAGCATTTTTTTTCAATATTTAATGTTTTTTCTTTTTCTTTTTTTTTTAAATTAACGCTACATTTAATTTTTAATTTTAATGCTACATTTCTTAAAAATTAAGGCTATGAATCAGTGTCTCTACTAATAGATAGTTTAATATCGATATTGATTTTGCGCACTTGGCCTTCAAAACATAAAAAAGGTTTACGTGAGATTTTGAAAAACCATCCCTTCCGTTTTTCCCACCCCTTAAATCTGAATGAAGCCCGGGCAATGCCAGGTGGTTCACCTAATAGATAAATAAATTTTACATTGTTACATTACAAAATAAAACATGTTTAAAGGCAAACCCAAAAAGTTCCGTTGCTGACTAGCTTTTTTAATAATAAAAAAATAATATAATATCGTAATTTTGAACAAAAATAAAGGTTTATAATTCGGGCCGAATAATTTGTTGGAGGGTTGAATCTATTAAATTGTGTTTTTTTTATGTTTAGTTCAATACTAAATTAAGTAATAAAAATAATATAATATTAAATATTATCTATTAGGTTATTATTTTGTTTGTTTCTTCTTAATATTTTCGTACGCGCGTGTAATTCTGTCTATGGTACTCGTACATATTATTAACGCCTTTACAAATCCTGCAACCGTTTTCTTAAATTTTATAGGGCGCGGTACAATTATTTTGTAACGAGTGCTCTAATTATTTGTTTTTAATATAATTTAATTTTTAAACCGCTTTATTTTGTTCAAATTTTGTACAAATTGTTTTTGTGCTAATTCGTTTTCATAGAAAAAACTTTAATTGGCATCGTTTTACGTAGAAATCAGTCTGTTCCGTAAAAAATTAAATGTTTTTATAATATTGAATAATATAAAAATAGTTCACTTTCTTTTCCGTAGGGCGAACGTCTAATGAGATATTCCTAAAAATCTTCATTTCGGCATCTTCCTTTCAAGATTGCGCAATACGCGCAGGAGGGGTATTTTAATAAGGCGTTCCACGAACGGTTATTATTAATTTTGTAAATATTGGAGAGAAAACTTTGAGATTTTGATGAACTGGAATTTAATGTTGTACGCAAGTATTTTGTTAATTTAGAAAAGCAGTGGTAAAGATGAGAAGCAAAAGTGAAAGCAATAAATAGTTTTATAGAAAACACTTTTTATAATTCGGTTGTACGGTTTGTAGTTGGTACACAATCACTTAACTATTCATTTATGAAGGAAGGAATTACTTACAACAATAATAGTAATTATAAAAAATGTGATAAAAATGTTACATTAAAAAAAATAATTTGTCAACTAGAGACACAAATTATAATTTTGGCATTTTTATTTTTAATTCTTGTGAATGGTGGCAAATCGGTTTTCCGAACCGACTATTACTATTACCCACCCAAACCCATTATTACTATTACCTTATTATTATTATTTAATTGTTCTCTATACTTTATGTCCGGGTTAAATCTTCCCCACAGGAAAAACTTTACCCTTCCACAAACTTTTCCACAAATGATCATCTAGTCAATCCACGCGATGTAATTGCATTGTATAAGTATAATAAATACAAAACTATACAAGAACAACACGTCAACCTACCAGAGACCATATGGGAAAATACTTCAGATATTTTCATATCAGAGGGTTCGGCTCGATAGAACTCCTAACTGGACCGATAAATCCTACTGATCCCTCAATATAAATATTTAAAAAATCTTTCGTAATCCTACATGTGTTTAATATGGCTGATTTTTGCGTTTTATTTCTATTGTTATTATTATCACCTTCGTTATTTTCACTAAACAGTGGATTGTTGCCAGGGAGGTAGATGCGACGCACAGTGTTTCGTTTCATGCAAGCTAGACGAATATCATTTAAAAAAAATATTAAAAACATTACAATAAAAATTTTCCAAAAAAAAAATTTTCGTAACACGCACACATCTAAATTACCTAATGATATATTTATGCACATTTTTGGAAATGTACCTAAAGTATACACAAGTTATCAGATAAATACTTTTTAAAACTAAATTACGCCCACCCCTGCTTTTCGTCTGTTCTTCACCACTTATACGGAGCTTTTCAAATTCAAATAAACTTAAAATATTATTTTTCATTTCCTGAAATCTTTCTGTTTTCGGCAAACAGGACAAACTCCTCCATGTGATGAACTTCCTGCCTGAAAATCTTGTATGTGGTGCCCGTAATGTAACAAAATAAGCTTTATGCAAGTTTTTATGGAAAAAATATCGAAACCATTTTGAATAAAAAAAATGAGCTCTAAAGAGTCTTTCATTTAGCACTTCTTATCTTTAAATTTGAATAAAACAAAAAGTGTGCGAGATATCTTCGATTTTTTTTTTATTTATTTGAAAGGCATGTCAATTTCATTATGTATGGAATATAACGTCGTTCAAATGTCCGCCGCGGCTTCTCAGGGTGGCACGCATCCGAAATGTCAAATTTCCCATGGCTCTTGGCGCATAAATCAGGCTTAATTTGACCGATGCCATGGGTTATATTGGCTTTGAGGGCTGCTGTGATTTGTGGCTTGTGTGCATAGATCTGTGCATAGAGAAAACGAAAGAAAATCCCTCAAGAAAACGTCTAACGGGGTCAAATCGCACAATCTCGGTGGCCAGTTCACATCGCCTCCACGTGAGATTTTATCATTAAACAATTTTAAGCAATTAAACAATAAATTAAATTTAAAACAATTTCATCATTTCCACGTGTTGTTGAACCCTTTATTGTCCATGGTGATTTGGCAAAACAGACTGAATAAATGACAGCCAATTTGACAGATGTGACTTCAACAATATGGCCGCTATCAACTGTCAAAGATCGGAAGTCCCTATTAGAAGACTCTTTATTTTAGGAAATTAAAATTCTAATTCAAAACTCGAACCGATGAACAATAGCTTTATATCGGATAAGTTAGCCGAGTTATCTACCTATTGCGAGTATTTATTTGTTTATTTTTTAATCTACGTTAACCAACTATATAAGCTATCAACTAATAAGCTATCAAGATTATGATACTCGTAAAATCCTCATGGGAGTAAAAGCGGTATATTTCGAAAATCCCAAAATCTTTGCGTGTTTCTGCAAAATTTTTCCGGATTTAAGAATTAAAATAAATTTCCTCATTTACATGTATTCATCAAATGCAAATGAGCAAAAACCTGTGGCAAGCACATCTTACGGCTTATGTGTTCTGAAAAAGTACCTTGTATTTCCGTTCCTTTTTTTACGTCAGCTTTGCACAGGAGGCTCTGAGAAAATTAATGTCCCTCAGGGCCTATGTCATCTTAGAGGATTCTATGTGGAGGGTCTCTTAAAGGAAAGAAATAAAAAAAAAAGTTCTGAAAAGGAAAAATGTAAGATCTGGGTAGGAATCTGGGGTCATTGTATCCAGAAGTGATGGACGTATGAATCCATACCTTCAATTGCAAGGCGATGAGTCCGGCTTGAAAAATCAAACAATTATCTCGATCCGGTAGTCCTAAACAAACATCACCAAGTCGTAGATAACAATAAATGCTTCCGGGGTGGCGGTACCCATTTCTGCATCCCAAAACGGGTTGTTTCAGCGTGGACGATACTTTCAGTAATGGCCCGGTAAAGACCATCATTCAGAATCGAAATTTCCGCGCATTCTTTGAAATGGTTTTTCCATGACTAATCTCAATCGGACCTGAATAGCCACGCATTCTTCTATCTGTATATTGCCCATATCCTCTTACTTTCAACTTCCTTGAATCTCACAAAATACCAATTTTTGGGATTTCTCCGGATAGCTTTCATAGTAATAATAATCATGTCAAAATAATAAATTATAAACCATCATCCATTTATTTTGTTGTCTCCTTTCTGTTCCTTTCCAAAATACCTACGATAAAGAAAAATTAACATTTTCTTATCTGTTATTTGTTCAAACAAAGCATCCCCTTTTAATAAAACCATTATCTTTTTCAGCTCGGGAAAATCACGAAGAGATTATATTTCAGTTACATTTTCATTGTATTAAATTTGTTTTCTTCTATATTCTATTGTTTTTATCGTCGATAATAGTTAATAATTTAATATTTTATTACCGAACTTTCTCCAAAAGAATTGGTTTTCTTTTCTCCTGCCCAAAGTTTAGCCTTAAATTTAGCCCGTTTTTCCCAAAGATTAGCCTTAATGTGTTATATTCAAAGAGCTGAATATAGAAAAGGTACCTATTTTTATATTATCTTATCTTCGTTTGATTTTTTAATCAATAGTTTAGGGTAAACCGCCTTTCCTGCTTGGATATTATGCGATCTATTTGGAAACATATTTTGGTTATATTTCTTCAAAATCTAAGAAACATGGTTAATAAAAAGGATATGAAAAAGGACAACTACGGGTAATGTTATTCTCGAATTGAATATGGAATCATAGAATGGGGATCTGCTACACATAAGTACGTACATAACCTGAATACGATTAAAAAGAAATCATAAAAACCATATTAAAAGTACCCAATAGAGCGCCTTCAATTGAAACTTTCAATAGCTTTGACGTACCAAATGTATAACAAATTTTTACCAAAAATATATTAGTGAACTAACTAACTAACCATCACGATGTTTTCCACGGGGGTAGGCAGAGAGGAGGGACCGCCGGAGGGACAAATCGGTCTTTGCACACACTCCTTGCCTCGTTCACATTCATACATCGCCTCATACATGCTCTTCTAGTATTCTCTCTTCTTGACATGGCCCGATTCAAGTATCCAAAATATTCAAAAATACTCAAGTAATCCAAAATACCGAATCCTCTACTAGACCGTGTATACATAACACCAGATCGAATAAAAATGATATAAAAAATATTCCATGTTATAAAACCAAAATCGAACAAAGAAACTACACATACTCTGCAACAAAACTCCATAACATTTAACATCCTTCCCATGACATAAAACTAATAAAAATTCTAAAGAGTACAAATCAAGAATAAAATTATGGCTATAAGAGGTTAATGAAAAACCCCCTGATGAAAACACAAAAAACGATATAGAAGACAAAAAACTATATTTAAATAACCTTGATCCACCTCGGCACAAGACCCTCTAATGAGGAGGACTTAGAAAAACAATGGCCATACTCAAATTCACCATTTTATTTTATGTACACAATTTTATTATAAAATCGCTAAAATAAATAAAAAAACTGCCCTATCAAATTTTTTTTTTTATTAACTGGATTAACTAAAATAATCCAAGTCAATCAAAATTAATAAAAACCGCGCAAATTGTTATCTGCATCACATAAATATTTTTCACCAAGACAATGTAAAGGTGTATTGCGGAATGCAAACCATAGTTGGGATTTTAATGTTCATCTAGTTCTAAGGTGCACGTAGATTTAATAAATGCAGGACTTCACATTAATCGAAAATAGAGATTCACAAGTTCAATTTTAAAAAATAGGTGTTTGTTATCTGTTTTCTAAAGATTTAATATACATAATTATACATATTCATTAACAACGGGGAATTTAAGTGCTCCAAAAGGATGTTTCGAAGAGTTTACGAAGCGTTTTGTTCTATTGGGCTTCTAACTAGGAATATATACAACAGTTTTATGATAAAACGATTCAAAAATTTTAATTGTTTATAAAGTAAATCCTAATGTTTATTCACCCTTATCTATAATTTTTTGAACGTGGGCCGTTAAGTCGAGTTTCACATCCGTTACTCTATCTTAATTTATTAAATATTCGTAAAACAGAGATTTTTGTCTGGAAAAGGTCAAAATTTTGTTTTTTTTTTAAATCCAATTTTTTTGTTTAGCACGTCTATTTTAGAATGAAGAACTTGACAGTGGTTTAAGACTGTTATATCTTTATATAAATTAATATCATCGGCGAATAGTAAGTAACGAATAGTAATACATTGACATCTTTAAAGCGTTTTTTGTAATTTATTTTTGGGGTGTTATACCGTGTTGCGCTACCTCTTTGGCTTGAAATGTTGGCTAAAGAAGGAGGTAGCGCAACACGGCATAGCACCCCAAAAATAAACGACAAAAATACTTTTGGCCGTGAAAACCTAAAATCATACCTGATCTTCAAAGCGGTTCCGCGCGTTTTCATCCTGTGACAAAATATCCCCGACAAAATATCTTCCCACAAAATATCCTACAACAAAACATCTTACGGACAAAACATCCCCCAACAAAAAACCAACTAAAAACTGAACTTACCTAACTTAACAAAAAATGGGACAAAAATAATACAGATATAATCTAAAGACAGTAAAGTATTGTTGTCTGTATTATTTATGTCCTATTTTACTATTTTTGAACAATAATTTATTGTCTCTACAGAATGTCTGTATTATTTTTATCCTATTTTTTGTTGCGTTAGGTTAGGTTAGGTTTTAGCAGATATTTTGTTGGGGGATGTTTTGTCCGTAGAATATTTTGTCGTATGATATTTTGTCGGTGATATTTTGTCGCGGGATGTAAACGTGCATTCTCCTTTAAAGCAGATGACTATGTTTTTAATAAAAACGAGAAATAAAACTGGGCCAATTTGAGTATCTTGCGGTGCTAATGCTAATGCTGAAAATAGTTTAGATATAAGATAATAGATATAAAACCCTTTCGAGCACGTTTATACATTTCTGAAATTTAAATAACTCAACAAACACCTTCACTACCACGCTAAAATGAAAACAGTCAATGCCACCTTCATCTAACGAAGGTGAGTTCATCACCAACCACAATATCTCATGGGCTCAAATTTATCATGAGAAATTGAGAAAAAGCTTTTTTTAAGATTTAGTCTTTTATGCAAAGATAATAAATATTTTATTGAGGAAATCTTGAGTTAATTAATATTCAAAGAAACATTTTAATGACATTGATTACTTTATTGTATTGTGATAAACAACAAAGGCGGTGAACCGTCAGTAGGCTCGAGAAAACTTTCTGAAACAGACGTCTCAAAACATTTCCTAAAATTACTAAGTTTTCAAAACAAAATGAAATAAGCCGGAATATCTTGGCGATAACAAATAATATAATATCAACTGTCAAAATCCAGACAGGAACAAACATTCAATCTGTAATTTAATGGGGGGTTAATGAAACGTACATCTGGTTGCTAGGATGTTTATTCTGGAACTGGACGGTTACAATTGATGTTTTATGTTGCCTAAGCGGTAGGTATTACACCCTTAACTCACCCTTAATACTACTATTAGGAACATACAAACATATCACATGCAAGAGAAAATCAAAAAAAAAATAGTAATAAATTAACATTTTTAAACATTGCTTAGTAAAATCATTTATTTATTAAATATAATAAGTTTTGTACATTGTCTCCGATGGGATGTTTCATAATCTTTTTGAATAAAAATGACAAGGTTTTAATTATCTTTACTTTTTCCGGAAACGTGCGTAGGTGTTGTAAGAATATCGTTATCCATATTTTTTAATTATTTTGCTCTACTTAAAATGATGTTCTGGGAAGGTGTACCCACTGATTTTCCTAAAATTCGCATGTTAATCGCAGCTAACCTTTTCATAAATTTAATTTTACTACGAAGACAATTTTGTCTTAGCTCCTGAAGCTAAAGGTTTAAAATAGTTGTAAATGGAACTGCCTAAACGCCTGAAATATTGTAAATAAATTCAGCTTTGAATTGCCCTTAGATGGTTCCTGTAGCTATGGGATGAAGCCAAATTGAGATACAAATCTGGTTAGTTGGAGGAAATATTCAAAATAAGGTTGCTTTACAAATGAGTTTCAGTTAAGGCTTGGGGCGGCTCCGCGGAGCTGACGGATTGCAGCAGGGGCAGCGACACCACAGTGGTCTCCGTATTCGAAAACAGACGGGAAAATCAATAAACTTTTCGGACGTATTTGGTCGATGTGCCGGTTGTATGTTGCCCCATCTAGTCCTGATACTCTTAAATTCCTGGTTCCTATCTTATCCAGCACTTTGCCCAAGTCTGGTCCAGACCAAAACCACGGAACCAAACTTTATAACCCGCTGCCTGCTACTCGGCTATCTTTTCAATCGCGCTTGCATCCCTTCTAATATAACTGTCCTGCCCGGCCTCATTGCATCTAAATGGGTACGTGCTCGGCCCTGTACAACTCCCATGTGGCTATCATGTAATTCCGTCGAAACCTTTGACCTGCAGACTTATGGCACGACTGATCTATGCCCCCACATTACACATCCTAGTTCTTCATACAGTAATTATATTCTATTGAAAACGGTTTTAACTGATTTACTTCAACGTATTCCGGCCAACCGTATTTGTATGTACCCGATAAACCTGCCTAAAATGTTATTGCCCTGTGCTTCCTTTTTTGATACCGCGTGATTCATAAACAAAACATTTTGGGCAAAGTGCAAATATGTTTACTCGACTTTTTCTATTGCCCCGCTGTTTTTTACCGCTAATAGGCCACTTGCACGGATTTCATAATGACTTGGAAAAAATCGTGTGGATAGATTTTTCTTCTAAGATTACGAAAATGTTAATAATTTTTTTTAGAAATTTATAGTTTTTTTCTTTTTTAAATAAATAAATCCGTTTTTTGGGCTCGTGACGTCACTATATGGAAATGTTCCGTCCCCGAAATATTCAATTAATTTTGTAATATTCCACACTGGTTTATTTTTTTTATATGGCAACACTTTGATTTCCGGCGAATTTTTCAATTTGACACTTAAAATTCACTAGATTTTTTTTGTTTGTTACCTTGCGAACTTATGTTTGGTTTGACGTTTTGACAGATGGTATAAAGTGAACATCGTACAGATGCTTTCCGCAGCGGCTGATTTAGGAGCATAATGGTAGCAGTGCTGATTTTAACAAAATCAAATTTTATAATTATAATTTACAAGTACAAAATTATTACATTGGATTTAGTCATATGTAGATGTTTAACATTATAATGATTAATGATCAATAAGATGGATCAAGGAAACAAATATTTATGAGATGTAATATTTTTGCAATGCATTGTTATTCTTCTGTGCCATTCATGTGGAATGATTCGGTTTTTTTTTTTTTAAATGATTTTCGGCTATGTAATTATATTTTTTTCGCACCCATAAAATTATGTCCCGTCTTTCCGGTTTATAAAAAATTGACCGATTTTTTGGATTGAAAGTTTCAAAAAATCACCAGGGTTTCAAAAGTACGATTAAAAAAATTAAAAAAATACGGAATGTCTTGGAACATTTGCCTAAACCGGAAAAAAATTAAAAAATTGTGATGCAAGTGGCCTATTGTGAAAGTCCTTCGGTTTCGCCAAACGCACGTGTACGATATCGTATTCATACGCAGACAATTTTATGACCCATCGCTGCAACCAACAACAACTATGGTAGTCCCGTCTTTGGCCACGAATTATTACATCGCCATTTATACTCCTTTATATGCATCCGTCTATATAAAGGCATCAAAAAGATCCTAAAAACTTTCACAAACTTAGCGTAAAAATTAACCATGCCTAAAAATGATTTACATTTTTTTTTTAAAGGAAGACACACATTCTCGGGTTACGAATAACCCAACAATGTTTGAAATCTCTTACTACCACCACACTGAGCTGAAAATGTTGCTTGTTTCGATGGATAAATTTATAAATATATTAATAACAAATTTATCCTCATCGCCGATGAAAGCACGGATTTGAATCGAACGCACAATCTGGTCGCAATGATATTTATTCCAGAACTGAACGGTTACAATTGATGTTTGATGTTGCCTATGCAGTTTGCATATTATAACACAATCAATGTAGGATATTACACAATATTTTTTTTATATCTAAAGTTAATTTCTTTAATTTCTTTTTTAATATCTTTCTTTAATATCTATTTTTCTCCTGAACATCACTGAACATTTTGTTAGCCTTGATATTTGAAGTTCATTTTCGTTAATAACACGATAAAGCGTTATCATTTTTATCTTAAATTGATCTCACATCTCACCGTACACAAGTTTGTTAGTGTTAACTTTTCCTCATTTTCCAGAGGCGCTTTTCTCTATTGTGAGTTTTACAATGAGCTTGTAAAAAGTATAAGAAAATAAAGAAATACTTTTATTAATTTCGCAGCACTGTTAACAGTAAACCGCACTGTAAACCATTTTATCGCACTGTACATTTTACCGCGTTGTAAACCATTTAAATTCCAAGCCGAATCGTACATGATACGTACATCAAGAGACCTGTTAAATTTCTTACGTTCATACAAAAAAATGCTGGTGGCGCCAGAGCGGTAGACCTACAATCTTTAGGAATCTACTAGCTGCTTGAGTTCGCAGCGACTATGTTAGTGATTATGTTCAACATACACGTTTGGTTGAATTATCAACTATGTTAGTGATTATGTTCAAGAAGGAATGGTTTGATTTTGCAAGAATCAGCAGATTTTTTCTTCTGTCTTTGTCGTGGTAGATGTTATTAAAATAAGTTAATTACTGATTGTCAACAAAAAATCACGGTTTCTTGTGTAAATTTTGATTTGAACGTATTATTTTTTTTGTGATATACGACATTATATTCAACAGGCACAAACGTTTTGATGAATCGCCGAATTGTAGATTTTTGCTAGGTCGCTCTCTGCTGCAGCGATGCCCTGAAAATCCATTAGAATTTAATGTAATGGAAAAGACCTACGTAGGATTTTTACGTGTCTCTTTTTTAGAGAGTTTTTTTCTCCCTTTTAAACACCGTTCATAAAATGATATGAGATTAGAGCCACGGGACGCCACTGTATACTTGTTCTGTTACGATCGAAATTAGCGACATCAAAATTACGTTGGTACACAAGACTCTGAGTGACATAAATGTAGCTTGCTACCTTCCATTTCATGATGTAGGAATATACACGAGCAACATTTCATTCTCAGAAAGCAAGAGAAACTTAGTAGTTTTAAGACGTGGTTCAAAAATAGAATATTTTGACTTAACTGATCCTGACTTTCCGTGTTAACATGTCAAAAAAATCTTTTTAAAACTGATTAACATACATTTTTTTCTAAGAAAAACTCTCTTTTTTCGTTTTGAAGGTTTTTGGTTTTTAAGTTTTGAAGGTTATTCTCATCAATATAATGTATCATTGAGGAAGAAAATAATAGTAATAATCTAAGAAGGAGAACAAGACACAGAAAAATATAATGGTCGCAACTTGGACTCAAACCCAGAACCTCTCATTTAATCGGGACGTGCGTGTTTACCAATTCCGCCATTGCCACCTATTTTTCCATATTAGTGGTGGCAATGGCGGAATTGGTAAACGCGCACGTCCCGGTTAGACGAGAGGTTGTGGGTTCGAGTCCCAGTTGCGACCATTATCGTTTTCTCTTTTTCTGTTTTTCTGTGTTCTTTTCATATTTTCATAAAGATTATTTTTGTTGTCTTCTTCTTCAATTAAAATATAAGTTTTTAGCCCAATGCAGGTACTTTCGTAAAATAAAAAGTTTTTAATTTTCCGAAAAATATTTTTGAAAAACAAACAAAATTATTTTTTTGAAGAATTGTTTTGTTGTAAAAAAACTAGTATTTCCGAGTTTATTATGTGTTTGAATATCATCTGGTAGGCGTGTTTCACATTGATTGCGTTGTAAAACTTTTTTTTTATTTGAAATCCCTAAAAGGTAGATAAATTCTTTTCTCTTCCATATTGAAAAAATAATAATTCTCTTCCCGTAGGTTGGAAACAACGTTGAACACCTTGTGTAATTTCCCCATGGAAACAGAAATATTCGCTTTTCCTCATATTTTCATATTTTCCAATAGTGCCTTTGCTTGACGGCATTTTTTTTACTGTACTGCCAATCTTTATCTATATATATAAAAATGAATATATGTTTGTGCCTTATGCGTTGCTAAACCAATTGCGAAGAAATTTTGGGGATTTCATGTGCTCATGCCCGCGATGGTTTCTATATATAATAGTGAGCTCTGGCGTCATGAAATTATGCATTGCTAAACCATTCATACGACTGTGATGAAACTTTGAGGATTAGATGTGCGTATGCTCACGATGTATAATAGTGAGCTCTGGCATCATGAAATTATGCGTTGCTAAATCATTCATCAGATTGCTTTAAACTTGGTGTGCTCGCCAAGTTTGTGTAGTTAAGTGGGAGGGAGGGAAGGCGAGAGGGGGTGGGTAGATCGAGAACGGCGGGGGGGGATGAAGGAGGAGGCTTCTAGGGAGGAAAGGCGGAGAAGGTGGATGAAACACAAGCGGGATGGAAAAGGGAAGTGGGAGGGGAAGAAGAGGCGGAATAGGAACGGGGAGGAATGGGAAAGGACAAGCAGAGAGAAACAATTTATTTATTTAAGTGACGTTGCAACGCATGCCGGGAGCTCGCTAATAATTTATCGTTATTAATATTGACCAGGATTGGGTAGTTTGAAGAAATAAACAGGATACAGGACATTCAACGTTTAAGTGGCCAAAGATTTTTAACTTAATAATACTACAATCGTTCCAATTGCCCTTAACTGTCCTAAGCAAGTGGAACAATGCAATCTCCTAACTGGGTATGTTGTGAGTCCAAAGGGAGTGGGTAAGATGAAGGTGGGAAGTACGTGGCCGAAAGTAGCTCTCTGGAAATACTTGATCTATAACACGTCTACAGAAATTATTTCAAGCAAAGTTTCGATTTTTAACGGTGGTCATTCGCCGGGGCGATACAGAACTTGTCTATCGCTCCGGTATATGCTTCAAATTAGCTTAATACGTAATATTTCATAATGATATGTTCCTTTTGCATAATTCGTGGTTCGGTTCACGTCTCGGTTCGCAAAAGTATACGCAGCATAATATTGATTTAAAAGCGTTAGGTTAGATTTGTATCAAAATAATTTTAATTCGGTTATCTTGGTCTAAAACAAGCCTCTGGGAAGTATTTGCTACAATGTTATTAATACTTTTAGCTCTATTTAATTAAATTTGTTTTAATTTGGTAAGTTAGGAATGTTATATCAAAATGTACGAGATTTTTTTTAAATTACTGAGTATAATGACTACCGATATATATCCTTCACACCAAATTACGTCCTTTATCGATTTAATATATTCTTAAATATTCGTTAATATTATTATTCAATTGATAAAAAATATTCAATTTTTTACGAGAAAAACTCTCTTTTTATAACTTTTGAAGGTTATTTCCATCAACGTAATATATTTTTCTGTGTCATGTTTCTTTCATATTTTCATTTAGATTATTAGTGTTATTTAATAAAACTTATATATTCAAAATCAGCGTTTATTGGTCTACATGAACATAGTTTTTAAAGTCATAATATTTTTCACTGGAGTTTCTTATTATAACGTTTTTGAACTGTTGAATATTAAGTTGAAAAATATCCATGTAAAGACAGGTGATTTAGTAACAGAATCATTTTTCCGAGCAACATTACTAATGGCACGTTAGTTTTGCATATCGGAACAACAAGAAATAGTTTTCTGCGCGCTCTTGTTTAGTTGTCGGAAACATAAAACTCAAATTTTTGTATTATATCGAGAACACAGATATTACTGTTAAAAAGATTATCGGCGAACCATACACCTTCTTGTATCGTACAAATACATGCTTATATCTTTCATATTCAGTGTATTATGTTTTGTACACTTATTATTATATTCCTGAACATTTTTTCCCTTTTTTAAAAAAAAAAGAAAGACAAACATTCCCGGGTTACGAAAACTCAACAATGTTTAAAAATCTCCTACAACCACTACAGAAAGCCAAAAATGTTGCTTGTGATGGGGGATTTAGCCGGCCTAGGAATCGAACACGCGACGCCCAGGTGGGATCCAAACGCGATGCCCACTCAACCACTGACCGGTCAGAATCTCTCTATACATCTTACCTATATTAATGTATACATGTAAAAGCATTCTAGGCTAAAAATTAGGAAATAACCACTTTTCTCAACTTGAGCTTTTTTCATTTATATATCATAAATCTTTCATATATATTTATTTATTTATATACATACATATGTATTTCAAAACGAAACAATACAAAATGGTACTTTGTCTATCCAACTGGGAAGGATTCCCGTTTCAGGATAGGCAAATTGCATTTTTAGTTCATAATATTCTTAACTGTCCAAATAACTATTGAGAACATTAAAAATTGCATCCTGAGCGTAGGAATAGATTTTTTATGTCCTTGAAAGAGTCGCAAAGTTGCGATTATTCTAAGTTTGATTTGGAGAAAATTAATAATTGCATTCAGAAAAGTGAATGGTTTCTTATGAGAAATCGCAAGGTTGAGACTCTTTCCAGGTCATTTCGGAGAACATTTACAGTTTTATAATTGAAAATATAGTATTTAAAAAATATAGTTTTTAACTATAATGTTTAAACATTTACTAAGTGTTTAGAAATTACAAATTTATAAACTTATATATGACAGTGAAATCCCAATGTATTTATAACAATTGAAATGATATAAAGTACTACAATTTTTTTTTAATTTTTTTTTTTTTTTGTTTATATTTCCTAAGTAATGTGATTAACATATTTAAAAACCAGAATATATGGTA
The DNA here is from genome assembly GCA_936435175.1 of Glyphotaelius pellucidus. Classification (NCBI taxonomy): domain Eukaryota; kingdom Metazoa; phylum Arthropoda; class Insecta; order Trichoptera; family Limnephilidae; genus Glyphotaelius; species Glyphotaelius pellucidus. Next base: position 18,956,012 of record OW386545.1, read on the forward strand.
TATAATATTTATAAATAATATATAAACCAGAATATATAATATTTCCCAAGTAATGTAATTTACATATTTAAAAACCAGACATATGCATTCCCAATGTAATTCTGACTATTTAATTAATATAGAGAATATATCTTCGAGTTTCAAATCACAACGATACTAAAGAAGTTTTCACTTCAAAAGCGACACGAAAAAGAGATAAACACACACACATCTAAAGGATTTAGTCTGCGAGAGAGTGAGATAGAATAATATCGGTCTCCTCTTTGTGCGGTGCTTCGTAGAATAAAATGTAAAATAATTTTTAATCTTTTGGTAACAATATAATAATAAATAAACCCTACAATAATTCTACTCCTGATACTCTGCTGTCGTCTCACTCTCTCGAACTTTAGTTTCTGTAGATTTCTACTGTAAGTTATTCTTTATTACTAAACCTTTCCCCGAAAGTCCAAAAAAAAATCGGTGTCAGCTGTTCGGATATTACACCTCACATTTACTCTGTCTTTTATATTGGTATAAAATTCGATGCCCGTAGTAGGAAAGTTATTCGTTTGATTTCTTGTGAATTTCTATTAAATCCACAAAATAAGCTTGGGACCAAGGATTCCAAGGTTTCCTAAAAAAATATTTTCTGTGATACTTAAATATAATACTCTCATGGTTGGACGCAATTCTTTAAAAATTGATAAGTATGTAATTTAATTTTAATAATTTCAAAGCTTTGCCTTTAAATTGTTCTGCGATGTATTAATCTCTCTGTACATTCTATAAAATTAGTTTCTCCAGACGATACGAACATTCAGCAATTTCAAAAGTAATTAAATGGGTTTATTGTTCTCCGTTCACCAAGATGGCTTTATCCAGCTCATTTCAGAGTTCTACTAATTGAAAATACAAGAAGAAACCTTAAGAGTGTCATTTAACAACTAGACGAAAAATATTTGAAAGTAAATAATCAATGCAGCTTTTGTTTTTCTTGTTACTGAACTCCTAACTCAATTGAGATAAATTGAAATTAACCTATAAAAGTCAGTAGATAGGCAAGACAATACATTAATTAAATGTATTAAATTTGACAGTCAGTGGTTTTCTACGTGTTATTTGTTTTGCCATGATTGGTTTCATAATTCTGGTGACGTTCGCAATTGACTGAACATGATTGCTTTTTATAGGGATTATTTAACGCGCCATCCCGGAATCCAAATACCCAATTTATTTAGGGTAGGTACTCAAAACGATGACCGGACAACTCGGAATGAAACCAACTCAGTACCATCTCAGATAAGTCATTTAGAGTGATTAAAAAAATAAATAAAAAATTGGTTAAATAGGTTACGTTAGGGTAGGGTAATCGGCTAATTGAAATTATTTTTTTCATAGCTTTTAATGACTTTTCAAGAAGGTGTTGAGTTGACTTTATTCTCAGTTGGCATGGAACCACTCAAAACATACCCCATTTGGGCACGCTGTAATCCTACTGGACAGTGGGAGGAGCAGTTGGGACTGCTGTGCCGTATTCACAAATAAAAAATTACATTAAAGGAGTATTCTAGTCTAGAAAAAAAAAGCATTTTTTTTTCTTCATATTTCCAAAGTTTAAATATTCAAAAATATTTTGTTAAAAGGATTTTTCGAAAATCACATTATTTTAAAAGTTATGATCATTTTAATTTCGCGGTTTAATCGGAATCTAACCAAAATCTAAATAGTACAAAATTTTAAACGTATTTTTCTCCAAACCACTTTTTTCGAGACGGTTGATACGATATCTCAAGTTTTACTTTACCAATTTACTTGAAATTTGGTGTGAGCCTTTTCTATACATTACTTTATCACATGAACCAGAACTATAATAAAATTTTAATTTTTACTATTCTAAAAAAAATCGTAAAAGTCAAAAAACTGGTAAAAAAGTGTTTTTTTTTTTTATTTCAGACCGCCGCCATTTTGCGAAAAAAAATTTTTTTGACTTCTCCGAGATTCATGGCATAGCAGCATTTGTTTGGATTACTAGGAGGGTTGCAATCGTGTCAACCAGGGCGCGCCATATTTTTGAGACCCCCCACTTCAACACCCTGTAACTTTTTTTTTTTTTTTTTTCGTTTGATTTTTGTTTAATGTATTTTTTAATGTTTGATAATTTTTTGGTAAAATAATGGCTTCAAAAATATTATTGTTTTTTTTATTCCACCTGAAAAAACACGTACGATTCATGCTCCTAGACTAGAATACCCTCTCAAGATTCAAATATTCCATAACTCGATGCCCCTTTATTTTGATATTTATCCAGGGTAACATAATGTCAGCATGGAAATTTTAAACATTTTTTACCTTTTATATTCGTTCCATCACGTTAAGCGCTCAAAATATTACGCAAGCAAGCCATTTTTTGGTGCCAGTCAAAATGTTTCCCACCTTGCTCAATTTACTGCAACTAACAACCTTCAGTGTCAGAGTGTTCACTTATCTTTGAAGTCCACACTTTGCTCTAGTTTTTACTATGCAGCTGGATCACTGGGGTACATTGCCCAGAACCATCAGCATTTTTTAAATATTACTATGGAGATTACGAAAATTTTACGTTGCCCTACATCAAATTGCTGCAAACTGAAGATGATGTAGTCTTTGAGAAGCGTCCATGAATTTTAGCAAAGGTTTTATTAACAAATTGATTTTAAGTAAATAAATCAAAATACAACACTGAAACAACGTACTTACCTTCTTCTTAAAAAAACAAAATCATGTATACTTTAACAATGAAATTGGTGTACCATTGTTTTGCGATCATTATCTTATAGAAAAATTCGTCGGGGGTTATTTTTTATAATGCTCACAAAGCCACCAAAAATGGTAAATAATAAAAAATTTTGCATTAAAACATCACTTGCCTCTCCATCCCTTCACGCAATTACTCCAAGAAGACAGCCTGGAGTAATTGCGTGAATCCCAACTGAAATTACTTTGCTCACAAAACCTAAATTGCAATGGCAACAGAACATACGGTGCCTGAAGTATCATCGTTGTAAATCAAGGCTTTCACAGAGACGTGTTATTTTAATTGCTCTGAAAATTTTTACAATATTTAAATTATTACTAATTAACCGCCTCTAAAAACATAAAACCTAAGAATTATAAAAGTAATGATTTTTTATTCAGTTTTTTATATCTATTAACGTTTTATTTTTTGTAATATTTTTTTATTAATAAGCTAAAGTTAGCTTTACAACCAAAATAAAGAGACTTGTGAAATGTCTACAAATAAGTATGTTTTTATTTATGGGAAAGAAGAATTACCAGTGTGCTGACATAGCAACGAGTTCAAAAGAAGACGTTGAAGTTTGGACTAAACGATTTTGTTATTAAAGTTTTTTTTTTATTTTAATTTAATTTAAATTGATACCGCATAGTAATTTCGCGATTAAGAATTAATTAGATAATAGTCTACTAGCGGTAGTAATGGTTTAAGAGATATTTTTAGTATATAAGGCATAGCTTCCGTTTATGTAGTTCAGATCTCGTAATTCAGATAATCGATGTGTTGTCATTTCTCTACGCCTCACAAAGGCTGACGTGGTAGCCAGGCGGCTTCTGACGTCAACATAATTGTTCTTCAACAATTTAGGGAAATGAATCCTTCATAATATTTATTATATAGTACTTATATAAATACACAAATAACACGATTACTGAGGTAAACAATCGTTCAAGTTTTTCTAGACACTTTTTTCGTAAATTCTGCTAAAATATCGCATTGCAAATTAAACTTAAATATATTTTTTTGGAGTTTGATTTACCTATTTATTAACTTACCTTTAAATGGCATTGTAATTGCGGTAGTGAAGGGATAACTTCATAATTAAATATTTACTAGCAATTTCCCGGCATGCGTTGCAATGCCACTTAATAAAGAAATTGTTTCTTCCTTCGTGTCCTTTCCCATTCGTCTCGTACCCCATACGCCGCCCTGTCCCCTCCCATGCCCCCTTTCCTTCACCGTCCCCGCTTTTCCCCTCCTCTCTCCCGCTCCTCCCTCCTGCGTTCCATATATTCAGTCCCAGTACATTCAGTTTTCAAACAGCTCGCGTGCCACCTAATACAATTTTTATATAAAAAATTTAATTTTTAAAATACTAAAAATATTAATTTTTGAATATTATAAGAACAATCAATCAAATTTGGTACCTAAAACAGATACCTATTTAAAATACCTATAATTCTTACTTAGTACTTCAAGTAAATTCATTAATTTAAAGAGTTTATTAAACAATCGATGGATCGGAAATGTCATTCTCAAATTGTGACATTTTTGACAGTTTCGCAAGAGTTTTCGCAATGATTAAAAAACTTTTCAGGTGTATTGTCATGTAGTTGTAATAATTCAGAGACATTCGCGACGTTGGAAAAAAGGTATTTTGAAAGTTTCAAGCATTTCCTTTGCTTAATATAGCAATACAGACAACTCACTTATATACATATTTATAAGCAAGCATATTTTGATTTTTATAAACATAGATTATTTTACTTTTCAGTATTGTCAATTATACGCATTCTCTAGTTCTATGATCCCCCTGGCAAGTTTGCTCGAGCTAGAATAAGTAGATTAATAATCTTCCCTCGTTACGTGCTAAAACTGTTGCATTTTGAGCAAAATTCGAAGCGTCAGCAGTCAGGTTGTGACTGAAGGAATTTTGATATGATGCACATAAAAGTTATGTCATTGTACAACAGGGTTTAATCGTTCATCAAACTCGCCCATCAATTTTTTTTTTAATGTTATTATGTAATATTTTTTGAGTCCCTGAGGAAAATTAAAACTCAAGGCCTAGGTCATCTTTGGGGATGCTGTGTGGACGGTGGAACAGTGGTTCCCAAAGTCTTTTGGCCCATGGACCCCTTTCCTACCCCCTCCCCCCCAAATAAAGCGCCGTTAAATATTGACAATAAACAAACAAATGTTCATCTCTATTTTGCAATTTTTTTGAGAACTGAGAACATGCTTCTCTTTCCGAGACTTGTTCGTACCGCAAAAGTTTTGCAACAGACGCAAATATCACACTTTAATTTATATTATTATTCACACAATAAATTTTTTTTTAAATTTTTCTTTATTCAGGATTTTGATGGTTACAAATAAGTAGATTTTTCGACAACCATGCTTGACCGTATTATGGTGGTCGATTTTACATAATATATAGTGTATATTTATATATTTTACATAATATGTCGTTAACATTTGTATATATTTTACACAATATATCGTTAACATTTGAAATAAGGTAAAATAATATTAGAGATTTTTAATACATCAAAGAAAATAAATAAACATAGTATTTAAGACTAAAAGGGAATGGAAATGCCTAAAAAATAATATAAAAAGAGTACGAAAGATATTAAATAATATAATTTTTAATTTTCTAAAAGAAATTTTGTGTTATTTCTTGTATATAATAATGCATATACAATAATACAACAATACAAAAAATTACACTTTTTTTCGTTCAAGACTAGGAAAATTTATTGTATGCACTTCACGATCGCATAATTTTTTTAAATTTTTTTTTATTAAACCTTGCGCGGAGCCCATGTCATTGTTTAAGGTTCCCCAACTCAATTTTAATTTTCCACAGAACCCCTGATTAATCCTTAGGACCCCTAGAGGCCAATAAGGATCACTTTGGGAGCCACTGGTCTAGAAGGAGATGAAGTTCTGGGAAGGAAAAAGTTATGAGGGGTGGGTAGGAATATGGGGTCAGTGTGTCCTTCATTTTTCCTACCACTGTAGTGCAAATCGAGCCAGAATGGTCTCCTTCAACCAAGCTTTCTCGAACCACCCCATCACGCAGTATGTGGCCAAACGCATCCGCCGCCAAGACAAACCTCACTCCGAGATCCCGGGCAACCTTGCTAAATCACCAATTGTAGTAAACCACTTGGGGTAACCTTTGGCAGGGTGTTGGTTATCCTATAAATCCCGGTTCCCGGAGCAATACCTACCCGGAGCAATACCTATATTGCAATACCTACTTCAATGTTCTCGAAAGTTATGCATAAATACATTTTGATTGATATAGGACCCGTAACATTTATCTCAATGAAGAGTCACGACCGACGACAAGGGTTAAAAATTACTTATCAGTAAAATAAAATAAAATTGTATGAAACACTTTTATTATATTTAAGTATGTGTATTGTTTAGTCATTCTCTTTTCATAAGCTTTGCTTTGTTAAATTCTCTCACAATATATATCTGACGGTAGGTAGCTTTTTTTTTCATACAATTCAAGGGTTTAATACAAATGAAAAAAAAAATTATGACACTGAAAATTTTTGGACGAAATGGTATTTGATAAAATTGGGTGGTACAATATGTAGAATATAAGATATGGGAAGGAAACGGATGACCAATTACCTGCCAATGTACCATTTCTGCGAAAGAGCACATAAAATTGCATGTTATCGCTTTAATATTATGTAGTTCGGACGAACGAATTCGAAAGACGATCAAATTCCTTCTTGGTATAAAACAAAAACAGTTCAATTTTCATAATTGTCTTTCAATTGTTCCAAATTTCAAATAGTTTTTGCAGCAATGGTTGTCATTCCGGCAGAAAGTTTCGAAACCAAACAACGCCTCTAATACGAGAGACGTTTATAAAATAAAATCCTTAGATACTCGTACCACCAAAAACGAGAAATTCACCATAGACGCCATATAGCATCATCATAAAACAAGTGGGATGTGAACCTATTAAGTAAGTACCTATTTACTAAGTTTGTCGAGTATTATTCAGCGAGCAGAGTTGCCAGATGAGGGCATTGTGAAGTAGTTTTAAAATGCGAATGTAGTTCCATTTTTACGACCGTAAAAGCTTGCATCACCAATTTGATTTGATTTCGGGGGAACAAAGACTGGACCGAACGATGAATGAATGCAAAATCAACAAAACTTTTACGTCAAAATTAGTGAAGCGCACAATAGAAACATCCTGACGATGAAAACCATTGTAATCGAATTAACTTTAAAAACATATAGGGGTGGGCGGGGCGAGACAAAGTGGGGGGCAAGATGGAGATTTTGCCATATCGCTTTGTCCAAACTTGCTACGATATTGATAATGTTCATACGTGCCCCCATCGCACCCCGTGCTTTTAGTACTACGACTGCAGTCATCCCATGTTGATGTCGTGAGCGCTGCGCGAATTTTATTTTTTCACGTTTTTGATGAAGGTAATATTACGAGCGCACCTGATGTATTAAGGATTATTTGATAGATTCGACTGGTTGACGGGTATCCGTCACTGACTACTTATTGTCCTTAAAGTAAGAGTTTTAAATTTGGCTGGAGTTGTAAAGTTACATATTTATTACAACTTTAAAAAAAAACGCGCCTGGGGCATGACGGAGTAACGCCATCATCCCTCTCCATTGTTCCTCCCTTTCTTGCGATTATTTTATTTATTTATTAATTATTTAAAATACGAAACGGAAATCTGCAAACAGCAAAAAAACTGAGAGAAGTCAAGCGGTTGAAAAAAACTTCTTCTGTTTTCTGAAGACACAAAAAATACATGTTGCCTTTATTGTAAGGGGAAGTGTTTTGAGTCAGTAAGAGGATGGATTGCCTGGATGCCTGCCAAATGTGTCTTTGAAGCTTAGCCCCATTTGGCCCTGTGGTCTACCCCGTCTTACCCTCCTGGTGGGACAAGACAATAATAATAAAAATGATAGTTTTATCTAATTACTTTTTATGGCTTTTTTAAATATCCCTTATTTATTCTTTGGAGTGATACATCTACATTACCAAAGCTTATTTTCATTAAATGTAGATTTTGTAATATTTGAAGAATAATGTTTTATCATTAAACGTTAAATACCCCATCTTGTCCCGCCCTCCCCTACACATTACGTTGTTTTGTTTTACGTACCTACGCTCTTAGAATCGATGGCCGAATATTTGGCTGGTTTAATGTTTGTCTTACATGTGTTTATAAATGGTTCAAAAAGTTTACACGATATACCGGCTTTACGAAAATTGCCGCCCTTAACACGCCGCGAGGAGGGCCATCTTTACAGTCTCTTAAACTAAACTATCCTTCACTTTGGTTACATATAATGCTGAGGGGTATAAAACATTACGGTAAAATACTGAGGGGTGCGCATGGGTCTCGTCTCCCCCCTTCACCAGCGCCTGGAAGGGTATTGCCAAAGGTAGGTTTCACCGGTCTTGGTAATTTACAACAAAGCTTTTCTTAAAGTAATCCATTCATGCCTTTCACAATTTGCGTCCAGTCTACAATTGTCTACATGTCTACAATTCACAATGAGGATTTATACACACAGACATTTCTGTGAGACATTTCACAAGTACCCATATATTTGGGTTAATTAACCATACTTCCAATATCAACATTAAAACAAGGTTACTTTTCACATCAAAGCAAATGTAGACCGTTCGTCACCTACATTAACCCGTATAATCACATGAGACCAAATTTGTCCCAGCGCACATAGATCTCATATAAATCGTTGTATCTTTTTTACTATCATGGGAAGGAATGTGATCTAAACGATATTAAAACGAAAAAACTCTATGATTTATATTAAATTCTAAAAAATATCAACGAAGTAAAATGTAAACGCTTTTTTCATCAAAATTTTATTAAATTAAATTGTGAAGCTCCGGAAACATTTTAAATTTTTTACATAAAGCGACAAAACGTGAGTTGACAATAACGTTTATAATACATTTGTCAGTAAAAAAAGTGTGTGTTTTTCTTTGTTTTTCGTTTTCAGTAATATTAGAAGGAAAAAATGTAAGGCAAACCATTTTTTTTTTGTGTTTATACTAAAAATGTTAATATTTCAGAAATTTGATTCTTTTTTCAAATAATAACATTTGAAAACATAATCTTTCTATCACCTTTCAAAAACAAATTTTAGTTTTGGGTACATTCAGAAATATTATTTTTTTTGGATTTTATTGTAGAGCGAAAATTTTCTGACCTGACAGAATATGCTCAAGACCTGATGGATTAATTGCTAAAACCTTTCCTCTCAAATTTGCACCGTAATATTGACGCCCAACGCGCAGTTTCCACACGTAATATATATATGGATTGTACCTAAACTAATAATTACGTCATTTCTCCATTGGTGTAGACAGAGAGGACGAACCGCAAAGCAACTCGGTGCTTCATTCACATTCATGGATCGTCCCATAAGTACTTATTCTGACTCTTGATATGGCCCGACTCTGCCTCACGGGATCGTGCAATATCTTTCGGGGTGGCCCCGACTTCTTTTACCATTCAAATATCAAATGAAACTATTTATATCAAATGAAACCAAATTTAACCATTCATTTGATATAAATACTGGTTTTAAAATTTTACACACTAACGTTAGTGGTTTTCACTTAGATCTTTTAGAAATTAGGAAAAATGTCAATAGAAATTTAAATATTATTAACAATCAAATTAATTTTGTGAGTAACCCTATCTTAAACATATTTCCATTGTAATTTTTTGTCTTTGTTCTTCTAAGCACCCCCTTTCCACCGCTCTCCCCCCCCTCCCCCTTGTCGATCTTCTAAGCACCTCCCCTTTCCACCTTTCTCCTCCCCCACTACTTCCATTTCTACCCACGCCGTTCTATGTTCGATCATTTAGTTTTAGTACATTTTATGTCCTGATGAAGAGAACATCGTTTTTGAAACATGTTGACTTTTAAATAAAGTTTATTGTGGTAAAAACAAAGTGTTTTTAATTATTTCATTAATAAAATATTTTTGTTTTTTTTTTTTTTTTTTTTTTTTTTTTTTTTTTTTTTTTTTTTTTTTTTTTTTTTTTTTTTTTTTTTTTTTTTTTTTTTTTTTTTTTTTTTTTTTTTTTTTTGTTATTGTTTTTGGGGTGTTATGCCGTGTTTCGCTACCTCCTTCTTTAGCCAACGTTTCGGACAGCGTTACAGTGTCCATCATCAGGGCAGATGAGTGTATAAAATATGTTACAGTAAATATGTAAAAATCATGCATTTTTTCAGGAATTCATGTTTAAAACAATCTGAACTAAAATATGTTACAGGAGATCACGTCCGTTATCTCGATAACGATCCCACAAAAGATAGAGAATAATCCTGCAGATAAATTTTCGTGGACCCCCACTTACAAGTTGTGGACCCCCATTTTTTTATCACGTCTACGTGGACCCCCGTCAAGTCTCCCGTGGACCCCTGGGGGTCCACCTGGACCACTTTGGGAATCAATGATGTACACAAACAATAACAACAACCTGTTTCCATGTTATTCAAACTCCTTCTTGGTCTAAAACAAAAACACTCCAACTCGTAGAATTGCAATTGTTCCTAATTTCGAACAGTTTTCCGGAAAGATTGAGAAAGGTAAAAACTGGATACAATGACCAATTCGTGAGGCGGGTATAGGAATCATTTATTGAATAACCAACACTCCTGCCATATTTCACACTAAGTGGTTCGCTACGTTTGGCGATTTAGCAAGAGTGCCCGCGATCATGGGGTGAGATTTATCCAGGACTTGGCAGCGGATGTCTTTTCTCACCTACTGCGTAGCCCGATCCCGGGCCGGATCAGGAGAAACTGGTTGAGGAAGACCTGTTGACCTCTTCAGCCGGGATCTCTCGACCCATCGCCTTGCACCACAGTAGGTAGGGGGAATGGATTCATAAGTCCATTGCTCTTGGATACACTGACCCCCAGATTCCTACACACCCCACATACTCTTTTCCTTCCAAGAATTTCCTTTCCCTTAAAAGACCCTCAACACAGCAACACCAGCGGAGCTAACATAAAAATCGTTAGATTGGTTGATTTATTTACCTTTTGTCTTTCAAGTGTTAGGTAAAATCGAAAATTTCTTACAAATTCTCTTTTTCCAATTTTTATGTAAAATTGAATGAGTCAAGCACTTAACCAAAAACAACATACATTTAAAGATACACCATGGATATGGGTGCGTTACATCACGAAGGCACGTTATAATTCAGTTTTCGAAAAATCACAGTATTAAAAGTAACATAGTAAAAAGATATTATCGTACAAACTCAATTGAAAGCCGTCCTTGCAGTAGCGCATTTGTCCACATTTTTTTTTGATCCATGAACACAATTACAATATACATCTTCACAAAACCTGTGAAGTTGAAATTTGAAATAGTTAAAATGTTATCATAGCCACTCGTTACTCTGTTCTGTAATCTTTAATAAAACTCTGAGATGTCAAAATATGCTAAAGCCTAAATACAAAACGAACACAGAAGATGTATTTTAGGTTCAAATCCTTTTGGTCGCGCTAGTTTACACAAGAGTTAATTGCTTTAGGATAACTGTAGTTGATTTGATCAAAATATGCATTTCTTTCCCCAACCTCGATCACAGTAATCTGATTTCCGCAGTTAGTTGCCGCACTCTCATTGCTGTGTTTTGATTCTGCTCCGTTGTTTTTGAATAAAAGTTCTTCAGTATTTTTTTGTTATTTGTAATATCTGTAACATCTGTTATTGTAAATTTTTATTTTCGTAAATTTTATTTGCATTAATATTTTCTCTATTTTCTTTTTTTTATCTATTTGTCTGATTCTCTAGTTCATAAATTTATCAAAATCAAAATTAAAATTTCATGGAATGGTTGAAAAGCATGCATGTTTACAATTTTTTTTTGTTTAAATTTTCTTTTTAGTTTTTTTTTTCAACGTTTTTATTATTTTTAAAATATTTATTTACTATTTGTATCAAAGTAAAAGTCAATATAGTAGACAAAACTATAACAACATAAATCTGCTCATTTTGACTGTCCTAAAACTGGCAAATTTCCTAGTTGGACAGCCAAAGATCATTGTAACATGTAATGTTTAAAAAAAAAAAATTAATAAAAAAGAAAAAAAGAACAATTATTTTATGTATGTATGTGCCGTAATGATGACCAGCAGAGACCCCGAGTAAAAAAATATGGATTAGGGTTGGTCTGCAGTTTTTCTCCCTCCACTTTTCTTAGGCAAATTAATAATTCAATTTTTTATAAGAAAAACTCTATTTTTCAATGATAAAATAAATAATTGTTTTATAGCATTTCAGAGAACGAATGTTAAAAGGTGCCCCAAGGTGTACATAGGTATATCTGTATACAGATTGATTAGGAGTAGCTACTTAGAGAAAAAAATATCTAAATTTTTATTTATTTATTTAAACGCTCATAGGGCTTTTACATATAGTGCAGTACATGTTTTTGACAAAATACAAGAATATTATAAAATATAGGTTATATAAAATATAAGAGTTGACACAAAGTAGGTGACATAGAATATAAGTTAAGTAGAAATAAAGATAAACATAGTATATATTTGAGTATACATTTACTCCTGATGATGTGAAAATTGTTCATGAAACATGTAGAGTGTATAAAATAAAAACAGTTTTTGAAGTAGGTAGAAATAATTGGCACATATGTCGTTTGAAGTTTGCCAAATTCAAATTATTGTCAAATACATCCATATTTTTTAAATATTTGTTACCAAGACTATGTAATCGCTTTATTGGAAAACGTAAATTAAAGTTGGAATGAGATGTACTTATATAAAATGTTATATTTTATTAGGTTTCTCCTTTATTAATCTTTTTTAATATATGTGCTGTGTCTTTATTTCCCGTGTCATTTTCCAGAACGAAGCCAATTTTTAAAGCCGCAAATAATGGTTGAAGGAAATAATGTTTGAAGGAAATAATGTGTCTACAGCTCTTACTGTACCCGAAACCCAGAAAATCAATCGAGCGCCGATGAAAGATAAAACACACACACAGAAAAACTTTTTTGTAGGTTGAGACATTTACGTAAATTAAATTGAATTTCTATTCTATTGTAGAAAATTAGAACTTAACTTTGTAAAGGTCTCATCTTCAGTTATCAATGTGAAAGTTCTCACTTATTGCCTTTATGTGGCTGGAATTAAATGAAAGACTTTAATGGCTTGCTTTGAGACCAGAATTTAAAGATGAACGCCAGCACTATTGATATTTGTAACCCATTGTCTCAATTTATAGTTCGCTCTGGAAGAATGTTCCAGAGCGAACTATAAATGTCTGATTAATACGATCACGTATAGCTCCTCGCAGACACTAATACTTAATCTGTCGAATCAGGCAAAAGAGCGAGTACTTACTTCTGAAAAATCTTTCTGCATTCCCGAAATAAGCAAAAACAATGTGAACGCACTTATATTTTAGATTCATGATTAAATATATATTTTTAAAAAAGCTGAATCCTACAGGACAAACCTGTATAAATTTCGATTAAGTTTTCTTGAATGAATGAATGCAGTGGAATCTTGGAAATTAATGAATGCAGTGGATTCTTGGAAATTAATACGTGGAAATTAATCCACTTACCGACATCCGATCAATCTGAAACTCGGCATGTAGACTCGTTCTCAATGTCAATTCTATCAACTTTTGGAGGTGATCACGCACACACGCGCTGACATATACATATTTCTCTGAAATTGAATGACATTACAGCAGTTGTTACATTAAATATATGTCGGTCTCATCCAATTGGAATTTGTTAGCATTTTGTGTTGTTGGCTCAATAGTTAGCATTATTGACCCCTGTCCCTAAGGAGGAAGGTTAAATCCTCAATCAAACCTTTTTTTTTACTGATAAATAAATTTTGTTCTTGTGAAGCAGATACTTTGTGTTGTGACATTATAATTTAAAATAAAACAATAACTTAGTGAACGCCACTCTTATTTTTTATATACTTTATTTTGACTCGGTTTCGCTACAATCCTAGTTTCTTCAGTTAGACCGTTAGACTTTAGTTAGACCTTGTAAGACGCCACTGTTAGACTGATAGAGCATTATACTGCCCTGAAAAAGCTACGGTTGTAGCAAAATCCGATCAGTATATAAAAAAATAAAATAATTTATTGTTTTATTTTTAAAAAATAAATTATTTTTCTTTCTATCAAACTTTGAAAGATAGGCTAGAGTGCCAGAAGTTCGATATTTGCTATGGGCCAAAATATTTTAACGTTTATTTTTTCATGATTATGTATTGAAACAATTAAAAACATTTTTTCACTTTTTTACTTATTGAACATTACCGATTACAGCCTTCAGACCGGTGGAATATGTCCAGTTGGGAATTAGACACAATTTTGAGAGGGGGTGTCAGGGGTGGTAAACCAAAATTTAAATCTTATTTATTGGTATTGTTACATCTTTCGTACACATACTATTTATTCCGATCTTATATAAAGCGGTTATAGAGAAAAAAATAATGGAAAAATGTTTTAAATTGATCCAATATACCATGAAGGATACAGTTTCGAATTCAATCACCACCTTTAGAAGGATCTTATACTTGCGTATACATACCTGACGATCTCCTCACTTAGAGCCACTTTATAATTACTGAATCATTCATCTTCTTAAAGGTTGACTTTATAATATGTAAAATGAGCCAATAAATAAAATAAATTAGTAATCATGGAATTGCACAGTACCAAAAATGGAAATACTAAATATTTTCGCTTCAAATATGCGGAATAGTTTGGTTGTTATGATTTTAGTTATTTATTTTGGGGTGTTATGTCGTGTTGTGCTACCTTCTTATTTAGCCAACGTTTCGGACAGTATTACAGTGTCCATCATCAGGGAAGATGTGTGGAAGATTGATGCTCATCTGCCTTGACGCTGGAACGCTGACCGAAACGTTGGCTATAAAAGGAAGTAGCGCAACACGGGATAACACTCCAAAAATAATAACATTAATACTTTTAGTCGTGAAAATCTAAAATCATGTCGAATTGTTTGATACTTTTTTACGCCTCATAAATTGCTTGGTAACTGCCGCGCCGTAAGCTACAAAAAAAGGTTAAAAAATTTAGCACACCGTATACATTATGTAGAGGGCTTTTGGGTGATCTCTCAGCCCGGGTTCGCAAATAAGGTTATTCTGTTACGGCTTGAAAAGCTATCAATGTTTCCTTGCGGATATCTAATATTCAATACAACAATTGCAGGATCACGGAGGTAGAGAGCTAATAACTTACGGGGGGTCAGTTTAACCATTTGAAGGATGAGGTTTCCCCGGGGAAAATAGAATTTCTAAACATTTCGATATCTTTTTATTCACCACCAAAGGAAAAGTGAAAATTCATTTTACAATGAAATTAACTTTCATATCAATGAAGAAAAATGGTATGATGTAAATTAGAAATATAAACTCTCAAGAGTACCTATTTATTATTATTATTGATTTATTATTTATTTACACACTAGTGTTTTTACATGTTAGTATTGATTACAGTAATTAAGTATAACAAGTTAATTACAGTTGTAGTAATTGTAAGAAAACAACACTTATTTATATAATAAAATTCAGTGCAAATTATCAAAATACTAATACGATGATTCAATATAATTTACTCACAATATGTGTGTTAAAGTATGTGTGTTAAAATAATAATAAAACAGAATAAATAAGAACAATTTACTCGTGAATATTATAACAGAGATTTAAAAAATAAAATAATAAGAGTTGTACCTTTAAAAAAACTGAAACAATTTAGCCAAAAAAAATGTATATTTATTAATTCACTAAGTACATATTTAACGGAAATATAAAAATTAGATAGCGAGAAGCGCACCGTGTTTTGAAGTATCCCTTGAATGTCAAAATGCCAAGATCTGGCAGCGTGAGGTTGGTAGTAAGTGTTGCCAAAGCTGAGCAAGTGGATGAATTTCTTTAAAACAAATGTTTTTTTTTTATCAATAGCCTATTGAAGAATTATAAATTCGCTAAATGATTTTAGTAGTTTTAGAGAGAGACAGCAATAGTTGAGCTTTTATGTACAGTTATTTGTTTCTCACTCACCGTTTCCATACCGAGATCTCGTTTAAGGTAGACGTCACGTATACTAATTGTCGCACTATTATTAATGCATTCTTATGTACATTAAACTGCAGATAAACAAAGTTTTTTTTTTGTATTACCGACTTCTTACAAAAATACATAAATTTTACAAAGTATCTACCTTGCTGTGTATAATGAGATAATTCTGTTATTTCGTCTCTTGACATGGTTCAAATCAATAATTTTTTTGTCTTTTTTAGACCATATTTTTTTTACCTGCCCAAGCCCTTACTATGCCATCTCAACGCCCACGGATTTCCTCTGGGTCTTCTATTCCCCCCTAAAAGTCTCAAACGCCTACAAAGGGGCTATATCACCCACGTTCAAAACCTATGACGTACACTATGCACGCATTCAAAATCGATTTAGGATACGTTCAAAAATCAACTTAGGATATGTTCAAAAACAAACTAGGCGTTTCAAAATCAAACGAATAAGATGCCAGGAACTTTGTAAATCAAGTTTTTTTTCAATCAAACATATAAATTACGATTTTGGCACCCCCTAAAACTGCCGCCCGGGGCTGGTGCTCATTTATGCATCCCTTTCTTGTTCTTACTTAGGTACCAGCATTTCATAGTGGTCTGCTAGCTTTGCTTCTTTGAACTTTTTCTAACGCTAACCGCTTTCAGTCCTTCATTAATGTAGTTTCCGCATTTACTCTTCTTTCAATATCTCTGCCAGCATTTTGATCTCTTATAAAAATTCTTCCCAAAATCTAATTTGAGTTACTCCTCGGCGTTTTGGTTAGTCTTTTCCTTTCCTTCCTTTAGATTTCCTTTGTAAACCAACAAACGAATATTTGCCAAGAATGTTTCCGGTAATCTAAAACAAAGGAACATTACTTCAGCGTGTGTTCTCTCAGATCTTCCATTAAATTGCGGATTTTATACGAACCTATTCAAAAGTCAAATTTTTCGCAAGTTTGGAATTACCGATATTTGGATGACATCCAAGAAGTCTTGTCCATCAATAAAATAACTTTTACTATTGAAGCGTTATTGAATTAATTATTGACTATTGAAAGAATATTAATAATCTTCAAAGCATAATATTAAATGAAAAAAAAAAATGAAAATAAAAGATTGTGACCAAGAATGATTTGAATTCCTTCTCCAGTGTTATTTCGCAGTCCGATACTAAATATAGTATTGTACGTATACCCCCCATACAGCTTCCCTAAAATGACGTAGGCCCTGAGGGAAATTATTTTAATCGGAGTCTCCTAAAATTAAAAATATATAATATAACATATTAGATATTAGTCTTCAATCTTGAAAATACATAATATAACATGTATAACATAATGGATTATTTTTTTCAACAGAACATAAGTGGATGCATAATGGTTGTAATAATTATATAATAACAATTACATTATAACAAACTCATACAGTGAAAGATATTTATCTACATATATATTTTGCTTTTTAAAGGAAGCAATATTCTTACAGTTAAATTAATTTATACCGAGAAAGTTTCATTCCCCACGATGCAATCTCTGAGCACTGTACATAAAATTAGTGCGAGAAACAACTATATTAAACGGAGCGAGAAGTCTTGTGTTGTATTTATTGGGTACATTAAATTAATCATTCTCACACGATCAGGGCTGTCAAAATGGTTAATGATTTTAAATAATTATAAAACATGGGATTTTTTTTCCCGGTAACAATTTGGGTAGTTTAAGTAATTGCATTAAATCGCTTTAGTTCATATTATCAATTAAAATATGTAATATGCAATTTATGCACCTTGAACCTATGCTATATTGTTTCAATTTTGAGTGAGTGTGTATTACATAAACGTGACCAGAAGCAGAAATTATATTCAAGAATACTTCTGACTAACATTATGTACATGTACATGTTATATTTAAGTGCTTTTTATTTGGTGGTTTATTTTGAGGTACGAATATTAAAATTAAATTAATGAATTAAAACAAAGAAGTTGTTTGATGTGGAACTCTCTCAATAAAGTTAAACGTGAGAGGAATTTTCGTAAATAAATTAATTGAATTTAATTTTATGTTATAAACTGTTTTGAAATGTCAAGGTCAAAACAGATCTCTTATTGTAAAATTTCAAAGGATCGGTTGAAATGCCTAAAATTAGGTAGGTATCGTTATAAATCCATATAAAGTACAAAATCTAATTTAAATCTTAACTCTCCGCGTGCGTCTTCTAACTTGTTCGCGGAAAACTCTTTAGATTTCGTAATATTAGCATTCATGTAGCAAATATTTAGGCCTTTAACATGAAATTGCGATGAAATACTACCCACGTGTAGAGAGAATGGCCTTTTATTAGAAAAGTTTTACGTGGGCCACTGCCATGAGATGTATTATCTCCAAAAACAGCCTGAAAACGTACCAACAGTAAAATACATGGGCTCCGACGCTTATATATATTTTAATACATTTTATTTGAGAATATCTTCCGTAAAAATGGCAACAGGACGTGCTTTTTTGCTTTTATTCCAAATCACCAAAATTAATTATATTTTTTGGTATTTTCGAACCAAAGCATTTTTTTCTACTGTCAACGATCATTTTATGAAAGTACACCATCCACAAAAAGATACATCCAGGATGGCGCTGCTGGGCAAGATAAGTATGTAACTAGTGTTAATTGTGTAACTGGAGAATGAACAGCCTACCAACTTTATTAGAAGCCTATAGGAAAATAGTATTGAAAAAATAACTGATGTGACCGCGCATTGGTCTCTCAGACCGACAAATCAATAATTCGTTATTTCCTCAAAAATTAACAACAATGGGATTTTGAGGTTTTTTGTAGCTTCTAATAATTTGTTGTTAGGCATTGTTTAGTGCGGCGCGCGCACTGGTGCTGAGTGGACATGTGACACTTATTTACTGTGTTATCGGTCTTTTAGGTAAGTAACAATTACCACCAAAAAATCCAAATTTTGATTTATTCTTATCCAAATACAATTTTTTATTCTTGATTCTTTCATTTGTTACATTTCAGATTTTTTTTTAATTAACTCACGAAAAAGTTTATTTTTGTTATTAAAATTGAGTACAAAAAGTAACTTTCCGCCAAACAAAATTGAAATTTTATAAGTTTTTTAATTATTTCATTCAATATGATATAAATACCAATAACGCATAAAAATAATATAATTAAAATAATACAGACGAGATGAAATCTCGGTCTTAGACACCGTACGCGAGTATACGTGTTATGCCGTTGGTCGCGAGAATACGAAGGTTAAGTAAGGCTGGCATGGGTTGACACTAGGGTTGTAACACCAAGAATTATGATAACAAACATAAATAAAATAAAAATTTCATGTACTTTTTAAATATTGCTGAAATATCCAAAATGCCATTGATAGCTTCCTATATGAATATATTTGACTGAGCACGGCGATGTCCTGTTTTAACTAGACCAATTGGTATTTAATCTGTTAATTTGTATGTTTTGGATCCGGTTTGAAGATGGTGGCCGTTTGGTTCAAAAGATTATTTTTTTGAAAATAAAGTTAAATCTTTGATTTTGTATTAGTATTAATTAATAAGGTAGGGTATTTAAAGTACTTAACAACAAATCTTATGATTTCAGAGAAAGTTTTGGTTTTGATTTATAATAAGGGAAAAATAGAAATGTCATTTTTTGGACGCGAAGTATACTGGTCACAATATACATATATATTAAATTACGTGCTTCTTATGCCAATATGTAAGTTATTATTGATATTAGCGCGAAACTTATGTACTTACTAAAGGAAATAGTTCTTCAGCATTTAATCATTTCTCTGTGATCTTCGATTCGTATGCAGTACATAATTTATAATTATTTTCAGAAAGTCAAATAAATCCTAAGAGGGTCTTCTAGTGGAGCGGAACCTTTACAATTTAGATCCTGATTGAATTTGTAAAATCTTTATCCTTCCTCGCACATATATTCTTAAGGTTCATTATTCAAACGTATGAACTTTAAGAATAATTACGACCTCCTCCGTGGTCGAAGGGTAAGGCTCGCAATCCGAAGGTCGCGGGATCGAATCCCGGAATGCGCAAATAAATTTTATTCGATTGATTCGTGTTATTTCATAATTTATTAATTTTAAAAATATATAAAGTATATTTGCGGCACGTTTCAGAGTGGAAGACATCCTGATATAAGACCACCATTCAGAATTGAAACATTGCTTGAAATGGCTTCAACCGTGTTTGATGACCAGATCTAAATAGCCAGGTACTTCCCCACCTTCCTCTCCCCCATATCTTTTCCCATCCCATTACATTCAGCCGCACGATACCTATTATTGTGTTACCTTTTATTATGCAAATATGTACCGGTTAAGATAATATACTCTCTGTAGTAATTTCCTTGAAATGCTTGTACAAAGACTTAACAGGATAATATTATGTTCATGAAAATGCTTCAATTTCTTGTTTATAAACCCTTTCGTGCTAAAAGTGTTTACCTTCTGAGTTTTCCTAGAGATCAGCGATCCGTTGCCTCAGAACGAAGTTATAACTGGTAATGCAGCTTTGCCGAATAACACTGCAACGCTAGAAAAGCGCTTTCCCCAAACATTTGTCTCTCAATCTCATTCTCCTCTCTTCCACATATTTGTTTGTATAAACCTCTACCGGAATAATGAAATTAAAATTTATTTTATTGTTTATTTTTGTTTATTTGTATGTTTTTTACAATAAGTATACATTTTATAGGTTATACAGTGTTATAAAGGAAAATAAAAATATCCTTTACTCACCATAAAGAGACAAGGCTCTTGTGTTTGGTGAGGGAATTAGTGCTCAATTATAATGAATTCATGTAAATGTAAATAACAAAATATTGCAAGTAATAACAAAAAAACATAAGTAAGAAAAACTCAAGATTTATCAATAATAGATTTCAAGATTTAAAAGAAATAATAATAATATATATATCAGGATTAAATTTCAAAGTAGAGTCAGAAAAATTTTAAAATGCAATCTATCTACTAAAAATTTAGTAAAGGCAATAAATACTTGGGCAATACCTTTATTAACGTACTCATTTGGCATAATTAAATGGTCCAATACATATTTAGATAGCTAAGAACGATTAATTAGAACAACGTTAACAAAGTTTAATTGCCATCATCCAAATTCAGCTATAGAACGAATTAATTTACCCAGAAATTTAGGAGGTAGAGGTATAGTCAAAATAGCTTCTTTGAAATACAATCAGGTAGAAATGCTAAGAACTTTTTTCCATAGGAAAGCTAATAGTTCAGAAATGCACAAAATAATTTGCAAGGCAGATAGAAACATTACACCTTTAAATTTATACGACGATAATACCAACATTCTTTTAAATACCAACCAGGAATTATTAGATTCCTGGTCAAATAAAATTATTCACGCCAAACACTTCAATTATCTCAACCAAACGTATGTTGACAAACTTTCGTCAAACAAATGGTTGAGTATTGGAGAATTGAGCGCAGAAATAGAAGAATTTATGCTTGCCATTCAGGATAGAGTCATTAATACTAAAAATTTTATTAAGTATGTAATCAAAGATAGAAATCAAATTGATGATTTATGTAGAAAATGTTTGGCTTTTCCGGAAACTATAGAACATATTATATCGGGATGTTCTATATTAGCGCCTTCCGAATATACTTTTAGACACAATCAGGTTTTAAAAATAATTCATCAAAGTTTGGTAATTAAACATAAATTGATTGCCTGCCGTAATGTAGTATCATATTATGAATACGAACCAAATTCGTTTTTAGAAAATGAATTTTATAAAATATATTATGATAAAACTATACTAACAGACAGAACGATTCGTCATAATAGACCCGATATAGTTTTACATGACAAAATTTAAAAAATAACTTATATCATTGATGTCGCTATTCCAAATTCCTGTAATATTCAAAAATCTGTTTCTGAAAAAATTAGAAAATATACAGATTTAGGAAATGAGATTAAAAGAATTTGGCATTCTCGGACTATAAAAATATTACCATTTGTTATTTCGGCTACTGGCATTATACCTAGCTCTCTAATTAAAAATTTAGGCTTATTAGATTTGTCAAAGAATCTTTATATAAAAATGCAAAAATCAGTCATATTAAATACATGTAGGATTACGAAAGATTTTTTAAATATTTATATTGAGGGATCGGTAGGATTTATCGGTTCAGTTAGGAGTTCTATCGAGCCGAACCCTCTGATATGAAAATATCTGGAGTCGGTGAAGTATTTTCCCATATGGTCTCTGGTAGGTTGACGTGTTGTTCTTGTATAGTTTTGTATTTAGTATACTTATAAAATGCAATTACATCGCGTGAATTGACTAGATTAGCATTTGTGGAAAAGTGCGTGGAAGGATTAAGTTTTTCCTGTGAGGAAGATTTAACCCGGACATAAAATCTAGAGATCAAAATAAAACTCTTACAGTAGTTTCAGGTAATTTTTCAACTCAGTTAGCAAGCGATGTGTGGTATTTTTTAAAAAAATATTTGTAAATGACATTCCGCGGTCTGAAATAAGTGAATTTTTTTTTTTTATGTTTTTACAATAAGCATACATTTTTTTTACATGTTAAAACAGAGTTGTAAAATGAATATAATAATAGCATTTCCTCATCATAAAGAGACAAGGCTCTTGTGTTTGGTGAGGGAATTCGTGCACGATTATAATGAATTCATTTACTTATTTACATTCTTATACATGCAATTCACAGTTTGCACATAACCAGACACAACCGGAAATATGTCATTTTTAAAACCAATTCTTCACGTATCTACTCTTTTCCACAAAAAAATATAAATTGATTTCGAAAGATTGTTATTTTATCTAGTAAAATTGTGTTTAAAAATTTGAAAAGATATGTTTATTTTTATTATAATTAGGTTATGCCATTGATCGTTGGCATTTTTGTTAAATTTTAAAAAATATTGTAATGTACAACGCACATTTCAAATCACATAATCATGCAATAAAATGAATCAATAAAGTAGAATAACCCGATAATATTTGAAAATGTCCTACTACCAACATAGTCGGGGAAAATGTTGCTTGTGTTGTGATGGAGGAATGCTGAGGCATCGAACACGAGACGCCTGGGTGGGACCCAAATGCTATGCCAATTCAGCCACTATTTCGCAATTGAATTATCATGTAAAGGAATAATTTGTTAACTTTGCCTCGCTCTGGTTTCCTATATTATTTCCAGGCTGCCTTGTATTCCCAGATATTTTGGCTGAAGTGCTTTATTTCATTTTCGTAACTGAAAATGTGGGTTGAAAGGTTCAATGGGCTACAGTGAAACTCAATTTGTGTATCTTAAACTAATTAAATGATCGGGGTTCAATTAATGAGTCAATTTAATTAAAAACCCATTTAGTTATGTGACTTTAATATAAAACATAACTTTGGTATTAAACGGGGTAGTGTTTTTGTTTTATACTGTAATGTATCGTTTTCTAGAATGGAACACACTCTTAGCATCCCTCTGGTGAAAGATCACTATTCAGAATTGAAACTTGCTTGATAGAGTATTTTCCGTGTTTAGTAACCAGATCTAAAGAGCCTGGTAATTCAACACCTTTCTCCTCCCCCTCTCTTTCCCCGCGCTTTTTTCTTTAACTTCGCATCATACACCAATCGGGTACGAACAATATTAGAAAATACATTATTAAGTTGACCAAAAATTTATTATTACCACCAAAAGTGATATACGGGACATGCTCGCCCGTCAGTGGGCCGCTGTTTAATTTCATATTGCATCTATATTTTCTCTATGTGTATCTGCTTTATTTTCTGATCTGTTAGAAAATAAAGCTGTCTATTGTTTATAATACATACATCTCAGTCTAATCCGTGGGTAACTGCCAACAAATGATTCAAACAAGCCAATCAGTCATTCCTAGAAAATAAAACGAAGTTTTCAAATGCTCAAATGTAAGTTCACCTTTAAGAATCGGAAAGTTCCTTGAAATAACGTTAGCTTAGTATTGAGCCATGACAGCAAAAATATTTAAAAACCACCACTGGGTATTACCTGCCATTCGTTCCCCCAGTAAGATATTCTTTCAGCTCAAAAAATTCACCATCATTAGGGGCGTAGTATTATGGTATACGAAAAATCTTTTGCCAGAGTTCCAGCGAAGATATTTGTTGAATTCCATGGTTGATATGGTATATAATTTTTACCCAAATTTCTACATGACGTGGTGTATATTGAATACAATATGGCTTTTTTGGTTTGAGTCACAGTTTTTGTAGGTAAACTTCTACAAAACAATTAAATGACGTCTGAAAAATGTTCATGGAAATTACAAAAATGCGGCACTATCAAAATAATGTAATACATGTATTTTGATAGTCCGAGCCTACAGGGGCGTGGTTGTTAAAAATAACGTTTAAGAATCTTTGGTGGAAAAGGGTCAAAATTAAAGACTTCTTCACACTTACTTAGCACTCCTGCCACGCACACACATAAATTGAGTTTTTTAAGGGTTGCAGCAACTTTTACCACGCCTTCCAACAATAGACTAAGATACTAAGAGTGTTATACACGATGTTTTATTTTTAAACCTATGGAAAATACGAGTTAATACACATTTGTAGGCATTTTAATTATAGAACGAAATCAACATGCAACGTTTTCACAATACAATCACAGGGTGTTAAGGAACGTATTTGACTTACTTTAACTTTTTTTTTTTTTTACAGTTAATACCGCACAAGAGTCCCAACTGCTCCCGTCTGGAGCCAGTGCGACTATGGCATCCCCAATCGGGGTATGTTGTGAGGCTGAAGGTAGTGGGGAGGGGAAGGAGATAGGGAAGAGGAAGGTGGGGAAGTACCTGGCTATTCAGATCTGGTCACTAAACACGGCTAAAGCCATTTCAAGCAACGTTTCAATTCTGAATGGTGGTCTTACACCAGGGCGATACTGATAGTATCTTCCACTCTGGAACGTGCCGCAAATATACTATATATTATTTTAAATGAATAAATTGTGAAATAACACAAATTAATCAAATAAAATTTATTTGCGCACGCCGGGTTCGAACCCGCGACCTTCGGATTGTGAGTCGAGAGTCTTGCCTCGGGACCACGGAGGCCGTCAATTAACTAATGATACCTGGCATTATTTGAAAAAAAAATTGGTCTCCGGTGACAGTTTTAAGATTTTTCTTGTTTCTATTTTCAACTAAAAAAATAAAAACAATCTCTTTGTTTTGAACAGGTATTGAATGGTGAGGGGCACGGGGTGAGGAGTTGGCCGGTTTTTCGGCTGATGTCATGTGAAAGGCTGTAATGTCATGTGAAAGAAAAAATGTTTGATTTGGATGAAAAAAATTTTTTTTAAAAAGACTACAAGAAAGCCACCGGAGACCAAAATTACATTTAAATTTTAAAAAAATTACTCCAAAAAACATCAAAATAACATCAGGAATTAAAACGGTTAAAATAAGTCAAGTACGTCCCTTAACACCCTGTATAATTAATGATACACACGACAGATATCAGATAATGTCCGCCAGCTTAAACTGTAGAAAATCTGTACCAAAATATGCCACGTCTATTTTCACACGAATTCATATTATAAAAAAACGTCCTGTGTGGAAACTGGACAAAAAAAAACATTTTTAAGGTCCATTACGCATTGAATTCCCGTCAATGCATCGCGGGTTAAATTCTGTGCTGTCATCCTCTCCCATTGAAGACCAAATATTTTCCATGAATGATTTAGTGGGCGAAAATGATATATTTTCAGGATTTAGGAAATCTGGGGATATTTGAATAGTATTTATAATCCACTGGAAAAAAAAGTCTAAAAAAAATGTTAAAAGAAAAGCACGTTCTTAAAAATATCGCATAACTCCTCCATAATATTCTCATTGAAAATAAATTCATAATATTCTCGTGTTCTCTTCCAGAAAAAAATAAGGCACGTTCTTGAAAATCTCATGATATGCTCACAGTATAAACCACGCTACGCGAGTGGTTCACTCGATAACCGACCTACATTTCCGAGTTAATGATTCTCCCGAGCTATTTGCAGACAACGTTATAATCAAAAGTTTCCGACGCGCCGAGTTCTGAACATGCCGTGTCGCGCATATACCCCGTCCCTAGACGCGGAATTTTTTTATGAAATATTCCCTTTTCCTGTTGTTCCTTTTCCATGACATGTACGTTGTTCATCCTACATGGTTTGTAACGAGGCTAATGAACATACGAGTATGAAGAATGAAAAAAATTTTTTTTTGGGAAGTTACGATTTTTTTTAAGAAGAATATGATGTTCATTAATGTGTTGTTGCATAGGTTACTTACAAAACCTAACTCACTCGTTATAATTTTCTGAGCTTTATTTAATTTGAAAAACACCAAAATACTCTGCACCATTCGGAATGGAGAAACTAGTCTTTTAAATTAAGAAAAACCAAATGCCAATTTTTTTTAAATATGAAATTAATTTTAATAAAACGTACATAATTATGAAACTGGAAATCTAAAAATAGATGGCTGCATATTTTAAAAACAGAGTCGGAGAACTACTTAGTGTATAAAGGACTACAATATGTGATGAAATGCCTACAAGTCTGAAGAATGAAATTATTTAAAAAAAGTTTTTTTGCTCACTAACTGTAAAAATATAATTTCATAAAAATGAAATGTATGTGCATTTTAATTTATGTATTTATATATTTTTTTTAATGTTAAGTAAGGAAAATTAAACACGTTAGTTAAAACAATGACGTTATACATCTAGACTCGACATTGTCTCACAAACTCAAAATGAAATGTGGCAAGTACGGAACACTTTTCTGTTTCCAGTAAATTCTTTATTGTTGTTAATGTATGACAAAGAAACGTTTAAATAATTTGTGCGTACAGACAAAATGAACGATAAAAATCGGGCGGCGTTTTCGTATTTAAGAGGAATATAAACGCTAGAAATATTTCGATTCTCATGCCTACAAAATTTAAAATCGTGCGACGTATTTGCACGGGGCAGTAAGCAAAAAAGGGGTTGTTATTTATTTTGTGAATAATTTTATAATAATGAAAAATAGTAAGAACATACAAACCCTCAAAAATAGTCTTAGCCATAGAGGGGTATTTTTTAAAAATTGTTTCTTATATTACTTCATAGTATAGTCATGAAAAAACATTTTATTATTATTAGTTTACGCTTATATTTTTTTGTTATGTAAATAATAATTTTATTGTTATTCCAAAACATAGAAAATCTAGTAAAAGCTTCAATTTATCCGTAGCATTTTTTTGATGTTCCTACTGTAAACTGATTCGTCGTAAATATGAATCTAAATAGGATTTCACGTTTAGCTTCATCTTAAAATTCAAAAGTTTCGTCAAATATTGCCTCAAGGCCGACTAAAATAGGAAGCCTAGGCACTAGTTGAATTTTGAGGTGTCAAGTTTGCAAACTATAATGAACAACGATAGTTTTCGAATGGCGTCGATTGTTATTTTATTTGTTTTTACTGCCGATTTGTATGATGTTTTACGGCAAGCATATAAATAAACAGAGTTAATTACATAATTTTCAGCAGTAACGCTTACTTAACGATTGCACTGACTGTTTTCCACAGTAAATTTTACTTAGAGATGGCACTGACTTCGTAATTTGGCTTTTGCGCATCCAGCAGTTGCCCTGAATTCTCTAGTGACGCATAAAATCTTCGGGCGGAAAGCAACTGTATTATGTATGATAATTGATAATAATAAGTAATTTGCGCGTATTTACCAATGATATGTTATTTCTTGGCTTTTACTAGTATTAGCCGGTAATGGAAACATTTTTTCATCATACACGAGGGCATTTTGGCACTTTTTAATGCAATTTACTTACTAGTAGGACACGATTTTCGTGACGCGTGGCAGATGAGTACTAAAACTACGAAAGACAAATACAATTGCCTTGGTTTTGGCTTGCCACTTTTGAGATTTCTACTACGCGTTTATAGATTATGTATAACTCAGTTGAGTTAAAAACGATTTTCTTTTATCGCCAAGGATAATCTAAAATTAAAAAGAGGAAGTTACGTGACAAAATTTGATAGATTTGTTTTGCTGTTCACAAGATATCTAATGATAACAAAAAAATATCTAAAGACACACATTCCAGATACTGGACATAAAGAAAATTTATACTAGATTCTGCACAAAATTTTAATAAACGTGTAACGGTGCCTCATAATTTAAAAAAAAATGGGAAAATATTTATTTTTCATCATAATTTTGTAAGGTGTGCTGTGTGCTTAGCAACTACCGTACAGTATAACTCGTTCTAAAATAGATTTCAAGCAATACGTTTAATTTAACTAATAATAGCCATAACCTGTTTTCCCACAACTCATTTAGTAAATTGTGGTAATCCTAAAAAAAATACTTTTAACGCCACCATTTCCTCAATTATTACTCATACCATAAATTCGTAACATTTTCTATTTCCAAAGGCTGTATTTTCCTGCCAATAATCCACCAATCAAATCCAATTCGGCTGCTTTTGTTTGGTACACCTTAAAAAATGGAACGTATTGAAAAATAAAGGATAATCTCCAGGGAAAGTACCTACTTCAATTTCGTTCCAAAATGAAGTCTAGATTTAGGCCAAGAACCCATCAACTTTTATTCTACTTTTATACTACTTTTAATATACTTTTTTTAGCTACAAAATACTGCTGACCTTAGGCACTTAAATTTGAAATATCGATAAGTGATAAATACGAACGCGAAACGGAGAAAGATTGTTGTTTTTAACCCCGGGAATGGCAAGGCATGAAAGTAGTTGCGAAAATGCGTTCACATATTTCAAATTTATTGTGCCGCGCGCACCATGGTCTAGTAAAATCAATCAAAGCAAAATGTTATGAGAGGAAAATTTCGTATTTTTTCTGTTGCCTTATTTTGACACGAAAAATAACTTAACGGTCTGAGTAATGACGGATTTAACATGAGTAATTTGGTATTATGAATCTCACTTCGGCGTTGTCTATATTATATATTAGAGAGCTGGTCTTTGGAATGAAAGTTTATAATTTAAATTTAAACTCAATACAACATCGAAAAAACCATCATTAATAGTTT
This sequence comes from Glyphotaelius pellucidus, assembly GCA_936435175.1. Taxonomy (NCBI): domain Eukaryota; kingdom Metazoa; phylum Arthropoda; class Insecta; order Trichoptera; family Limnephilidae; genus Glyphotaelius; species Glyphotaelius pellucidus. Next base: position 18,985,065 of record OW386545.1, read on the forward strand.
TTTATGATTTACCGCAGAAAACTTTTACGTAAATCGGTCGAAAGAGTCACTTCAGCAGATTATTAATGTTTTGGATGTTTTCGAAAATAGCAGTTTTGAAGATATACTTACCTAAATTTTCAAAAACGTAAACAAAAATAGCCGAATACTGCTTCCGTATGACGTCATTTTGGCTTTGGAGTCCTGACAGTTCGGGAATTTAATTTATTACACTTTTCACTTGTTAACACAATGACACGACCAAATCTTGACGGCGTCATTATAATTTTTAACTTCGAATATAGGAACATGATATGACATTGTCAGAAGAAGCACCTAAATTAAGGTTACATTTATTTTTTATTCAAAAAATTAATAATAACACAATCACAATGGGTGGAAATTATTGATAGATAAAGCCATGATGCGAACTGCTTTTTTTCGTACAAGCTAGATATTAAAATACGGTTTTGAATTCGTCATGGAGTTTTGAGCAGATAGACTAAGGTTGAATAAATGTTTATTTTTTTTACGCCCATTGGTACTTATTGCTTACATTTTTTACATAAAGGCTAGTAATAAACCATAGATTGGGATGGTCCCTATCCCTATCTCATCTAGTGTTCACGTCAACCATTTGTGATGCACCTACCCTACCTAAGCTAAGGTATCTGCGTTACGACACCATTGTGATGTATCGTTCTATCATTTAAAGTATTTCAAGCAAACTCTTAGGTCACTCATATAAGGGGACCCTGTTCCTATATTTATTTGATCTACCTTCTACATTTTTCTAGTCTATTTGACCTACTCCCATCGTTCTCAACCCCTGTGATTTTCTTTCACACGTTAAACAAAAGTGTTGTTGAGTTTGTTTTACATTATATTTGGATTCAGCATTGTGTGTTCTTTTGTTTGTTAACTAACATTTACTTTTTTTATTTTTATTTTTATTTTAGTTTATTAGGGAAACAAACAGTTATGCATATTTTATGAAGGTTTTTTTTTACATGAGCTTCACACAGGAGGCCCTGAGGAAAATAATTTCCCTCAGGGCCTATGTCATCTTTGGGGATGCTGTGTGGAGGGTTTTTTTTAGGAAAGGGAGGAGAGGAGAGTTCTGGCAAGGAAAAGGGTTTAAGGGGTGGGTAGGAATCTGGGGTTTAGTGTGTCCTGGTCATCCACCTCCAAGACCTAGACAAACCTAACCCCATGAACCCGGGCACCCCTGTTAAATCACTAAACGTAGCGAATCACTTGGGGTGACCTATGGCAGAGGTGTTGGTTATCTAATAAAGGTCCCCGGGGCGGCGGTACTCATTCCCGCCTCCCAAATTGAGTTCCCTATGTGGTTTTCTGATTTTTCTTCAGATTTTCCATTCATCCATTTCCGCTTTTTGTCTTCATTTAAATAAATAAATTACTTTTATCTTAAATGTTTTATCTAAAATTTTCATCACATTAAATACGATAGCTTGCAGATAGGTATTTAATTTGTGTGTTTAGCGATTAGCTTGTATGAAATGAAATATTGTGTGACCAACGTAACGCCTGATTGGAAACTAGATGCATTTGTCAACCCAAATCAAAACACCATTATTATTTGCAGAATTATTTGATTATCATTTTATTGTACGTACCGCGTTAATAACCAGATTCCTTTTTATTGGTTGTAAGTAAAGAACTGCTTTATTTAATAGTCGAATCTCTACAAAAATTGAATGCTTGTAATAATGGGAGTTTGCTTTTTATTACTCACATTGTAACTCTAAGTGACCAGCTCAGGTACGGGGGCTCCATCGAGGCCAGAGTTAAGTTAGCCTCTCAGAAACTTGGCATACTGTACAGGGCACGCAGATACTTTAATAGTACACAACTGCTAGCCCTGTACAAATCGCAAGTGCGCCCCACGGTTGAATTTGGCAGCCACCTCTGGTCTGGTGCCCCAAAATACCTGAAAAAAACCCTTGACTCTGTGCAGAAACGGGCGGTCCGTTTGATAGATTCTCCTAATTTGACTAACGGATTGCAATCTTTAGAGCACAGGCGCCAGGTGGGAATGCTGTCCTTGTTCTACCGGTATTACAATGGAAGATGCTCCGAGGAACTAGCGTCATTGATCCCCTCGGCACCGGTGCATAGTCGGGAAACACGCCAAAACGCGCGCTCAACATTTGTACACGGTTGACATTAGTCACATGAGAACGGGTCGTTTCTACGACTCGTTCTTGAGTTCAACAGCTCGGCTGTGGAACGATTTGCCGGCCTCTGTGTTTCCTCCCTCCTACAATATGGGTCTCTTCAAGAACCATGTTCACTCCTTCCTCTCCTCAAAAACACCCTCCACACAGCATCCTCAAAGATGACATAGGCCCTGAGGGAAATTATTTTTTCCTCAGGGCCTCCTGTGTGGAGTTAATGTAAAAAAAAAAAAAATTTAAATTTTACTAATAAAATAAGAATTACTTACTAATAAAAACATTTTCAAACCGTTTTTTACGTGAGCTCCACATAGGAGGCCCTGAAGAAAATAATTTCCCTCTGGGCTTATGTCATCTTTGGGGATGCTGTGAGGAGGATTTTTTAAGGAAAAGGAGAGGAGAGTTCTGGGAAGGAAAGGGGTTTAGGGGTGGGTAGGAATCTGGGGTTCAGTGTGTCCTGGTCATCCGCCTTCAAGACTTAGACAAACCTCACGCCATGAACCCGAGCACCCCTGCTAAATCACCAAACGTAGCGAACCACTTGGGGTGACCTATGGCAGAGGTGTTATATAAATAACTAAATTCGTTACCCACGGATGTAAGTTATTTATATTTAATATCAATAAAAACACTATCTTTCCTTTAACATATTTTACGTAAAAAGGTGCGAAAATTTTATAAAACGTTTTCCAACTAAATTTTAAAGTTGGATTTTATTTTTGTTGAGATGAATTAATAACGGAGTAATTCGATTAGAAACATTGAAATTTTAGTAATATGTCAAATTTAAAAACCCGGAAAGATCAAATTTCTAGGCCTGCAGGGGGAATTTGACCCAGGTTCGTCCGATACGGCGGGCCACACGCCTTACATTTTCAAATTTAATAAACCCGGAAATATCAAATTTCTAGGCCTGCAAGGGGAATTCGACCTAGGTTCGTTCAATACGACCGGCCGCATGCCTTATATTTGTGTACACGCTTTCTTCACTTACGTCATTAATGAAAAATTGCTGATATAATTACTGAAATAAGTTGAGTTGCGCCATGAATTGAGTTTCCAACTAGTTTTTGGTTTCTCCGTGAGCGAATTTGATTTCTCCATGATCTGTCCAAATCATCGGGATCGCGGGTCGCATACTTGTGTTCATGCCTTCTTCACGTACACATACGTCGTTAAGATTCCGACTTTATTTTATAGTATTGTGATGCCTTAAAACAAAAAGCTTTTAGAGAAGCTATTTTCAAATACGTCTTCCGATAATTTTAACAAAGTTGATTTTTTGTAGTGAATACCTTTCTCGGGCATTAATTAGTTTTAACCGGTACATCCACATTCATTTTGTTTATGCTAGGTTATTTAATTTATGTGCGACCTCTATTGTAGAGTAGTATTCTCCTTGGTTACATGTTCAGTGGTTGCGAGTTAAAGATTCGGGTTTAAAAGTAAAAGTATTTTTTCGCAGATATTCAATTTCAGCCGCGTATTTCCGATTTTTTGCGCGTGAAAGAAATACCAGAGCCAATATTAATACTGAAAACTTTATTTTAAATTACAAAAGTAGCTTTACTTTACAAACTGCTTGTAATAACAGTCTCGTCTTCAAATCGTCTTACTTATACAAAGCTAATTTTACACTTACGTGGAAACATTCAAAATAATATTATTCTTTGAATAAATAAAATAAATAATATTTAATTAAAAAAAAAACACAGTATTAGCGAAACTCAATAAAAAATCTGGAAACAGACAAATCAGGAAAAGATATTTGCACCTCTGGGACACAAAACAGAGGTGCATATATATATATTTTTCTGATTTTTCTGTTTCCATATTTTTGATTGAGTTTCGATAATATTGTCTTCATTTAATTAAATATTACATTTTGAGGTTTTACTTGTTAAGTTAAAAAAAAAGAAAAAATTATGCATTTATTATTTCTACGTTTATCAAACCTGACTTAAAGGTGCAAGAGTCTGGAATATTTAAAAGCTCATCAGATAATAATATGAGAGCAGTAGGTAACATTTACCGAAATTATTTAGCAATTTGGAATGCCTACATTAAACGTCCACGTTCGCTGTAAATGCGCAAAACGCGAAGATTAATGATTCCCTGTATACCATGAGCAAGTAAACACCTACCTTTTGCCTAATAACTGGTAAATGGAGCACCTCGGTACCCACTACTATTTGAATTTAGTCAAACATAATGGGAGAAAGCAGTTATGTAACTGCTATGCAGGTACATAACTGAAAAAGCCTATAAAAAAACCTAAAAAACCCCCACAACAACTATGTTTGCGTGTATGTACATGCAATGGGGGTTTATCTATAAATAAAAAATAACGATTCAAAACTTGCAAATGAAATTTTATTATAATAAAATGTAATTGTTATTCTGATATCAAGTTCTGTTTTTGTACAACTAGATTTTCAATTTAAAAAAAAAAAGTGACACTGAAAAAAAAAACAGACACTGAAAAAATAAATCTACAGAAATGTGATGTGTGGGCAAATTTAGCACAACCTTTTATTTAAAAAAAATGTTTTTCTCTTTAGAAATTTAAGAAAAAATATTTATTTTTTACAATAAACTTTTGCTCCGAAATTCAAGAAAAGCATAATTAATTTTCGTTATTTGTTTTTGATTAATTAAATACATTTCATTAGCGTTGAGATTCGCTTTAACTGGCGCGTAGGTCAGCGCGATTACCTACCTATTTAAAAATATATTCAAAATATGCTTGTCGTCGTCTATGATTCTAGTATGATTAAAAACACGAATTTATTTCTATGTAATGTCCGTAACAATTTGAAGAAGCACAGTTTCTCAAGGTCTGTGATTTTCCCTCCTTGAATGTCGCTTTTCTAACAGTTGTTCTTTACCGAAATGGTGATCGCAAAGTACCCAACGCCGAAAACATAACATTGATGTTTTTTTATTTCTCTAAACTCTTTTACAATATTTCTAAGACCCACCTCATTTTTAAATCGGCCGTCTTTTTCTCTAATCAACATTTTTTTTCCAAACAATATTGAACGCATTTACAATGTGGCAGTTAATAAAATTACACTCCGGTTCCAAAGTAATTTGTGGTCTATTGTTACTTTACCATCTTCATTCGAAACCAACAGTTCTCCGTAAATCGCAAGTCCTTCTCATTTGTGGTTACCCTTTGTTACTCAGTTTCTCTCTCCTGAGGCTTTTGAATTACGTTTGAATTCCACCTGTCATCCGATAGCCGTTCCACAGTTTCCACATGCCTGGCATTGTTCCACTTAAGCGTAGAGTTTGCTTAAGAAATGTCGACAATCCACCCTAATGTCTTGTTTCTAAATAACGCTTCTTAATTTTCTTTTCTTAGGGATACAGAGAGACTGAAGATGAGTCGGTCACGTACGTCGGTCGCGTATGAACACATGAAGGTGAATAAATGGGGAGCAGTAGTGCAACGCTGACTGTAAGCCGCGCGCGAGTCGCCACGCGCCTTATACCAGGACCATCGGTCCATCTCAACAACGCTACATGCCGTCGATCGACCATATGTGGCGCTGATGGCGCGAACTGATTGGAGTACATATGTACAGTCTTATAAAATGAATATTGATAAAGCGGGTTGTTGCTGAGGTACATCATCGTCCTCCTCGTTGGGACTTATCTGGTAATTTATACGAAGATCGGAATGCTAAGTCAAAGTGTGTGAAAATGTAGGCTTGAAGTGTGTGAGGCATTGTTTCCAATTTTTGGTGAATACGATAATATTAAAAACGGCCTAATTCATTGAATACGACTGTACTCGGATGACATCGGCGCGTCACTAAGGCAAGATCCCGTAACTAATCAGTGACCGACGTGACGGTGCTCGACGTATAATGATGTCATTGGGTAGATAAAGTAATTGAAGTGAAGCACCGTTGTGATTTGAAATTCGATAACTAAAAAGAAACGAACTTATATAAGATGGGCGCGATGTTGGCACCACCTTACGTGGGTTAGAGTGGAGCTGAATGTTCACTCTATATGAGCTATGGCTGTGGATCCCGATTTAGTTTTTTTTCCTGAATCAAAATAGCAAGGTAATTCCACAAGGGTTCTTACGATAGATTGGCGATCTTGCCCGGATTGGGATCCCTTGTGGTCGATTCGGTCAGTCAGTTTTCTTACGATTTAGATGAATAACGGCGGTATTTTCACTTTGCGAGTCGATTAGCTTGTCACGATAAAAACGATAAGATGTTGACAGAAGCGTTACGATGGGAAGGCTAAACACTTTTCGGCTCCTTGACCATTGTGAGAATTCAACCAATAAGTTTGAATTCTGGCCTTGCCGTGTAAAACAGAATAAACCTAACGAGATCCAATTCAGTGTTACAAAACACAAACAGATACATTTATAGAATTTATCCTGCAAGAGAATGAAATAAAATGAAACCTTATCTACCGCGTATGAACTTTACTCGATTTTTTGTTTATTTTACTAACCTTAGGTTGGTCATTTACTTCTTTTGAAAAGCAATGATCCTGAGAGATATTTATTCTTGTAAATACTTTCTCCTTCACAAATAATAGAATTGAGTTTTCCCGTTGTTTATCACGGTTCTGCGCTAGAATATAAAAATATGACAATATTTATCAAATAATTGCCAATGTATTTATCTTTGTTTCAGCACACAGAAGAATGCGATCAGTGACGAACTACTTTCTAGTGAATCTCAGTGTGGCGGATTTACTCATGGCCGTGCTGAACTGTTTGTTCAACTTCATTTACATGTTACACAGGTAAGAATAAATTGTTTTGCATTACGGCTGAAAAACTTTAAATATTAATAAAATTAAATTTTACCGACTGGTATCCCTGAGAGTCGCTCTCCGGTCCAGTGCATGATATTGCAAATTCATTCCGGTTCCCGCGTCCGCTCAGTTCGGCTGTTTTATATTCCCTCTCGTGTCACCCTCTAGTTCTTACGATTTTAATTTTGTGTCAAGTTTATTACAAAATATAACGTTACTTGTAATTATATTTGACCGGCATAATCACGAGTTCTTGTTGGCAAATTTCCCCTGCACACGCATCTTAGTTTACAGTGCTCGGAAAGGCTGTAAGCTGCAAATCCAAATCAGGATAAAAATACATAATTCACCACCATTTCCAAAATATCACTTTCAAAAAGAAATTACGATGACATATGTATTCAATGTAAGGGGCTAGGCAATCCCATTGCTGCTGGATACTTTTTTTCTGCAGTCGGCAAAACAAGAGAAAAATTTAATATTAAGAATAAAAAGCCAATTTAATTAACAAAAAGAAAAAATAAACATTTGTTTATACATTTTATTTACCTATTTTTAATGTATCTATACTTCACAAAACATTCCAAAAAGGCAAGGACAGTGCGTGGGTAATAACTTGGAATAGTTAAATGCAACACACTTAAATTTAATTATTACAATTTGGGAGATGGATATGTGTGTATATGATGGATAGGGGCGATAACCGCCCGGAAACCATTTATTGGATAACCAACAGCTCTGCCAAAGCTTACCCCAAGTGGTTTTCTACGTTTGGTGACTTAGCAGTAGTTTCCGGGTTCATGGGGGTGAGGTTAGTCGGGATCCTGGCCGCAGATGCGTCTGCCCACCTACTCGATCGGGAGAGACTGGTCGTGGAAGACTTTTTGACCTCTCCTTCAGGAATCTCTCTCCCTCTTCAGGACTCTCTTGAAATATCGCCTTGCACCGCAGTGGAAGGATAGATTCATATATCCGTTGCTTCTGGACACCCTGACCCCCAGATTTCTACCCACCCATATTAATCCTTCCCAGTACTTCATCTCATTCCTTTACTCCTGTGTGGAGCGAATGTTAAAAAAAAGGTTTGTTTATATTATATCGTAGACACATCGTTAACACATTTTTAAATACAAGAATTTAGACTGTAGTTAGTTACAGCACAAAAGATTGACAGATTCTTATTCAGGTTTTTACAAATATTTGTTGTATGTGACAAATGACAATATGTTCATACAAAAGGGATCGAAATGAAAATTTTGTCTCCTTCATCAGAATGAATCTTCCTAACAGGACCTCTTTAATATGCTTGGTGTAACTATAAATGACCAGCTCAAGTTTGGGGGTTCCATCGACGCGGTTAGCTTCCCAAAAAGTAGGCGTACTGTATCTACACAGGGCCCGCAGGCAAAAGTACACAACTGCTAACCCTTTACAAATCTCAAGTGCGCACCGCGGTTGAATGTGGTAGTCTGGAACTCCAAAATACCTAAAAAAAAACCCTCTGTGCAGAAACGGGTGATCTGTTTAATAGATTCTCCTACCTTTACAAACGGATTGCAATCTTTATAGCACAACCGTCGTGTGGGAATGCTATACTTGTTCTTTCGGTATTTCAATGGAAGATGCTCCGAGGAACTGGCGTCATTGATCCCTTCGGCATAGTCGCAAACACGCCAAATGCGCGCCCAACATATGTATACGGTTGACATTTGTCACATGTGAACGGGTCGCTTCTTCGATGCATTCTTGAGTTGAACAGCTCGGCTTGGAATGATTTGCAGCCTCTGTGTTTCCTCCTTCCAAGAACATGGGTCTGTTCAAGACCAATGTTCACTTCTTTCTTTCCTCAAGAAGGCCTTCCACACAGCATCTGAGGTCCTAAGAGAAATCATTTTCCTCAGGGTCTCCTGTGTGGAGTTAATGTAAAAAAATACCATTACGAGTACATTTTATAGGTTTATGTAGTAAATTTAAAAAAATTGGAGCAATGGTAAAAGCATGTCTAGTTTTATAGAGATGCATTAAGTGCATCATTATTTGTTCAATTATTTGTTGCTTAAGTGATTTTCGTTTTTGGAAATAGTACATTCCGGGAAAATATATATTTTAGGCAATAGCGATATTAATCATTTCTTATATCTAGGAGTTTCTTAGAATAATGTTAAAAAAGTAAGACCTAATTTCGCCCCCTGACCACAATGCGCACCACACAGTTAGTTTTTGGGCAAACAACGGTGTATCGTGTGAGAGGTGAAATTTTCCTCACCTCATATGCGGCAGTGTGGTTTATTTGCATATTCAGGAATCAGAGATGTGCGTCATCAGAGAAGAAAATTTTCTTTGAAAAATCAGCATTAACTTCCTGCTGTTCTAACACCCATAATTCAACAATTTCAGATCGTTGATCCATGGTCAAACTATCCATTTTTTAAAAGTTTGTATTAAAGAAACATTGTGTTAAATACGTGTTACATAGCTGTATAATTTAAAGGGTTGCCAATAGGTAGAGGAAACCAGATTTGGTTCACACAAACGACGCCATAGCTTTCCCGGTTGAAGTCTCGACTATTAGATTACGTTCAAAGGTACCATCGTAATTTATTTTTGAGGTATTACGCCGTGATACGATTCCTCTGTTTTCGGCTAACGTTTCAGATAGCATTACCTTATCCATCTTCAAGGATGTGTAATCAAAGGTTATGTTTATTTGATAAAATTTAAAATGGTTTTTCACAATCCTCAATTACACTCCTGCTCTGATGATGAACGCTGTTATGCTGTTCGAAACGTTGGTTAAAGAAGGAGTTTGCGCAACACAGCCTCAAACGCAATACCTCAACGATAAATTATGATAAATCTCTAATAAACTTATCTATGTACATACAAATCAAAACGTGTTTGGGGATTAGTGAGATGTCTGTCTATGTATTGTTATTTTAAGCATAGGAAATGTTTGAAACTTTCAAAATACCCTCTTTAAGCCTCCGCGAAGGTTTCTGGATAATTACAACCACACAAAAATTATCTGAAAAGTTTTTTAATTATCACAAAAATTCTTGCGAAACTGTCAAAAATTTGAGAATTACATATTGCAAAACAATGATTGTTCAATCAAAATTCAGTTTTCAAAACTCTTAATTAACTTAATCCTTGAAACTAATTAATTAATCTGAAGTACTTACATAATGATTTGAATCGAATCAAAAATTATAGATATTTAAATAGTTACCTATGTTAGGTACCAAATTTGGTTGTTTGTTCTTATAATATTTGATTCTTCTTATAATATACAATAATGAATATTCGTTATATATGAAAAATGAAAATTTTACTTAAAAAACTGTAATGGGTGGCACGCGAGTTGTTTAAAAACTGAATGTACTGGGACTGAAAATATGGATCGCGAAAGGGGGGTTGGCGGGACGGAGGAGAGGTAGAGGAGAGATGGAAGGCGGGGATGGTGGAAAGGGAACGTGGGAGGGGAAGGGGACGCGGGAAGGGAACTGAGATGCACGGGAAGGACATGCAGGGAGAAACAACGTATTTCTTTGAATATTGCATCGCAACGCATGCCGGGAATCAGCTAGTAAATACATAAACTTCAGTTTAGAATTTTAAGACTGAAGTTATATTACGTCAAAACGTAAACGCTAAATTCAAATACCTACTAAAGCACAGCTCCAATATGACCTGCCTCTACTGAATCACTTACCCACATATTAATAGAATCCTTATCCCTTTGGTTATTAATAGAAGCCTACACGCATCGGGCTGGACATTAACTGAGTGGCTCTACATGGAAAACAGGCCAATTCGCTCGAGGACTTTATCAAGCGCCTCGGGTAGTACTGCTTTTAATTCAAATTCTGGTCCAAATATAGTAACCAAGACTTACGACGGTAGTTATTAAGTTTTCAACTTTGGGGTACTAGTATTTTAAAATTTCCTTTCACTATCTATTTCTTTTTCTGTGTTTTTACTAGGTCAAGGTAGATTTTTATGTTGAGAGAGGGTTGGCTTAATTTGTTGTGTCAGTCAATAGCGTTAATCCATGTTCTAAAAACATTTTCCGTAACACATTTTAAAATCTTTACAATCCAAAGGGAAAATACTTCAAACATAGATAATGGCGTCGTTATGCACAGTTTAATTAAATGAAAACAATTTATTATTATGTTTTTTACGAACTAATTGTATTTCATCTTTAAAAATATGTCTTCATCCTTTTTTTCATTTATTTCTTTTATATATTTAATAATATTATTATTCAATTTATAAAAACAGTTTAGTTATAAACGAGTTCTGCTATGTAATAATTTTTATGCGTGACAGCTGTTTCACCTTCTGAAGGCATTTTCAAACAGTTTGAATATAAAAAAGAAATTATAATTAAAATGGTGTTCTACAAATTAAACTTGATGACAACAAAAAAAAATAGAAAAAAAATGTTTTAATCCTTTTTATTTAACTTGAACATCTTAATTTTATTTAACATTTATTTAACTTTAAGTCCAATAAAAGAGAATAAAAATCCCATTAAACTACTTCTAACAATATCAACTAAAAACAGACCATGAGAAATAATAGAAATAATGATAGTTCATTAACAAAGTTAAAAAATGACGTAGAGATCGGATTACATCGGGAAGAAAATGTCTTAATGTAAATTATATGAAAACACATAACTTTGTGTAAACCACTATTTACAATAATATTAAATAGTGGTTTACACAAAGTTATTTGTTTTCATTAAATTAAATAATGATGCCACAAAGTGAATTTGCGAATTTTGAAGAAAAAAATTATAATTAAGCTTGCAAGACAGTCCAAAAATGCAACACAATACAAAAGTCAACAATTCACGAAATTCGCCTCAGAACAGGGAATCCTAGTGAGGAGGACTGTGAAAAAAAAAACTTTATAATACCTTAATATAATACAATTTATGAATACACTATGCAAAAATTTTGCTAAAGATACTAATAAAAAAAAAAAAAAAATTCTGAAAAATGTAAAATAGAGATAATAACCACAATTATGATGTATAACATATAATTGGAATCTGTAACTTGTAGCTAATTAAGCTGACAATTAATTTATCTCAATACATTCCCAAATACACTGTATTACCAAGCCAACTTCGATTAAAGGTTTAAATAGCTTTGATTTAGTTCATTTATCAAGTTACGTAAAGTTGTTCGACGTTTGCACACGGAAGTATCGACACCATCGACCAACAAATTATACAACGACTGACGCTCTAAGCAATTTAAGTAACTTTCCGGAAACTTTAAACTTTCGCGCTAATAGTGTTTAGATTGTACGTCCAATTTACCTATTTATCGTGATTTTGTGATTGAAAAAAACATTTCTACTGCTAAATTAATGAAAAGTATTATAGAGAAACTAAGACAAGAATCGACAAAATGTATATAATTTTCTTTTCTAACATGTTCAAATCGTATCTCAAATAATCCTTAAGTGAATATTGATATTTATTTATTTCTAGAAAAAATATTCAATGAATTTTAGCGTATGGCAATTCAATAAACCATAAAGGTTTTAAAGATTGACGCTAATTTTTTTAAAAGTCTTTGATTAGATAAATCATGTTTTCTTAGTACAGAGATCAATGGTTCATATGTTTAGCATAGATTCTTTTTAAATCATTTAATTTTAAATTTATTTTCACGAAACGATTTTCCCTTGTTAAATAATGTTAAAAACTTTACATTAATGTCAATTATATCAGTTTGACGGCCTCCTTGGTCCCGAGGTAAGACTTTCAAATTCAATTCTCAATTAATTAATTAAAAGATTTATAAAAGTATATTTGCGGCATGTTCCAGAGTGAAACATTCTCTCAGTTTCACCATGGTGTAAGACCACCATTCAGTGTTGAAATGTTGCTTGAAATGGCTTTTAGCCTTGTTTGGTGATCAGATCCGAATAGCCAGGTACTTTCCCACGTTCCTCTCCCCCATCTCCTTCCCCTCCCACTACCTTTAGCTTCACAACATACCTCATAGTCTTACTGGCTCCAGACGGGAGCAATTGCGGAATATCATACAAAATTTAAAAAAATGTTTTTCCAAAGTTCGTAAGCTAGACATTTTCTTGCAGTGCTTATTACATTTTTTTTGTATGCATAGTTGCATAATTATGTTGGTCCTTACCTTATATATTTTTAGATATTTATCAAAAAAAATTATAAATATCACAAATTAATCAGAAAACGTGTATGCAGAAAATATGTTAAAAGCAATTGTAAAGAGTCGTTTTATTTTGAGAACAATTACAATAATTAGGTAAAAAAAAACTCTCACATTGCCGCAGTCAAAACGCCAGTCATTGTGAACCACCTCTCCGAGGAGTTTTACCTACCGAAAAGACGCAAATAACGCCGTTTTATTTGTTGTAAAGAAAAGTAAATTTTACATCATTTTTTAAATGATTCCCACTTCACAAGGCACATAAGAATCACAAAAAAAAAATCTAGAAAGTTTGCGGCATTAATTTCTGTCTCCTACATTAAAATCCACTTTTCCATGTGTATTTTGTACGAGTATATTCTAAAATAGAACAGAAATTTAGGAAAAAGAATTCTTGCCACCAAAGTTTTTTTTACATGGATTTCAAACTTTTACTTTGAATTTAAAAAAGGTGAAAAGGTTAACATGTGAAATAAAAATACAAAGAACGAAAAAAGTGAAATAAATATACAAGTAATGAATTCAAAATATTTTTGAGACACTCTTTTGAAAAGCGTGGTGCCTTGGCACTCTTTTAGACCACATAAAAAAATATCTTAAAAGTCTGGTCAATTGAAACCGTCGAGGAATATTTTTGAAAATGTTATTTCGCATTAACTGGAAACAATTTTGGGAAATTGTATACTTGAGGCGTTGTAAAAAGTTGTGAGGTAACGATATCGGGAAAAGGTGCCTGTTTATTAAATATGGTAGCATAGCTAGAGCCCAATCAAGTCATATATTTTTTTATCGATTCTGAATGGTAACATCTCACCAAAGAAGCGAGAGTGAAAGATTCTCACTGAGTCGACGTTTCTTAATTAAATTCTCATAAATAATTAAGAAAAATATTGTATAAGTTCACAATTGTCAGTTTCAATTTCAGTGCAGACTTTTTAATTATTTTTTTTATTGTTTAAATTATAACATTATTACAGTAATAAACGCAAAACTCTGCCAATAATAAAATAGTGAAATCACATTTTCAAGGATTTCTACACCAATTTAGAGAGCTTGCTCTTGAGCTTGGTGTAGGAGTTTTTTTTCATAAATAATATAATATTGTGTACAATAAATATAATCTTGTACTAGAATCTTGTAACGCAAAAAATAATAATATAACATTTTATGAAGTTACAGCATTTTGATTGGTGATGTAACGGTTGTTAATTTTTGAAGAATAATTTGATCATTTTCTTGAATTTTACCAAATCAGTTATTATTTTTACTTCTTCGGAAATACTATTAAAATATTTTATGCCTTTGTAAATTTAAATATTTTTCATTAATTGTGTTGAAAATATAGATATTTGGATGTTATGTTTATGCCTTAATGATGAGTTTAGTTAAAATTTTTTGATTACATTTTCTTAAAATATTTGTAATATTCAATTTTTTTTATAGAGGTCTTCAATTTTTGGTACTTCGAAAATTTTAAACAATGTTGCTAAAGAAAATGTTGGTTGTTTTTTCAAAATTGCTTTAATAATAAGTTTTTTAAACATTTTTACAGGTATTATTATCTTACTTGTTTCCATATTAATGATTGGACTAATGCATAAATAAATAAACTTGATTAATCGGCGTTTGTTGAAATAATGTTTTTATACAGTTTTGTACAAAAACAATAAAGTAGATTCCATATTTTTTTTTGCTTCAGAGATGAATTTATTATATGTTTCATATTGCGTACCTCACAAGGTTTAATTTGTTCTGAGTACTTACTCTAAGAATCGCCTTGGTGAAAAAATCTTTTAATTTACAAGTTGGATTAATTTAATGTACAACAAGTTGTAAGTACATAAATCCATGTATTTATAGGCTGTTGCAGATTTTAACTAATTTGAACATTTTTGGTAAATCTTTGATAAAACATAAACTTAAACAGGCAGTTTTAAATAAATGTACTCTATTTTGGATCTGACCTGAAGAAAACGACTGGGTGGAGAGGCCAGAAAGGGGACATTTTAACCTTTCTAGCAGGAGTATATTGACTCATCGCCTTTCACGATAGTTCGAGAGACGGATTCAAACGTCGTCAATCCTGGATACCCTGACATCCATATTACTATCCACCTCTCATATCTTTTTCATTAAAAAGATCCACCACACAACATCCCGCAAAATGACATAGGCCCTGAGGGAAGATAATTTTCTTTAGGCCTGCCTCCCAAGCGGAGTAAATGTTTAAAAAGGTCCTGACAGTCCAACATCACCCCCAAAAAATACATAGGCCTGGACTGGGTGTTTTATTCCTTCTGGGCACTAAGTCTCTTCGAGACCCAAGTTCACTCATTTTTTTCATTAACTAAGTAAAATTTACAAAATTTTAAGAAACCCCCGACAAGAAAAAGGCTGATAACCTTGAAACGCCTGAACAGATTTTCATGAATTGTAGCTAAGAACCATTTCTATTACGTCAGCTTTCAAACAAAAAAAACTGCATCACAATCGGTCCATTCGTTTAGGAGCTACGATGCCACAGACAGACATATAGACAGACAGACAGACACACAGACACGTCACATATATAACACCGCTCCTTGCGTCGGGGGTTAAAAAGAGGCTTCATACAGCATCCCAAAAGATTACCTATGGAGGCCAATAGGGGCAAGAACTTTCTCAGATCAACCTCAAAGGATTCGATATAAAAAATAATAAATAGATTAAGTTTAAAGCAGTGATTACATTCCATATGGATGTGGGAATCACTCGCAAACATTTCATTTTACTTTTGTGTCCTAAATATTTTATACTGTGATCGAAACCCAATTCTACCTGACCTTTATCTTTCTCCATTCTGCCATTATTAAAGCAAATCTTTACGCTTGCAAACAATTTACCAGGCCCCAACAAAATGTCAGCCATTTCAGTCCTGCCCTTTGATTTTTAAATCGATTTTACAACACTTCATTCTCATCTTTGTGTCAGATAATTCGGGTACATCTTCATGGAAGGTGAGCCCAAAAACAATGTTTGATGGATCTTCTCTAGGCAAGATTATTGAGTGGAAGGATACAATGATAACATATAAAATGTCGAATGGACTTTCAACTAGAAGCTGAAAGTACAGTGCCTTTTCTGAAATGTTGTAGCATTCTGTTTTCAATGTTATATTATTATATTCCTGTAATACATAGATGAATGGAATAGTTTTTTTTGTGGAATTCTAAATCTGATACCATAATTATGTAATACTTTTTGCAAAAACCACAAGACCTTTTTTCAAATTTCTTTACGAATCCTATATCAAATTTAGAGGAGGGTTTGAATTATTAAGTGTAATATCTTTCTCTCTGAAATCCTTTGCAAGATATTTGTCTTTATTATTAGCACTGGACCGTATCTCAGTAAAATGTTATCTGATTAAAGGACTTTGGTCCTTTCAAATCACAGTGACTGTTAATTTTTATTACGCACAATACAAATACGGTTTAAGATTACACACTTCCTTACAACTCGCTAGCAAGATTTTGTCTGCCGAGCTCCCGTAATTAGAATGACTTGTCTGTCTCTGATCGGCTATCTTCGGCACACTTCGTAACTGACACCATCTGCGATCCAAACGTAGCATAAACAACAGAACAACGATAAAACCAATCATAACTAATGTTCCGATATGTTAGACTCTCCCCGTGCTAATCAAAGCTCCAACCTTTTTTCAATAAATATAAAATCTATCCCTCATCGAATTTATATTGCTCTAAAATATCTATTTCTATTTTTCAGGTATTTAAATTTATTTATTTATTTATTTATTCATTCATACACACCTTGAAGGCTTTTACAGAATCACATTATTTAAGTTACAAATGTTATTCATGAGTATAATTGTAAGCTTGAAGTATATAACATTATAAACTGTACTTTAAGGATACAAACAGGTTTAATATGTACATAGGTATGTAGTTTCGTTATCATTAAAATTGTACAAAGGAGTTAAAAATTTTACATAGTGTAATAATGGTAAAAAAGAAGAGTGCTTAAGATACTTTACAAGTAGTTATTGCGGAACGTGTAGGTATTTACTATGTTGATTTTAATATTAACTTGATCATGAATAAATTATTCGAAAGCAAGTTTTTCAAGAATTCAGCAAAATTAACGCAGCGATAAATAGTACCTACACAGAAAAAATAAATAAAAAATACATTAGTTGTAATATCTTGAAAAGTTATACAGATGAGTTCAACAAGTGTATATTGTGATAGTAAAAAAGTAAAAAATAGTACAAATTATGGTACAAAAAGTACAAGATAATATTAATACAAAAGAGAAAGAGGATAAAAAGGTAAGTACTAAGGTAATCTTTGTATACATAAGTATTAAATTTTGTTTTTATTGTGAACATGAAGAGACCATCGATTTTAATTTAATCATTAATATATTATTATTGCTAGGGCACCAAGATTTAAATAGAAATATAAGTCAATGTGAGTTAGTTATTATATTTATAACAATACATACGAGAGGATTGTTGTTAATTGTGTTCTTATTTGGCTACCTTTATTATTCACATATTTCATGTTTTGCGATAATTAATAATTTGATAAAGGTGCAATTGATTGATATTTATGGCTTTATTTTAAATATTCTAATAATTGCTCAAAAGTGATTTTAAATGGTGACCCGATAGTTGATCGCCGACAATCCCCCCCCCCCCACTAAATAAATAATTGAGAAGATTATTTTCAAATTTTCAAAAAAAAATACCTAATTAACTTTTTAATTGATTCTCATCCGTTGAAAACGATGCACTGTTCATGACCTCAAGTTTGTCTTCTTTTCCGAGATTACCTTTCCTAAAAAATATTGATTTTAGAAAAAAACTGACATCTCTGTATTAACGCGTAGTCTGCATTCCGTCAAATATTTACTAACAGCGTAAATATTATTCAATAAATCTCTCTCATGCTCGGCTTCTGAGAAAATACGCCGGGGAGGCTGTTAAAAATTCGTTCATTTCCTATACGGAATTAAATTACAGGCTATTAGAAATTCTTAAATTTTTTTTATTTACTGAACTGAATTAATCGAACTCTCTGCCCTTGAGATGATGCTAAGCGTAAAAATTTCCATAAAATTTCTCTCCACGCTAATTTCGGTACTCCCGACAACAATAATAAATAACAAGTCCTCAACTTGTTTTTGTATTCAAAGGTAAAAATCATTTTACCTGGGAACATGAATTTAATACCCGCAGATCCGATCGTGATGTAACAATTTATTATCACCAAATGAACGAAAATATGATCTGGCATTACGCAAAGTGGAGAACCCGAATCAATCACAGCTTTAAAATTACCATTATTAATGGTCCTGGTCATCCGCCTAGATAAATTATCTGCATTGATTTGAACAATATAAGCTATGATTGTCTACAGATAGCTCGAAAATTGGGTTTAGAGTTTTTTCTACAAAATGTCTGTAGATGACCCATTTTATTACAAGGTAATATTTAACATTTTTATATATACATTCTTTGGCTATGTGAATTGAATTCCCACATTTAGTGCACTTTTTATAACTAGAGAAAGACCTTGCATTGGACTATTTGACGAACTATCAAATTTCTGCACGTTGTTATTTGAAGTGTTCGATAGAGTGATTAAACGGAATTCCCGATTAAAATATTTGTATACGAAGTGATTCTGGATTATCTGGCGGTATTTGGTGTGGAATCATTAAAAAAACATTAGTTCTAGACAGAGAGAGAGAGAGAGAGAAATACAGATCTTAAAAAAAAACATTAGCTCCAGAGCCTACGCCACTTTTGAGGATGCTGTGTGAAGGGTCTTTTTGAGGAGAGGAAGGAGTGAACGTGGGTCTTGAAGAAATCCTTGTTGCAGGAGAGAGGAAAACACAGAGGCTGGCAGATCATTCCATAGCCGAACTGATTAACTAAAAATTTGGACGTGGTAAAAATGAACAATTGGTACAAAATGTGTTGTGAAGAGAAGAATACAACGGTGAGACATTCAGAGCCCTGGCCCCATGTGCTCGAGGAAATTGAGTACATAGAGATAAAGGCATTTTTTATTAACAAATTTAGTTTAAATTCACGTAAAAAAAATTGATATATGTAATCTTTGCGAATAACATCTCGTTTAAAAAAAATAACAATCTTTTGACTGAACACATTTGTCATTAAAATGTTCACTTTCGTTAAGTAAAAGGATGCTGATTGAAAATAGAATATAGGTACCCGACCTTTGTTTTGATTTGCTTTTTTGAAATTTTGATTCAAATCATATCTGAGAGCGAAAGTTCCTTCTATTTTCGAAGAATAGTAAATGTGTACAATTTATTTATTTATTTATTTATTTATTTATTTATTTATTTATTTATTTATTTATTTATTTATTTATTTATTTATTTATTTATTTATTTATTTATTTATTTATTTATTTATTTATTTATTTATTTATTTATTTATTTATTTATTTATTTATTTATTTATTTATTTATTTATTTATTTATTTATTTATTTATTTATTTATTTATTTATTTATTTATTTATTTATTTATTTATTTATTTATTTATTTATTTATTTATTTATTTATGTATTTATAAATAAACGCCCTTTTTCGGGGCTTTTACATATATAGCATAGAAAAAAAAAAACATTTTATTGTACATAACTGAACTGCCTCAATAACAATATTTTATATTTATTCAAAAATAAATTGAAGATGTCCACTGACTTGTTATAGTTGTTTCCCTCCATTAGTATTCTGGGCAAAGAGGAATACATATGGTAGTTAGTCCCAGAATTTTTGCACTGAAATAAATCCTGACTTCTAGTATTGCGAAGTGGAATTCGGAAGCTTATCAATTCAAGTAATACCGGACTATCAACTAAATCATTTAGAATTTTATATAAAAATACCAAGTCAGTGAAAATTCTTCTGTCCGACAATTTAAGCATATTCATTCGAATTTAAGCATATTCATTCGAATTTAAGCATATTCATTCGAATTTAAGCATATTCATTCGAATTTGTCGAATACAGCACACTACTAAGTAACCCAAACCGTATTATATTGTGCGAAAAGAAACGAAAATGTGTCAGGAAATGATTTAGCGAGTGCTTTAAAAAATTTCAGATTGCTTGGTTAATAATAATTTGACTGAATTAATAACAGGAAGTGTTCGTGCATTCCGAAAAATAAATATTATTTATATTAAATTTCCTTAAAGAATTTTCCCAATAACTTCAGTTACCATGAAACTCGAAACCAGGAGGAGTGGTCGGGTGGCCACTCTCGCAAAAAGAGGTTGATAGTGCTCACAGTGCCACTGAGAGAGTCATCTTCCTTCGTGGTCGTGTCCGTTCAGCCTCTTGAGAGTACTGAGCTATCGGTGAATAGAACACGTTATCACTTCTACATGCATTACACATCTACAAATGTACGTACTCAGTACTGCACATGAACACTACAATTTACGAATCTGCCCTGATGATGGACACTGTAATGCTATCCGATAGATTGTAGAAGGAGGATGAGCAGCATTGCGTAATACCCCAAGTTGTGTTTATTTTTTTTAACATTAAGAGGGAAGCATTTTATTTTATTTATTTATTTTTTTTTTTATTTTTTTATTTCTATTCTTGTACATACACTTTACAAATAATTACATAGTTTACATAGATAATAGGTTAGTAATAAGAAAAAAACATGTTAAAGATCCGTAACTGTATGTAAATAGGTTAGTCGTAGTGTTTTGTGAACACCTCACTAGGCGAACCTGTGCTGAGGTGTTCCCATGTTTGGGATTAAGTGCTATTCTGTCGACCTAAGTAGAAACACTGTATCCTCCTTGATATTGTCAAGAAGGGCACTGTGGGTCGACCCATGGCGGCAGTATCCTACACATAAATTAAAAAATTAGTTTCGGTGGGGATCTATATATACAGTTGTTCTTAGAATCTAGATTATGAGTAAGATAAATAATTGTCTTGATAAACGGTAGATATATTTTTCTATGGACCACGCGCCAATGGTATAATCACGGATATTGTGGTAATATTTTCGTCTCGAAACAAAGCTTATTTAATTATATTTTTTTATATTTGGGATGGGTTATGTTTGGTTAGGTATTATAATTTTTTGAGTAAATTGAATACCTTGTTGTTTGATCCAGTCTTTTATGTGTTTTTTGAGAACTATGGTAGATGAATTTGTAGTTAGTAGTTGCTTCAGTGTGGTGGGCATGCAGTTATATAGTTTGGTTGCGTAGTACTTAAAGTTTCTTTGCCCGTGTGAGGTATGAGTTATCGGTATATTTAGTGTTTTATTTGTAGAGGCCCTGGTTTTAATTGATAATTGGGTTTGCATTGGAACGTGGAGTTTATGTTGGAAGAAGTAAAGTAGAACCGATTTGGCATACAGTTGTCTTATTGTCATGACGTCTAGTGTTTCGTAAATTACATTTGAGCTTGTGTAGCGAGGAACTTGGAGGATAAGTTTGAAATTTTGCATTGAGGAAAATATTTTTCCTCAGGGCTTACGTCGTTTTTGGGAATGCTGTGTGAAGGGTATTTTTAAGGAAAGGAAGGAAAGGAAGGAAAGGAAGTTCTGGAAAGGAAAAGGTAAGAGGGATGGGAAACTGGGGGTCAGTGTGCTCAGAAGCAACGGACATATGAAGAATCCCTCCCACTGCGGTGCAAGGCGGTGGGTCGAATATTTATTGAATCACGTATTGTATAATAAATAATTAAGGAAATTGATTTACTAAGATTCTATACTAATTTTATTTTCACGGGTTTTATGAAAACTCCAAGAAATCCTTCATCAGTCAAATTGAAATGTCACATGATAATCATCTAATTTATGTACGCGTTGTGTTCATTGTGACATTTCAATTTAGACCCCAGAACGGTTCGTAACAACTTTACTGCATCCCTTAGGTAAAAAACAATTATTTCCTTAGTTTAAGGCGAGACCACCACAGTTGACATATTATGTCACAAGAAAACGGGTCGCTTCTACGACTTGTCCTTGGGTTCAACAAATCGGCAATGGATTGATCTGCGACCTTTGTATTTTCTCTCTCCTACGACATCAGTATTTTCAAACCCATATTCACTCCTTCCTCTCCTCAAAAATACCACCCACACAGCATCCCCAGAAGTGACATAAGTCCCGAAAGAAATTATTTTCTTCGTGGAGTAAATTATAATATTCAACTGCCCCATTGTAGTAAAATCATTGGCATAAAATATCTCAGAGAAGTAATTGATGAAAATCTTAGATGGGACATACACAACTAAGGGTTTACAGAAAAGCTCACAAGCCTTGTAAATTTCTTTTAAAATCTCAAGCAAGGTTAACCTTCCACAAATAGAGGGAACATGAAGGGAACATGATTGTTGTTTTATTTGGCCTGCGTAGTCGAGGAGCGAGACTCAAATCAAGGCGCGGGTTCAAATCCCGGTGTGCAGATAAATTTAATTTGATCGATTTGTGTTTTCACATTTTCATCATTAAATCGTAGGTTCTCAACGTGGATGATGCCCCTGGGGGCGTTTCAGACCTTCAGAGGGGCGGTAGAAGGCCAAGAGAAAATTGTGGGGCGTTTAAGGCTTTCAGGGGGCGGTAGGAAACTTAGAGAAACCCGCCGCATACCGCCCCCGTCTTATATCTCCTACAGTGAGGGAGCGTTATGGGATATGATGGATCAGTTAGGGGGTGCTAAAAGAGAAAATATTCTCAAAGTGGGCGGTGGGCAAAAAAAGGTTGAGAATCTATGATTGAAATAATATAAGGTTTATTTGCGGCACGTTTCAGGGTGGAAGATATTCTCAGTATCGCTTTGGTGTAAGACCACAATTCAGAATTGAAAAGTTGCTTTAAATGGCTTTTGCCATGATTGGTAACTAGTTCTGATTAGCCAGGCACTTCCCCCACCTTCCACTACCACATCTATTTCCCTTCCCGCTTGCTTCCAGCCTCATATCCCAATTTGGATGCCATGGTCTCACTGGCTCCAGATGGGAACAATTGGGACTCTTGTGAAGTATTCATGTAAAAAATACAACAGCGCTTCTTGTCTAGAAGATTTGAATTTGGGAGACGAGAATGGGTACCACCGCCGCGGGAACCTTTATTGGATAACCAACACCTCTGCCATAGGTCACCCCGAGTGGTTCGCTATGTTTGGTGATTTAGCAGGTGTGCCCGGGTTCATGGGGTGAGGTTTATCTAGGCGGACGACAAGGACAAACTGAACCCCAGATTCCTACCCACCCCTTAAACCCTTTTCCTTCTCAGAACTCTCCCCCCCCCCCCCCCCTTACTTTCCTTTAAACAAATTCTCAACACAGCATCCCCAAAGATGACATAGACCCTGAGGGCAATTGTTTTCCTCAGGGCCTCTTGTATGGAGGTCATGTAAAAAAAAGGATGATTCGCTGGAAATTACGTCATTTTCCAAGACCATGGAAATACTTCAACTGCTAAGGGTAATAAAATTCAGTGTTCGTTATTGATGATCTCTTGTAAATTTTTAGTTAATCAAATATTTTACTAACTTTACGGAATATGAAAAGTTAAGGTACCATTAGATGTTTTCTGGAATAAATTTACTACCTCGTGCTAATTCTGAATGAGTAAAAAGTTTTAATTATATTCTTCGTTCGTAAGAAATTCGCGATAAAGAAATAATTTATTTCTAGCAACATGAGAAACTCCCTGTTGAAGAAATTAAAACGTTAAAACTTATTGAAGTAACAAGTTTTCACAACAGACTGTACACAAAGTTCATATTATTACAACGCAACTATGTCCTGAAAGATTAATTTGAGTTTCCGGATCTACCAGAAAATGATGAAACAGAACGACATAAAACATAACATAATAAAAAAGAACGTGATATTTTAGAACAATGATAGAACAGAACATGATATTTAGAATAATGATCGAACAGAACAATTTTAAATGTTAAGAACAATGATAGAATAGAACAGAAATAAAACAGATCAATGATTAAATGGAACCTGGCAAAAAATAGAAGAGTGTTTAAAAATAACAATGATCAAATAGAACAAGGATAAAACTGAACACTCATAGAACAGATCGGTGATAATACAGAACACTAATTAAGCAGAGCAGTGATCGTAAACAGAACAGTGATGCAATAGAACGTCATAAAACGTTACTTACATAATAAATCCAGAACAGTGATTTAACAAAAAAATAAAAAAAATTGAACAAAGATTAAACAGAGCACTTTTAAAATAGAACAAGGATACACCGAACACTGATAGAATAGATCAATGATTATAAAGCATAGTAATAAAACGCGCAGCGATTTACTTTACATCTTAAAACGAAACAGTGATTAAACAGAAATTGTTAAAATAGAACACGGATAAAACAGAATACTGGTAGAACAGAACAGCGGTGAAACAGAACAGTGATTAAACAGAACAGTGATTTAACAGAATAATGATAAAACGGAACAACAATGATAAAACATAACAGTGAAGAAAAATAACATCGCAGACAAATAACTTTTAAAAATCGAAGTTGATAATCCCCGTTGACTTATTTTTACGGCAGTGTAATTTTTTTAAGAATAATTTGTTTATTTTTGCACTCGATTGACAAAATATTTTATAAGATCTCTTATTTCGATGCTGATTATTCCGCGAAAGATAAAAATAATAAGAGCATTTAATTTTTTCCTCATTTTGAAATCTATCACTCCTGCGAAACGGGGAAAATCAGTTGAACTTTTTTCGTTTTAACAAATTTAAATTGGACCTTCGCATAACTTCTTCACAAAAAATAATAAAACAACGTAACTTTGACGTAAAATGAGGAATATTTTCAAGAAAATATTTTTAAAATCGCTGAACCTACAATACCAATAACCAAACTTATTCTGCATTAAATCATTTATTTAATAACATATTTCCTATAAGTTAATTTAAGGAGACGGTGTAAACAAAATATTGATGCAAAACTTCGTTGGGTATTTATTAAGGTTTATTTACTAGTAAAATAGAAGTTATTCGACCGAGGGACACTCACTCAAACGCTTACAACTTTTAAACAGCGTAAAATTTTGGAGTGAAATTTTCATAATATATGTTTGAATAGTTTTACTATCGATTTATAAAAAAAAAATTGAAATCTCAACACCTATTTCCCCCCTTAATGACTTTTCGAAGAGGGTTGAAATTCCACCATGTTGAGTTGTCGTAGAGCCGTCGTGAATACCGTAATAAACGTTATTTTATATGGTAAGATGTAACGTTACAGTTTTCACATAAAAAAAATTTCGGAATAATTTGTAACAGCTATTATTGATGACAATATATTGGAAAGAGAATAGTACTAACTCACTTTTAAATTTATATTGATAATTTAAATCAGTCTCATTTAAATATATCTAAAAAAATACAGAAAAATATTTAACACAAAAATGTACGCAAGCAGCCGTTTATGGAGGACGGGACCGTCTCCCATCTCTAGAGGACGATCGGGCGGGGACTCCTTCCAGACAACCATGGAAGTTGTGATTAAGCATTGTGAGTAAGCATCACATGCAGTGGTGGAGAAGTGCTTTAAATGAGTGCACTCTTCCCTCCAGGAATATTTTTGTACCGCTGCTGTATATTATAAGACGGAATAGTTAGCGATAAGCATTATTGTAAGCCACTTTTAGTTTATTGGATGCAGTGTAATCTGCCCACAGTTCTGACGTGTACAGCGATGTGCAGAATACGTTGAACAGTATTCTTTTGACGTTTGTACTGCAAAAATAAAAACACCTTGACTGCAGACCTACTTTTTTAATGTAAATACCATCCAAATCCCAACTGCTTCCGTCTGAAGCTAGTGAGACTATGGTATGGTAGCGCAAGAGAAGGATGGTGAAGTACCTGACTATTCAGATCTGGTCCAATTCTGGACGGTGGTCTAATATTTTGACGATACAGAGAGTATGTTCTACTCTTAAACGTGCCGCAAAATTTACTATACGTTAATTTTATTTAATTAATTGTGAAATAAAATAAATTTTATTTGCCGCGACCTCCGGTTTACTAGTCTAAAGCCTTACCCCTTGACCACGGAGGCTCTAAAGTATTCCTTTGTTTTGTTTTTAAAGATTTTCAATTAACAATGTACATTTGTTACTTAAACTTTAAATTTTCTGCGACCGGTTTCACAATACACAACCATGTCATTCACTAGCAGACTTAAAACTAACTTAAAAATTCTATGCAAGTACCAAAATTAGTTAGATTTGATTAGGTGGGGGTAGTGGGAGGGGTGATTTTGGAGGAGAGAGAGAACGGTGGGAGGAGGCAACATTACACGGAAACATAGTTAAATAAAAACATACTAAATTAATTTTCGATTTAATTTAAATTTAGTATTTCTTTGTCTTTCCATATCCTCGATGTCGTTCAGGTGACCTGTTATAATACGTCTCAGGTATTTGACGCTACGACTAATAATAAAATTCATTTTCCTTTCATCTAGCCTTGCTGAGGGTGTTTGGATGAGCTTATTTTTACACTTGAAAACTATATATATATTAAGAGCAACTAAAGTGTTATTCAATGTTAAAATAACAAAATGATGAAATCATCTTCATATTTAATGTATCTTATTTTTTCCTTAAATCATTATGAATTATAGATACAAAACATTTTTCATCCTGATAGTCGCTAGAGAAACATCATAAAATGAAAAAAAAAAATCTGTGAAAACTTATTTGGTAATATATTGTTATCATAATTATTATACTTTGTTATCGGATTATTTAATAAATAAATTAAATGCATACTTATTAAGACCACAAGACGTGCTTGTGCCTAGCATGGTGGTGGAAATATTCTCAACTATAAAAGAAACAATGCGATGAATAAAGAAACATTTAAAAATATACAAAAATAATTATCGAAGGTAATATCGGATTTTCTTGTAAAATCTTAACCTATTTGGGGTAGTTTTTTTAGTGCGCTTAGAGACGGTGCTAGAAGAACATTATCGTTTAGGGTTATTTTAATATTCTTCTGTCGTACGGAGAAATGCCCGAGTGGCTATTAATGGATTCCTGGAATAGAGTATAAAAATGTTCTCTCAAGCAAAAGATATGAAGAGTTTTATAGGCGTACGTGACGCATTATATTACACATAAATATAAATGCGAGAAACGTATTTCCAGTCCCAACGTGTATTAAAATCCGCATCAGCACAAAGTTGAAGATAAACCAAGCGAAACAAAAATATATCTGCATTCAACTGTGATACGTTGCATGCAACCTCGTCTTAACGTGTTTCGAATTGTATGATTACTTTTACCTAGCTTTTGCCGAGCTTTGCCAGAGCTTTCTCTTTGCAACGGGCCTTTCCCCGTCAGTCCCGTATAGCCTAATTCATGTTCTCCCATACTGCCAGTTCTCAATACAAACTACTGAAAGAGCACCCGCATTCGTGTGAAATCTGCTCCTTCTAGCTCGCGGTTAGTGTACTGGAAGAGTTGGTCTGGCTTTTCATTCATGTTAAAATGACGTTAACATGAAAGATAACACTTCCATGAACCAAAACGTTTCAACAGTCATTTCAGACGTCAAGTTAGCTTAATTTCAAAGAAAGGTGGTAAAAAAAATGCACAAGTGGAACTAATGATATTCGCTGAATGCCTTGATCATAGAAACTCGGTATTCAAATTCTAATATTCAAGTAGATAGATATTCACACCATTTTTAATTATTATCAAACTCCATTATTATGTAACAATAAGTTGATCTATTGGAATTGCGTACTAATTTCATAACGGTTTTTTTGTATAGAATTTGTTGTATTAAAGAGACTACTATACAAACGCACAGATAGATAAAACGCAGGCAATATACTCATTGACATATACACTTAAAGACACAAAACAAACATACTATAGGCATATTCATACATAAGATTACATGCCTAATATCAGTGGATACTAATGTTTAGGTGCTAAGAAAGAACATCAATATAGAAAAATCTAGATAAGTCAAACATTTTTTTGAGTTCAGTGGTGTAATTTAATTAGATGGCTTTGGCATCTTATTCAACATAGTAGATACAAAATTAGTGAATGTTCTTTGCCCGTACTTATGTGAAACTTTTGGAATGGACGTACCATCATTTTGATTAAATACTGTGTGGTGTGTGATCGTTTTTTCTTTATGTATGGAATCGGTTTTCGCATACAATTTTAAACTATAATATCTTTCAAACAGCTGACGTATTAAATAACTCATAATATTTTATATCTCTTGTGCATAATTACTTTTGCTTCTCAAAAGCATAGCCATAGAGTTTTGAATTGTGTGAATATAACCTATATTTGCCATAGCCGTGTTTCCCCAAGACGTTATTCTGTATATGAAAATAGATTCCGCTAGACAAATAGTTGGTTTTTAACGTTAGGGAGACCTGTACAAAACCGTATATCGGGAAAAAACCGTATATTGGGATAAAACCGTATTTCTCAAAAAAAAGCTTTATTACTTTAAATGTTACGTGTACGACATAGAAACCAACGCAAGTTAACAAAAACTTATCGATATATGTCTGCCCGCTGGCGAGAAACCATATGTTTTAAGTTTTTCTGTGTCCTGGTGTAATTTTTTAAGAATGTTGAATTATAAAATAAATTCGTAGCCGTCAACTTCCAGCGTGCTACAAATGATCAGATGCCATCAATCCCCTGTTCGTGACAGAATGACCAGATGCCAACAACCTCTTAGTTTGCATTAAATTAATCATATGTTAACTCTTTAGATATCTCCAGTTGATATTAAGCCAACTCCTAAAATAAATATCTTTTAAATTATCCTCTTTTCTGATATATATGACCAACGATGATCTTAACCTCTCCGCGAGTGAGTTTCAGCGAACAAAACTATACGTGAGGAGTGAGTTTTTTTTTTGGTTCATTTTTTTAATCTTTTTTTTTATAAATTATCACAGATTAACTAAAAATATTTTATTTTGAATTAAAACGTCGTCGATACCAATCCACAAAAATAAACCAATATCGAAAAAAAAACATTTCCATACAAAAAAACTGCTTTCTTTCTCTGACTACCGCTAAATGACGCAAAAAGAATTTTTAAACTAAAACTGTAAAGTTGGTATTGTTGGTATGTCTTTCAAAACTTCAACAAACTACGCGCAGATGTCAAAAAGCCACTACAAGTCCGCGGACGAAATGTTTCGTCCATGCTTTTCTGGGCATTTTTTTCGCTTCGCCAAACCGTTTCGACCATACTCGTGGAGGGGTTAAATATAATATTCTGTAAAACAAATATGTAAGGCAAAGTCGAAAATATTAGAGTTTTTTGTTTTATACATTTGACAAAAATTTTCTAACATGTTTTTATTGTGTTTTGTTCCGTAGTAAATTAATTAATAAAAACAATTATTTTAAGCCGAATTTTCATTTACTAAAATACAGAGCCACTACGTCTACTATATGGTTATGGACAGGTCTACCCTACTTATAGACATGAAATATTTAATTTTGTAAATTTGCCCCGCAGTAGCTTGTAGATGTTTGCAGATATTACTTTTTTTCTCTTATTTTGATACAACATTTTACATTTCATAATACAATTCAATAATGTTGGCCCCACTGGGTGGCTTACCGTGCTGAGGCCCTCATCCCATTATGTAAGTATCCCATTTCATCCATGAATTTACGGTTATCCCCAAATATACGAATGTTTTTACCGGTGACCGGACAACCAGAATCATACAACTTCAACACCTCTTTTGAGACGTCATTAAACATGATAAGAAAAGAAATCGTGCTACATTTTCATTTACGCCCAATTGATATTGTTATTGATAAACTTATAAAAAACCATTATATATTTGAAAAATTCACCAGTGAGCAACCGCATTACAGAAATATTTTCTCATGTTTTTAAAACCTCGGGTTCCTTTGTTTACACGTGTGTTTTCATATAACTCAATTAATTCGTTTCGGGCTCTATTTTAATGCACTTACTCAAGGTCTGCTTTACAAAAGAGGTTTCTAAAGTACTTTCACAATGTATTAATTTATTTGCTAAAGCTCGTGAACCATAAAATTCACGTGGTTTTAATTTTAAGGAAAATTAACAAAAAAAAACATTAAGTGTGCTTTGAAAAAGATTTCACGAATATTTTTACATTTCTTTTCATCGGATAAATTACCTTTTCTGAGGTTTTACGACGGAATTGTGGGTTATTTTGAAGTTTAGAATCAAACATAATACGTTATAGTATACCTATTCTGTACAGCACACTACGTTCCTCCGGCTCTCTTGGGTAGTGAGTCTTTCAAACTCGTAAATCTTGGACAACTCACGCCCGTAGACGCTCTCTTTGTATCTTCGCATTAGTTATCTAAAATCTGGGTAACAACGATCATAATATGGATGCATAAAATATTGGCTAGAAAACCAAACGTAAGGAGAATACTCTTGCTTTTTTTTGTTTACCTTGTCTATGAATCTTAGGTCTTATTCAGGAATAAAGCATGGATTGATTTCGATTGCAATATCACACCGCTTTTTCCATTAGGAGGCAAGTAGACTAAGTGAAGGTGAGTAGACTAAGTAGCCAACTTCAAAGGAATTGAAACGAGATATAAAAGGGAGGTTGCCACGAATGAAAAACCAAAAGTAGACGTTGGAGAATGTCTTTGCTACGGAATCCCGTCCAGGAATTCTTGGAGGAAAGGTACCACAATCTACCGTAATACTATAAAACAGGTATAATAAAAAAATCTACACGAAATCAACTCTTAAAGTATAATAATTATTTCAATAAAACTAACTTATTTTGTTGTTGCACACACAATATATCCTGTATGGCTTTAAGATCATTAGGAGATAATTTAAAAAATCTTATTAAATTATTTTTCTATAAAATTAAATGGAGACAATATTAGCGAAATTCAATCGACAATCTGAAAACAGAATAATCAGAAAAATATATGGTCACAACCAGGACTCGAACCTAGGACCTTTGCCTTGCCGAGGAGCAGCTCTCCCAAATGAGTCAATGTGTCCCTATCCGATTCGGTCATATTTAACTGTATCGTACTTCGACTAAGAACTACCAACATTATCTTCATTTTCTTGACGCATATTTTTATTGGATGCTTTCTTTATATATGATTGCTAGATTCAAGCACGAACTAAATGCTCTCTAAATAGTGTCTTGGACAAATTTTATCCATTTTAATTTTTAATTTGCGACATCTGTTGACTTTTTTGCATGTCTAGGATAGATATTTATTTTTATTTTTGACTTAATGAGAATTGGCTCTATAGATATAGTTAGGGTTTGAATCTTGCAATCATTCATAAAGATGGCAGGCAATAAAAATATGCGTTAAGAACATGAAGATAGTGATAGTAGTTCTTAGTTGAGCTATGATACAGTTAAATATGACCGAATAGGATAGGAACACACAGCTGGTACAGCTGCACTCCGGCAAGGCGAAGGTCCTGGTTTCGAATCTTAGATGTGACCGTGTCTTTTTTCTGATTTTTGATGGAGTGTCGCTAATATTGTCTTAATTTAATATAGTAAAAAAATAATTTGTTAATGCTTTTTTTTAAATTAATTATCTCCCAATAATCTTAAAACCATACAGAATGTATTGTGCGTGCAACTACAAAATATGTTAATTTTATTGAAATAAATCTTGTAATAGTCGTTAATTTCGTGTAGATTTTACATTTGTATTATACGTGTTTTATATTGTTGCTCGTGAGGCAGTGTACAAATCACAACAATCGATGCATCAGACACTCTTAGTTTTAATTTTTTTACACTGTTCAGATTGTTTGTGCTCATACCTGCCGCGTCTATGCGAATGGGTTGTTACGTAAAGTGAACGCTCGTAACAAACATTATTTTACAGTACCTATTGCAGCGAAATATGTATGACCTTTGGCATAACCTCCCTTTAACCCGAGACTGCTGAAAGGCGTAGAGAGTAGACATTGTGAGTGTTCATCCCTGTTCGAGGCATCCAGTGAAATAAATCACCCTC
Source organism: Glyphotaelius pellucidus (assembly GCA_936435175.1). Lineage (NCBI taxonomy): Eukaryota > Metazoa > Arthropoda > Insecta > Trichoptera > Limnephilidae > Glyphotaelius > Glyphotaelius pellucidus. The sequence goes on from OW386545.1 coordinate 19,017,348, forward strand.
CTGAGTAAAACCCTGACGAACCCCGTGTATAGCTGTGGCTTTCGGCCAGGATAATCACGAACAAATGTTACTGTTTTGTTATCCACGGCAAGTGAATCTTAAAAACAACGATCTTGCGGCATTTTATGATGATGGAATTTTACGAATAAATTTTTATACTAATCCAGTAAAAATCTCATAATTTCTACACTCGGACACGTGATTTAGAAATAAACCTAGAATTTTAATTTTCACTAAAAACGTACCACCATTTTTTTTGCATATAACTTTACATTTAATAGTATAACAAGCCGGGGTACCCGGTTCCGCTCAGGGAGTTGATGTGAGATTAAACTGATATTTTAACCCACGATGGAACTTGCTTTATAAACCCCTGTCAATGGCAGTCCCACCCATACAAAAAAGGTTTCAAATGGTCCACAATGTTCCATCACATTCTACAACATTTTAGAGTGTTCTGGAATGTTCCACAATGATCTAGGATGTTCCGGGATATTCCCGAACATTCTAGACCATTCCAGAATGTTGCGGGATGTTCTGGAATATTGTAGAATGCTCTCGAATACTCTCGAATGTTCTGGACTGTTCAAGAAATTTCTAGAGAGCGAAACTTTTAGCCATTACATCTTCAAAACCACGTCATTTGGGTAAAAACGAAAACCTTCTTCATGGATGACGGGACGGATAAAGGGCTACCAAACCATTTAACTCCCTTGATCGTACCGAGACTCGTTTCTGAGTTTTAGCGGCACAAATATTGTACACTTTCTTTTACAAAATAAGTTCATTTTATAATGTTGGCCTCACTGGGTAGCTTACCCGTGCTGAGACCCTGATGACTACTGATGAAGAACATTGTACGATTATTTTATAATCGCATGTCAACCTGGTGAGATGGAAAATTTTCATTAAATTAATATTTGGTTCCAGTTTGCTGCGCATATAATACTTTTAAATCATCCAACACTGTTATTACTTGTAATTTAATTTAGTATTATGTATATACTATATACTAAGAATGTTAAGATGAATGGTGTGCTCACATTTAATTGGAATCTTCGCTTTAATCATGTTCAATTGTAAATTAATAATTGTTATGTGGTGTATTCTGTTGGCGAGCCAATAAACAAAATAAATAAATATAAATACATAAGAAGAGAGAAAAAGAAGAAATGGAGAGTAAAATAGTAGGTATATATTGGAAAAGGAATAGCAAAAGGAATATTACTGCAAGCTTTAGATTTCCAAGAGCCGCCTCCAAGAATTGGCCAACTGCAAACATTGCCGGGAGACCAATGCTGAAAACTTGACTCACGGACATACAAAGTACTAAAAAACATTCGAAGTAACATGTACAAGGAGATTTTTACCCACAGTCGTGTAAAGCTGATACATCTCTGTATTTCGTATCGTCCAATATCGGTCATCCGAAGCTCACATAACTCTGTCAATTTATTTAAAAGTTGTCCATGTTTTGAGGGATTTCGCTTACCGAACCAAAGCTGAACTATTCAGCAATATATTCACGATCAATAATATCGCATTTCCTAAATGTGATTGGTTTTGGTGAAGCTTTTATTAGCTACTGAAAGTTCATAAAAATCATGTAATGCGATGCACCATTGAGCTCCTAAATGTTAATTGTTTATTTATTTATAACTCCGGAAACTCAAAGAAAAACTGTGTTTACATAAGAAAATGTAACTCAATTGTTTAATGCAAGTTAGTGAGTAAGTTGCTTGTTCAATGCTATCGTTGTGGGCATTTAAAAAAAATCTGGTGGAGGAATTAAAATAGAATCAACTTCCTTTGAAATACAAATTAAAGCAATGCATCTCAAGTGGTTCAGGATGATGCTGCAAAACGTCAGAAGGTGATTATTCAAGATCTGCAAGTATTTTGGTTTTTATTTTTGTTACAGCTGTTTCGTTTTACAAGGCCATTTACAAACCGTCAGTTTTGAACCTAAGCAGCTATAATACTGAACTAAGAACTAAAATACTGGCGGAACAATAAAAACATTATTAAATTTAAATTAAATTATTATTTTTAAATAATAATAATTACGTTAAATTTCTATAGCGCAGTTTTGAGTCATTTCACTTCAAGTAGGCAAATAAATTATTTTAAATTGTCACATTTAATTCACGTTCAATTATACACTTCGAGAGCGGTGTAGCGCCAAATCATCGAAGTCCTGTCGCTGTGCAGCCGGACGCCACTACAGTTGAAAATGGATTCCGCCAAAATACAAGCCGAATATGTCCCGAACTGTCCCAAAAAAGATAAATCACTGAAACCACCCAAAGGATGACTAAGGAAACTACGGTGATGCTGGGAGGACGACTGGCAGCGGCCCTAGGCCACTTTTAGGCTATTATCATATAGATTTTGCGGACTGTAAGTTGTTGTATGGGTGTTGGTCATAAATTCCTCCTCATCTAGTTTGTTTGTTTCCACAAAATAGAAATAGACAAGGAAAAAAGTTTTTTTTTTTTTTTTAATAAAAAAATAAAATTGAGTTCTACAAATTAAACTTGATAAGTTAGCCATAAGTTCATATCTTTTTTGAACTTTAGTATCTCCATGGTGCTTTTAATTTTGATTGGAAGGGCGTTATATAATTTTGTAGCATGGAAATGATGATTTTTTCTGACCAAAAGATGTATTTAGATGGAATGTTTAGTAGATTTGAGGATTTTGTCCTTGTAGAATAGGTGTTTGGAGCATTTTGAGACAAAGTATGGTGAGATGCCGTCGCTACCAGCGCCTTTATTTATATCTAAATGCTTCATGTATCTATCAATCATTAAATTGCGTATTTATACGTTCCCGATCGGGTCATGATTATTCTCGTAGGTAGAAATTTCGATTAAGCTGGGATCGTTCGTATCCTTATCGCTTACATAGGTGGATTGAAAGTGTTTAGAAATGGCACACTTGATCAGCGCCGGTGCCTGATTCGTCTTTAAGATGCATGATTTGAGGGATGCTAATTGTTTAACTTTTGCTTTTAGCATAGTTCCAAAGTTGTTTATTATTTATCAGAATATTTGAAGCACAATTTTAAGCGACGGATGGTGCGAGACAAGAGGAACGCATGCACGAGAAACAAGGCATTCTTCATTACATTCTTCATAATAAAAAATAAACCCGTGTTTAAAAGGTTTTTAAAGATTTGTTTCTGCAAATGATTTCAATAATATCCTATCACCTTAGATCTAAAATTGAATAACCAAACTCATTAAATAACCAAAGAAATATCGTTCAATCGCCACAAGCATAACGTAAATTCTAAAAAAAATTATTAATCTCTTACTGAAAAAATGGAGTGTTTTTGACATCGCTTTGATTTCTAAAAATAAGTACAATTAAGGCCTGGCTTTTATTCTTCGGAAATATTTATAACCAGAATGTCGTAAAATTAAATTTAAAAAATTAATTCTGGCACGGAAATAAAATGAGGGGGGTGTTTATTATCAATTCGACAGCATTCCACGTGCTTTGTTCCCAAAATACTATCTGAAATTTCAATTTCTTTCCGCCACACATAAATGCGAGATTCTGTTGGAACTCAGTGATAAAATAGAAAATTCAAGTCGTTTTCCAGAAAAGCGATATTCTCCGTCGTTTGGATCTTGACAGAAAAGTATTTTTTTTCTGAAATCTCTGGGAAGTACGACGGAATGTGATAAAATGTAGATAATGATGGAATATTAACATGTCTATGTTAACGGCCATAAATGTTTTGTTTTAATTGCATGTAAAATGTTTTGTACAATATTTCATAATAAAAAAAAAACATGGGTTTTATTCGGAAGAAGCAGAAAGAAAAGTTAAATTTCACGGAGAATAATGTTACTAACTAACCATCACGCCGTTTCCCGAAGGGGTAGGCAGAGAGGACGGACCACCAAACAACTCTATCTTGGCACACACTCCTTGCCTCTTTCACATTCATACATAGTCTCATACAAGAACTTCTATTATTCTGACTCTTAACATAGCCCGACTCAAGAATCAGATTCACTTAGTCGTGTCATGTCTTCCTCAGGCGTCCCCGACTCCTTCTACCGTTCACATTTGTATCATATATTCTTCTTACACTCCTTTCCTCGTTCATTCGCTCCACATGCCCAAACCACCAGAGCGTCCCATTCTTTATTTTACTCATTACGCTTACATTGCATTGCCTTGCATTTTTTGGATCTCCACGTTTCTCACACGATCGTATATGGTTTTAACACACATACGCCTCAGGGATCTCATTTCTACAGCATTCCGTCTACTTTTCTTCTTCCTCTGCCAGTTTCATGCTTCACTGCTATACTAGCACTCCATTAGATAGTTTTTTGTCGAAGCCAACGGGTTATTTAAGAAAATATCAACACACTCTCAATGAAAACACAAAAGAATAGACACAGATAATTAAAAGGTAACATTTGCGACTGGGTTTCATGTAGTCATGTTGGGACTGGCGTCTCTACATTCTTCAATTTTTGAATTACTGATTTTATCTTCGATTATCTCCAATATTTTTGGCTGACATCTTTTGTTGCGATTGTAAAGTTCTACCCGAATATTTATATATCCTTGATAAGCGATCGGTAATTGGCAGCCGCGGGCTCGGTCTCCCCCTCGACTAGTGCCAGAAGGAGTAATCCTTGAACGGCATTAGTCCTTTCCGCCATCCCTGGTGCACCATCCATCGGGAAACATAAATGGAAGTTTTTTAGAATCTGCAACGCTCGAGTTAAAACCAATAACTAACACGCTACCAACCGGTTTGTCGTGATATTTGAAAACATGTAATGTTCAATTAAATTGTTCATATATATGAATAATCTCAGAAATTTACGTGGAAAATGTGGCTTTTCAAAAGATGGAGGACTAAACTAGTGGAAGATCGAACCCGCAAAGCCCAAATGGGAATCAATAACTACAACGCTACCAACCGGTTGACGCTTTTTCCTTGCATTCTGTCTTAGTTTTATGTAGAAGGAGGAATAATAAAAGTAGAACTACTTGACTATTTTTCCGAATTTCTTTTCAACGGAGAAAATGTTCAATTTTTTTTACTCATCGCAATTCTTACATTAATGTATGCCTCATTATTTATGATCACCTTATTTTATAAATTAACTCCGCTTTTTTACTTTCAGTATTTTGTTTTGTACTTTCTTAACGCTTCAGGATCTAGAATTAATGACATAAATTTATTTTAATCAAGTTTTCGCATTCAATTTACCCAAGGCAAACATATTTTTCTCTTAAACACCCACGAGAAAAGCCTTTAAGAGGATCTTTTGTTAATATTTTGCGGAGATATCAAAAAACTTCAAATGTCAAATCGGTTGCTCATTTAATGAGAAAAATAATTGTTTCCATACTGTCGTTAAACTGTCATTCAATACTCTTATATCCTTTATACTTCGGGATGAATCGAAATGAGATTCTTTCGCAAAGGAATTCTGGTTAAGTTTATTTGAAAAAATGACAAAGAAACGTCTTCTTTCAGAATTATTTTTTTCCCAAAACCTCGACATACTTGGCACGAACAATATATAATTAGAAACCCAGATAAATGCTCAAAGCATCCTTCCAGTCTTATTTTATTAGAAGCCAAAACTCTTAATCTAAATGAATGTTCAAATGTGTTGGTTAAATGCTTATTTACCTACCTGCTAACAGTGGCGTCCGCCGAGTCTTGGATTAAGTTAGGCAAAAGGTCAAGTGCGTACGAAATTAAATTTGAAATTATTTTGACTTTAATAGTGGAATTGAGTTACTACATCGTAATTTTAATGGCGTTCAGTTGGGCAAATTGGAAATCTTAGAAATTAGAATGATCGTAAATACGAATGCAAACATTATAAATCATCAGCAAATATTTTTAAATGACCTATTATTAAACTTGTTTCCTTTGTAAATTATGCCCAATTATTCCCCTTTCCCACTCCCACCTTTCCATAGACACCGTTCAGTTTATTGTTGTAATTAGTTTTAAGGAAACCCTGAAGAAGTGAGCGACGCTCGCAAAACATGAGCGTCGCTCATGGTGAAAACAAATGAAGCGTTTTTTTGTGCGATTGCGGGTATGTCGAAGGACCATAAATGATGCGTGTTTTTTTTGTGTGAAATGTGTGTGTAGACCACTGCACTGACCAATGCAGATAATATGCACAAGGAAAGGAAAAGAGGACTTACTGCGCTTCCATCCTGGCTGGATTTATCATGTACTTTTATTTATTTATTTATTTATTTATTTATTCATTTATTGACGCCCTGTTGGGCTTTTACATGTACAATACAAATTTCATTTATAACAACAGTAAAACCATAAAAAAATATTACAAAATATATAACTAAAGCATAGACTAAATAGAATTAATAAGAATATATCTAATGCAATTTTACTTGGATGACTTTAGAGAACTCGTAGGTATGATCCATATACCTACGAGCAACAAAAACATTTAAAAAAATCAAAACACATTAATTTTACAATAATCTACTCGTTGTTTTCATCTAGAATATGAACAATAAAAAATCAAAACAAAATTGAAATAAAATAAAATGATTTCTCAACAATTATTAACATCTAAAAAGTGATGGACTAATTTGGCTTTAAATGTTTCAAAGTTTAAATTAAATATATCAGCGACATCAGTTAATTCATTGCCCAATCTATGTATTCTTATGATTATATTAGTCGCGGTATTCGGTGTGCGGTATGCGGTATGAGATATTCGGTATGCGGTACGCGGGATGCGGAATGCGGTGTAGATGTTTATGCAGCGAGGGTCGATTAAAGACTGACTTGGGTAAAGCAAAAATGGTAGGTATATAGGGATGGGTAGGAAGGAATATGTGACAATACTAACTACAATAACAGGGTCATGATGTATAGATGTATGTATGTAGGTGCGTGCAGCTGTGTATTGTGTAAATGCCCAACCAATAAATAAATCTCATTGTTTAAAAAAATAACAGTTCAATTTTAGGAATAAGTGAACAAATATTTTAATGTAAAGTAGAATAATTTTTATGATTTCATAATATAAGTTGGTACCTAACACAACTGTGAGATAAATAAGAATCATATTTATGATAATTGCATTGAATTTTGTAGTTAAAAATCAAAATGCGTACATTTCTTTAACCATAATAAACAAGTAGATTGTAAAATTTTGCAATTAACGGAGACCTTGCAAATGTCAAAAATAAAAAAGGCTTTGAACGTTGATTTGCGACGTCAAATGATACCTGGGTCTATGTTTTGATAGATAAAGAAACTGTTTCAAACCGCTTAGATACAGATTTAAAGACATAATCTATACTAATATTATAAAGAGGAAGGATTTGATTGTTTGTTTGTTTGTTTGTTTGTTTGTTTGTTTGTTTGTTTGCATCGAATAGGCTCCGAAACTACTGAACCGATTTGAAAAATTCTTTCATTGTTGGGAAGCTACACTATTCCCGGGTAACATAGGCTATATTCTATTTAAAAAAAATTAGGAATCTTTACTAAAACTACAATAATGTAACCCAAGGTGTAAAAAAATTACCGAAAATATTCTTTAAATCACGTGCGCTGCAAAAACTATTGATGATAGAATAAAATAATGTACTACAACTTTGTAGAACACATCATTATCTACAAAAAATGTCGCAACAGCATATGTCTAACTATTATAGTTATGCCACAATAAGTGTTCTTTTATTTAAAAAATTTAATTGAAATGCCGCCGCTAGAAAAGACTCTTTATTTGTATCTTGATATTAATTCTTATCAATATAAATTATTTTATATTCGAGACTGCTTTAATGCCTTTATATAACTTTTTGAATTATTCAATTCGGACATCCCATTCAAAAGATATCACGAGTTTAAAAATGTAAGTATTATACAATGTTAGCGTCACTGGGGTACGGGCCGTACGGAAGGACACCAACAAACAATCAAATCTTTCCTATCTTATATATAAAAATCAAAAATTGTTTGTTCGTATTTTATACGCTGTCATACCGTTCATCCGATTGCGATGGAACTTTGGTGATTTGTTGTGCGCACGCCCGCAAAGCATATAGGCTATTTATAATGGTAAGTTCTGGCGTTATTGAATTTGTATTAATGAAAATGTGCGTATTTCATATATTTTTGTGGCAAGGAGGAAAGGCAGGGGGGAGGAGAACGGGGGAGGTGGGGTACGTGGGTGGGAAGACGAGGGATGGGAAGGCGGGGAAGGTAGAAGGGAAACGCGAAAGACGAAGGGGACTCGGGAGGTGAACGGGGACGCACGGGAAAGGACATTCAAGGAGAATCAATTGATTTCTTTGCATTGCAACGCAAGCCGTGCTTTGTGCTTTGAGTTTTAGCTTTAAGCTTTGAAATTTAAGCTTTGAGCTTTAATTCTTGAGCTTTAAGCTTTGAACTTTATGCATTCAACGTTAAGCTTTACGTGTTGAGCTTTAAGCTTTGAACTTTATGCATTCAACGTTAAGCTTTACGTGTTGAGCTTTAAGCCTTGAACTTTAAGATTTGATATTGAATTTTGAGTATTGAGCTTTGTGCTTTGAGATTTGTGTTTTGAGCTTTAACTTTGAGCTTTGAGCTTTAAGCTTTGTGCTTTGAGATTTGTGTTTTGAGCTTTAACTTTGAGCTTTATTTTTAAGCTTTGTGCTTTGAGTTTTAAGCTTTAAGCTTTGAACTCAAGTTTAGAGCTTTGATATTAAGCTTAAACTTTGGCCTTTAAACTTTGAATTTTTGCTTTAAGCTTGAGCTTTAAGATTGAGCTTTAAGCTTTGAGTTTAATATTTGAGCTTTATGCATTCGGCTTTAAGCTTTGAGCTTTGCGCAAAGCATAAAGCTTAGCGCTAAAAGTTTAAAGTTTAAAACTTAAAGCTTAAAGCTCAAAGCTCAAAGCTTGAAATTCAATGCTTTTAGCTCAAGGCTTTAATCCCAAAGCTTAAAGCTCAAAACTTGAAGCTCAAAGCTTGAAGCTCAAGGATTTAATCTCAAAAATTAAAGCTCTAAACTTAAATTCAAAGCTTAAAGCTGAAAGCTTGAAGCTCAAAGCTTTAAGCTCAAGGCTTTTAATCACAAAACTTAAAGCTCAAAGCTTTAAACTCAAAGCTTAAAGCTCAAAACTTAAGGCTTAAAGCTCAAGACTTTAATCTCAAAGCTTAAAGCTCTAAACTTACATTCAAAGCTTAAAGCTGAAAGCTTGAAGCTCAAAGCCTAAAGCTCAAGGCTTAAATCTCAAAGCTTAAAGCTCAAAACTTCAAGCTCAAAGCTTAAAGCTCAAAGCTTGAATATTAAAGATTAAAGCTCAAAGCTTAAGGTTAAAGCTCAAAGCTTAACCCTTCAAAAATTTTAAAGCTCAAAGCTTGAAGTTCAAAGCTTAAAGCCCAAAGCTTAACCCTTCAAAAATTTGGCGTATTTTGTCGAAAGGTAAAAATGTTTCGATATATATCGATTTCGCAATAAAAATTCAAATAAATGGAATATTTGTAAACGTATCGAAAAACTAAATAGGTACTGGTTTTGAAAGGTGAAATACGCTTAAATAAATGGTATTATTAGAAATTACAAAAACATTTTTTAAATACAAATTTTTTTAACGTAAACTTTAAAAAAATTTAAAAATACTCAACTGACATTTTTGATATTAAAATTACTGATCTATAGAAAATGTGTTTGTTTCTGTCTATGTTTGTGAGATGTTTTGCGTTGCTAAACCGTTCATCCGATTGCAATGAAACTTTGGGGATTTGATGTGCGCATTCCCGCGATGGTTTATATACGTGTAAAGTGAGTTCTGGCATCATCTGGGACGAATGGGAAAGGGTAAGTAGAGCGATTTTTTTTCTTTATTAAGTGGCATAGCATATGCCGGGAACTCGCTATTGTATTTAAATGCCTGTGTCAGAATTTGGTAAATTGAATTATGTAATAGAAAGTACCTACCCTAAAATTCTAAATCTATACTAATATTATGAATGCGAAACTGCGTGTGTTTGTTTGTTACGCTTTCACGCATAAACTAATAAACCGATCTTAGAATTTTTTTCACCAATAGAAAGCTACATTATACGCGAGTAATATAGGCTCTATATAATGGTAAGTTCTGGCGTTGCGCGTTACGAAATTATAAATATTAAAATATTATATTTATTTTACGTTTTCTGTCGAAAAAGGCGGGTTATTTTTTTTTTTTTTTACAGTTATTTTTTTTTTTTTTTACAATACCGCACAAGAGTCCCAACTGCTCCCGTGTGGAGCCAGTGAGACTATGGCATCCCCAATCGGGGTATGTTGTGAGGCTGAAGGTAGTGGGGAGGGGAAGGAGATAGGGAAGAGGAAGGTGAGGAAGTACCTGGCTATTCAGATCTGGTCACTAAACACGGCTAAAGCCATTTCAAGCGACGTTTCAATTCTGAATGGTGGTCTTACACCAGGGCGATACTGATAGTATCTTCCACTCTGGAACGTGCCGCAAATATACTATTTATTTTAAATGAATAAATTGTGAAATAACACAAATGAATCAAATAAAATTTATTTGCGCACGCCGGGTTCGAACCCGCGACCATCGGATTGTGAGTCGAGAGTCTTGCCTCGGGACCACGGAGGCCGGCAGTTATTGCTAACGTCAGAAGAAAAGCAAAACAAATCGTTGCCGTGAAAACCATGTTGATATATATTTTTTAAATCAGTCATCGTAGTTAATATTTATCTCTGAAAAATGAATCGCCGAAATGTATTTACGCGCATGACTTCCGAACAACGGCACCAAATTGGATTTTACTACTGGTGAGCTCTGGCATTATGAAATATGCAAAAGGTGGCATGCGAGCTGTTTGAAAACTGAATGTACCGGGAAAGAATGTATGAAATGCGGGAGGGGGACTCGGGTAGGGGGTTCGCAGGAGGGGGAGGAGGGAAACCCGGGAGGGGGAGGGGAATCTGGGAGGGGGGAAGGGAGCTTGGGATGGGGGTTCGCGGGATGGGGAAAGGGGTATTGGAGTGGGGGGAGGAAAGGTGGAGGAGGCGGAGTAAGAACGCGAGACGGGAAGAGGACGCGGGAGAGGAAGGGGAGGCGGAAGGGGAACAGGACGAATGGGAAAGGACACGCAGGAGAAAATAATTTATTTATTAAATGGCATGGCAACGCATGCCGGGTACCAGCTAGTTACAAATAAACACACTTCAATCAACTTATATACTTACAAACCTCCATAAACTAGCTCAACCTGTGACGGCGGCTAGTGTTTTGAAGTCCGTTGATGGTCGATTCAAGAAGATTGCCACATCAAGGGGTTATTCATAGACTAAGCACAGAAAAGTTTTTAAATAAAAATATCTTTTTTGCTATTAAAATATCTTCTGAATATATTTAGCAAATGATTTGACTAACTAACTAACCATCACGCCGTTTCCCCGCAGGGGTAGGCAGAGAGGACGGACCGCCAAACAACTCGATCTTGGCACACACTCCTTGCTTCGTTCACATTCATACATCGTCTCATACATGCTCTTCTGTTATTCTGACTCTTGACATTGCCCGACTCAAGTATCTGATTCACTTGGTCGTGCCATGTCTTCCTCGGGCGTCCCCGACTTCGTCTACCATTCACATTTGCGTCATATATTCTCCTTACACTCCTTTCCCCATTCATTCGCTCTACATGCCCAAACCATCTGAGCGTCCCTTTCTTAATCTTATTCATTACGCTTACATCAGCCTTGCATTCTTTGCGGATCTACACATTTCTCACACGATCATACATGGTTTTACCACACATACGTCTCAGGGATCTCATTTCTACAGCATTCAGTCTACTTTCATCCTTTCTCTGCCAGTTCTATGCCTCACTGCCATACATCAGGGTAGGTACCAGCACTCCATTATGGACGGCTAGCTTCGCTTCTTTTGACAATTTTTTGTTGCTGCCAACGGCGTTCAGACCTCCATTAATGGAGTTACCGGCATTTACCCTTCTTTCGATATCTCTATCAGTCTTCCCATCTCTCGTAAACATACTTCCCAAATACACAAACTCATCCACCTGCTCCAAGTATTCGTCGTTCACAACTATGTTGCACATTGTTTTCGTACTCTCTCTTTCAAATACCATTACTGATTAATGATTTGACGCTACTGGAAAAAAAGCTTTCAAGCCCCATATGAATGTGAAGTAAGTCACTGATTTAAGATGATTAAAGGAGAAGCAGATCAGATAATAAATAAATAAATAAGAATTACGTACGTTACGCCGGCACCCGGTTGGATCTTGAGAGACATCATCAGACACTGAGTTGATTTATAATCAATTTGCTTTTGAATCTTGGCTTGAGAGACATCATCAGATAAAATCACAAAGTTGATTCATAATCAATTTGCCTTTGAATCTATTTTTAAACACGTGTTGCGGATATCAATTTGAATTCAGGAGAAGCCGGGCCATGACCAAGCTCGTTGACCGGTAAAACCAGAAGGAACCGTTGGAGCTTCCGGCAGCCCACGAATGACCGCCCCCAGCCCCTCCCAAACCTTGACCAATCAAGCCAACGTAAAGCCAGTGTTGCTCGCTTCTAACAACAAATAATAAATATTTAGTGCGTGATGATTCAAATAATCTTAAAGGGGTTGGAAGTTAAACCTTCAGAAAATTATTATTTAACAGTTTCGGTTTGTATTTCCAAAGGAGGTAGGGAAATTTTTAGGTTTTAATCAATTTAATGGTTCAAGTACTGACATTATAATTAAAACAGACATACACCTACAAACTTTAATTTAATAAGCTTTTCGTTAATAATTTTATAAAAAAATCAGATTTTATTTAATACTGAAAACATCACAGCCCAAATCTTGAACTAATTTGAGATTTCACGAAAATGTGGAAAATCCTGAACGTGTTCGGTAATCAAGTACATCGGGAAAGCATTATTTCTGTATTCAGCGATGATTACAGCGGTTGAAAAAATATAGTACAAACTGACTCTTAATTTTTTCATTATTTTCTTATTCAATTTCTTATCAGCCATCCTAAAATTTTATAAAATGACGAATATTTTTTAATGCGGACCATCCACAACATAAGAAACGGACGTTTGTTTCTGTTTTTCAGGTAAAAGTTTTGGAGCAGGGTAAATTATTACTGTCCCAATACAACCTTGCTAAGAAATTGCAATAGTAGAAATCTTTTGCCATTTCTTTAAAAAATTGATATACTTCTTGTTCTTTGAAAGTTACAAATTACCATGAGAAGTTTTCAGCTAAATACATAATGACGCTAAGGCCGACTCTGTTTCACGTTGATAGACGGCCGCTTCCTCCCGGATAAGGTTTTTTCATGGGTTTCCTTATTTTCAAAAGGCAAATGCGGAGAAATTCCAAGAAAGGACATGGACGACATCCTCCCAACATAACACAAATAGACACTGATGAACATATATATATGGCCGCAATAGCCTATCGCTGATCGAGGCGTGATGCTTGGACGGGCTGATGACAAAACATGCAGTTTTAGTAGGGTTATTACCGTGAGACGTGGCAACAATGTACACTATAGAAATGCTGATTAGCAAGGTAAACTCAACATTCAAATGGAAGGATCAGGTTCTAGTTTTAAATGAAAGAAGAAGATATTCGAAATTCTAAAATATATTATGAATAAAAAGAAGACATCCTGATTTTAAGGTCGTCTGGCTTAAAGGGCTTACTAAGGTAAACAGGTTGATGGTGATACCTTGATAAGTCGTAGTGTTGCTGAAGCGTGACATGTCGAAAACTCCTCGCTTTGAAGAAAGAATCTCACATCAGCCAAAAGGGCTTTCCACAAGCAGAACAGGCTGATGTCTTCAAATGCCAATCATTCTTCCGTGATGTTTTCCAGTCAGCTCTCAAGATGGCGAGAATCACGTCCAAGATCTAAGATCACAATCGTAGCGATTTTTAGTTGATTCGTCGTGTTCCAGTCCAGAGGATCGCCCAGTGATCTGGCCTGCCGCAAAAAGAATGACCCGCTTTCTTCTCAAATCTGCTCATTTGAATGTGCCTGCAGGATTGACAATAATATTTAGAGAAAAAGTGGTTGTTTTGATTTAAATAAAGCACAATTTGAGAAATTGATTCCAACCTTTTATTGTTATGTTTTAAAGTTACAAGTTACCGACCCATAACTAATTCTCCACTCAACGGACAAAGGTATTTTAATAATTATGTTTTTTATGCAAGTTTTGTTTGAGAAGTGACCGAGAAGTGGTGATTTTTAGCTAGACTGGGCTTTATATAGAATTATTCCTTTTTTCATTGGGAAGATCGTCAAAAATGATCATACATCAACGAACCTATAAGTCTCATGGTCCAAATTAATTAACTTGTATTGATAATTCATAATTGGTTTGAGACTTAACTAGAAAACTAAACAAGTTCCATTCTAAAATATTCAAGGGCTGGCAATCTGGCCAATACCCAATTGTCAATGAGCAAGTACTGGAGGTGCCACACACCGAGACTCTTAAAAGAGACTCACTCAAACACTGACCGGTAAAAATATATTTTTACCGGTCAGTGTTTGAGTGAGCATCGCGTTTGGGTCTCACCCGGGCGTCGCGTGTTCGATTCCTCGGCTGGCTAAGTCCCCCATTACGACTCAAGCAACGGCTTACTGTGGTGGTAAGAGGAGATTTTAAAACATTGTTGGGTAATTCATAACCCGTCTAAAAAAAACAAAAATAGTGTGAATAAAAGGGTACACACACCTTGCTACAAATGCTTTTAAGTAACAGGGTTTTTAGGTAAATATTTTTCTCTAAATACATGGCCTCTAATAGCTAGGAAACATTTTAAACATCGTTGTACAAAATTACGAGGCCCGTATGACGCCGTTTCATTTATATAAAGAACATTAATAATTTTAAATTCAGAAAAATTAGCATGATTCAGCACTTCACTAGAAAAAACAACCAAGAGAATGAAAATATATACATGATAATGTATTTCCTATGATCATTGTTATTAAAACCATATTTTTAACCGTGATTTTAATTCGATAATATTTTATTTCTTCAAAACAAAATAACAGCAAAAGTTTTTTAATATTCCTTAATGTTAGTCAATCGATCATTAGAAGTTTAGCTAAATTTTATGTTGCATAATCCGCCTTTTATTGTATCATAAACATAAAATAATCAAATTGATAATACCACCTTTATTCCCTACTCACTAGGCTTTTCCCATAAAATCTGCTTCTTTGTTATGTTACCCCAGGCTTTTTTTTGTCTTGGAAGTTTGAATAAAAGCCTTGGGCTTGATATGAAATACACAAGATATAAAGCCGACGCCTTGAAACCTGATATTTTATTTCAATCTGGTACGAGAATTCCGTTTCTTTGGCCGTATATATACACATATACTCGTATATACACAGCCGCTTCCTTCAATACCTACTACTAAGGCAGCTGAGTATATTATCTCTTCCATTACACGTTTGTTATTAAATATAATAAATACGTTATATTTTTTGATTGAACGTAGCAAAATCCTGCTTTAACTCGGTCGTTTGGCATTTCACCTGTCTGTAAATTTTAAAGGTTGCTTTAATGGTTCACTGAAGATTCGTTTTTCAAATATGAGATCGTCCTATATATTTCAACTTTCCAATTGATATTTCTCCAAAATTGTGGTTCTTGCCCAAGGTTCGTCAAAAAACGCATTTTTTACGAACCTTGTTTCCTACCTGCAAAGAAAATTTGAAAAAAGAATTGTCATAATGACGTTTCTTGGACAAATTGTTTAAATTTATTCCTTATTTAAAATTGAAAATAATGTTGGGTTCATAATTATGTTGTGGTAGGTATTTTAGAACCTACTTAGAAATTTTATGATTTCGAAGAAAATTTTTTATTTGATTTATAAAATAAAAAAAAAATTAAACATTATTTTTTCGATGCGGGGAGAGTTATGTTACAAAATAATCTAACATAATTCCGAAGGACTTTGGAGTACTGTAAACTGAATTACTATTTTTATTTTGTAAAATGTTTTGAAAATTACAAAAAAACTTTAATTATACCTAAAACAAGCAGGGTCTTAAGAAGATACTAAAAAATAATGTAACTTGCTTATAGAAACCACAGATAATAGAAATAAGGGAGATGAACCATGAACCAATATAAGTGCGAAACCGCATGTACAATAGTGTGGCCAACATCGTTCATCCAATTATTTCGAGATTTAACACCGTACTCTACAAAATCGCATACAGACAGTGTAAATGCGATTTTGTAGATCTATGTTTCTGGGATAAAAAAAATATGACAATATTTTTATACATCAGAAAAAAAAATGATTTCGAAAAGCGTTATGTTTTAACAACCGTACTAATAAACTTGGTAAAAAATTTTTACAAGTAATAAACAACAATGTATGTGAAAATCTTGCTTAAATTGAAACTGACATTAAATAGTTCATGGAAAGATATTTAGGATGTTAAGGGATGTACTTGGCTTTATTTAGCCAGCAATTCCTGACATTATTTGGAGTAAAAATGTAAATGAAATGAAAGTTCGTCCCTTAACACCCTGTATACGTTGCTTATCCAGCGAAGGAGAGTTGTTCACCTGTTGTATAAAGTGTTAATAATAACAATTTATCTAAATTACGGAGAGATAGTTGATAAAATTATCTAATAGATTTTTCTTATTTAAAATATAGTTTAAAATTTAAAAATTGCAATATTTTAATTAAAAATTAAAAATTCAAAAAATTACAAAAAATTCGAAATTCAAAAAAGACCGTCCTTTAATTTAAGGAATTTGCAAGAATACTGTTACTTCAGTTTTTAACTCGTTCAAAGAATTAAAAATTATGATAATAATTTCACTAAAATAAAAAATAAAAATTTTGGATTCATTGTTGAGCAATATAAACATTGATTTTTAATATCGGTATTTACCTACGCATGCATAAGGAAGGCATTTATGTTACTTAAAAAAACATTACTTTCACGGAGACGTTTTTAAATTCGTTTGTAAATGTCAATGAAAAAATAATTTGTCTGAAATAGCCTACCATTTTCCCATAACATTCATCAATTCACAACATGACATTTTTTAGAATAAATAAATAAAATAAATAAATAAAACTGACGAAAAATATCACAAATAAAACGCATTGAATTATACTAATACAATAGAGAATTGTTCGTTGGAATATAAATTATGAACAAAAACAAGAAATGAATCATGCGCCAGTGTACCAAAATGCAACGTTGCCGTTTTTTTCGCAGCGTATTTAAAGACATTTTTATTAGTAATAATTCGAAAATGAAAATGAAAATGTGTAGTCTTTATTCATTGTGCAACTAAAACACCATTTAACGGTTGGGAAGTGTTTTTATTAGAAAGGCTATAAGAATTTTGAGCGCCGAACCGGGTGACCGATAATCTTCGCCGAAATATTTTAAATACCGAAACGTTTCATTTATCTCAAAAAATGGGTTTAAAAATGAAAAAAAAAATTTACTAGCTGCCACTGATCTGAAACATGGCGTAATTTATCGTGAACCTATGACATTTAGATCCAAAGTTCAATGACAAAGTGTAAGAATGAGAAATTTCAGCTTCACCGCTGGGAAATTACTGAACGACCGATAAACTACTCCTAGCAAGCCAACCAAGTACTAAAAGTTCCTATGCGAAAAAATTGCCATGTGAAATCAAGTTGCAGAACATCCTTCATTTTTTCATTGGCAAAATATTTCTTTATATTGAAAATTACAATGGTTTTTACTACGTACGTTTCGTCGAGATAGACCAAATGGTGTACAACTATGTAAAAACTTTTTTAGAGCTTATCGATCCAATGATATTTACCTTCCTTTTCGTTTATCCCTTTTGAAGCAAGTAAATAGAAACTTTTTCATCCATAATATGACGTTCGGTGAACAGACATTTGTGTCTATTTCTTTTTTGCAGGAAAAAGCTTTGGAGCCGAGTTAATAATTGCTGTCCCGATGCAAGCGTACTCAGAAAGTTGGCTCGGAATTGAAATAGTGGCCTTTTTTAATAATTGATATAATTCTTGTTCTTTGTAAGTTTCGCGCTACTAATGAATTGAAACAAAAATATAGAAATAAATGGTCGTTCGTATCTGAGTTCAAAACCACAAATTTTTTTTTCACCAATTTTATAAAATTGAAATCGTTTAATCTAAGATCTATCAAAGTAATAAAAAGTTTTCAACGATTAGAGAAAAATAGTAAAAGTGTTCAACGATTAGAGAAAAATATTATTACAGCCTTTCTTTATTAAATCCCGGATTTATTCTAATTTATTCACTTAGAAACTACTTTTTTATAAATGAAATCTAGTAATGAAATTTAAAAGATTTTTTGTAAGGAATAATCACTTATTTTTCTTTATTTTTACGGTGGAAAAATATGTTGTTAAGACCTCAAAATGTTAAATTTATTACTTGAAAATTGTACAAATCTCAAGCGGAAAATTTTAAACAGCAAAAGATTCGGTCTGAGAAGGAACAGCAAAGCCCCGTCAAGGTCGAGGACCTCGAGGTTCCTGGAATTTCCTAAATATGAATCTTTTCCTGATTTTTCTGTTCCGCATTTTTTGTTTGGGAGTTATTTATATATCTAGTTATTTATATATCTTCAATGACTTAATATTCTATCTTACCATTGAAAATAATATCAACAGCTCTGGATGAAAACTATTTTATTAGTATTTCTAAAAATATGTTTAATTATTAAATATTAAAGTGAGGTTTTAACTTAATTTACTAATTCAATTTTTTACGTAATGGCAAATTGGAAAGGTTATATTGCAGAGGCTCTGTTGTAAATTTATCCCATAAACCAGTCAGCGTTCTTAAGGCAATTTTTTCCCCAAAAACAGCCCTATCAGATTATAATTATCATAAGACATACCTGTAAGAATCTCCCTTAATAAAATACACAAATTAATTCACGGGTTTCAGGTTTAAAATGGGTGGTTCAGTGTATCATAAATTAAATAGAGTCTTAATTTTCAATTTGTATACTTAAAATTAATGGTTTCTTTATTAGACTTCATTAGGCTTCGACTTGTAGCTGAATAAAAATTATGAACCATGTAATTTGATTTATGATTTTTTAACCGTTAAGAATTAATAGAGCCTATTTATTATATCAGACCAAATTATTTCTAAATTATTATTTTCGAACTCGTCACTTCGATCTGTTGGTTTGGGAATGTTGTCTTGAATAAGTGAAAAAAGTTTTGCTGTCAGAACAAACACAAGTTTTAGTTTTGTAAATCAATGAATGTGATATTATTATCTGATGGGAGGAAAATAACACTAAATGACCGGAAAGTCAAGGAATGCCGACTTCTCTATTTTCTTCATTCGCTTCTCTAAATTCCGCTGGTTCATCACATTACCATTAATCGAGCTCACGATGGTTCTTATCTGTTTCGAAAAGGTCGAGCAAGGGTTCTGTAATCACACTCACAATATGTGTTGGCAGGACGATTATTATTTTTCAACTTAATACTATGACACATAATCAATTAATTGTGGTCGGCATTAGGTAGGTAGGGGGAAAAAAAAGTAGGTAGGAATTTACTTTACCAAGAGTAAAAACGATACATAACGTTTTTCGAAATTTCAATTGTTAGGAGTGCTTTTTGGTACAAAGATAAAATTAGTCCTTTTTCCGCTGTTACGATACGGGCCAATCACAACCATCCCTACCCCTAACTTAACAAATGGACTGCAATCTTTAGAGCACAGGCGTCAGGTGGGAATGCTGTCCTTGTTCTACCGGTATTACAATGGAAGATGCTCCGAGGAACTAGCGTCACTGATCCCCTCGGCACCGGTGCATAGTCGGGAAACACGCCAAACACGCGCTCAACATTTGTACACGGTTGACATTAGTCACATGAGAACGGGTCGTTTCTACGACTCGTTCTTGAGTTCAACAGCCCGGCTGTGGAACGATTTGCCGACTTCTGTGTTTCCTCCCTCCTACAATATGGGTCTCTTCAAGACCCATGTTCACTCCTTCCTCTCCTCAACAGCACCCTCCACACATCATCTTCAAAGATGACATAGGCCCTGAGGGAAATTATTTCCCTCAGGGCCTCCTGTGTGGAGTTAACATAAAAAAAAATTTTTTTTAAAATCCATCGTTGCCGCAATCGCGCAAGTTTACAGCAAATTTATCGGGCAAGTTTGTGTTTTTTAGTAGGTATGTCTTTTTGTATGGGAAAAAAGTTGGAATATCGGAAGGTTGTTAATTTATTTTACTCCTACCATCATGTACATAGAATCACCTCTCGCAGTTAATAAACTTTACCTCCGGACCCCTGTACGTTACGTTTAGCACCGTTTTGCTTGGTTATCAAAAAAACTGTACTAATTATGGGTTGAAATAATAAAACATTTAGGTAAAGAAATAAAAAAATACCTGAATAAAATAAAGCATTAAAAGCCACTATTTTAAAAGTAATTATGTAGAAATGGTATAATTATGTGCTCTGCGATAAGATGTTATTAGAACCTAAGTACCTCTCAAAAATAATTTGTGGCCGTAAAAATATTTCAGAGAACTTCACTTAATTTACTTATCTCAACACTAGTATTTTCATCTTTTATCATACGTAAACCTTTTTACTATTTTTTCATGAGGCACTTAGATCTTTTGTGTGAAATCAGTAGTGGCACTAGAGCCCCAAATAAATATGAATTCAAAAAAAATTGATGAAGATATCCTAATAAGATGATTTTTAGAACTTTTATTATATTTATGTTTCTGTTGGGCGTATTTTCATGTAAAAAGAATTATTACAATTTGCATCCTAATAAATTTGCGTTTTTATTCAATTAAACCCCTATAATGTCCTCTAATATTTTTGGCACTTATTACTTTATTTAATTCATATATTCAAATATAAAAATAAAACATTTAAATACTTAAACATTTT
The DNA here is from genome assembly GCA_936435175.1 of Glyphotaelius pellucidus. Classification (NCBI taxonomy): domain Eukaryota; kingdom Metazoa; phylum Arthropoda; class Insecta; order Trichoptera; family Limnephilidae; genus Glyphotaelius; species Glyphotaelius pellucidus. The sequence continues at coordinate 19,038,343 of OW386545.1, forward strand.
CATTTGCACACTTTGTAACGTCTTCTTATCATAACATAAAATCGATCCAATTTTACAATGTAAGCAAGAACCAAATGACTAATTGAACATTAATTTGATTTCACCATCGACTGAAACGACACGAGCGGATAAGCAGTCTATTCAAACGACCACGAACAGTATTATGTTACTTGCATTAACTATTCTAAACCATTGATATCGTATACTGCAGATGAACCCTAAACAACAAGCCATTGAAATGATGTATCGAGAGTATCCCACTGAATTTTAATACTATTTTATTTTTTTTGTTATTGTTTTTGGGGTTTTATGCCGTGTTTCGCTACCTCCTTCTTTAGCCAACGTTTCGGACAGCGTTACAGTGTCCATCATCAGGGAAGATGAGCCGATGCTGATGATGGACACTGTTACGCTGTCTGAAACGTTGGCTAAAGAAGGAGGTAGCGAAACACGGCATAACACCCCAAAAACCATAACAAAAATACTTTTTGGCCGTGAAAACCTAAAAACATACCTGACTATTTTATTTGATGATTATTGACTACGTTATATGAAATTTAAAAAAAAATGGCGTCGTGGGCGTCTAAATTTTTGTGGCTAGCGCAGTCTAGGTTTGAGATTATAAACTCCACTTTACGAACCAATATTTTAAGTCACTCTTAAATAAATAAATAATGTTTTTTTTCGGCTTATTTCGAAATTTCCTTTTATTATTACGTAACAAAATTGATCAAATTTACAAGGTATAATAACATGAACCGGAATAATTTTAATCAGCGTTTCTTGAACATATTAGTAGTAAAAATGTAAATGTCAGTTTGATATTTGTTTTCAATCAAAACAAAAAAATATATTGTTCCATCATACGACGTAGTTTTGAGTAGTTGGGTTCAGTCTAGTGGGTCACGTGTTACGCACTCCGTCTCGTTTCTACAGCACGATAACATAGGAGGGAGAACGCGTATCGCGTGTTTCCGTTGATATGCATAGCAGCGTGATCAGTGGCGAAGTGTGATATAAACATTTTTGGGAGGCTAGACTTCGCGTGAAACGTGGAGGGTTTAGATGATTACCCTATCTTGATGCGCCGAAACTTTTCTAGCATCAATACTCATTACGTACTTCATCATTCAATACTCCAATACATTTACTCTGAGAAAAAAATAGATGTTAGTATTTTTAGGTTAATTGCAGTGGTGATTATTTCTTTTGCTCATTATAAAATTAAAAAAATAAAACAAACAATAAAATACTCTAATAACATTCCGAGTACCAAATCGTGACACGAGACTTCCAGAACTGTTCTTTGTTTATCCGCTGAAAACCAACAATTTCATTAACTCCCCAATCCAAAGACATAGGCTTGGAAATAAATTCAGTTCCGTTGATATTTTCATTTATTCTTTACCAAAATTTATATCAATATTTCTAAAATTCTGGCATAAATTTTATTATTATTATTCTAAAATTGTCATTTCTTTTTTTTTTTGCTAATAATTTTGCTAATAATTTTTTAATACAATGTTATATACTACACGCTTATTATTACTCCTGAATAACTTATGTATCTATAATAACGTGTATATGTAAAAGCATTTAAGGCGTGAATAAATAAATAAATAATAAATTACGTAACCAGAAAAACATTCAATTTAAAACTTAATTATCGACATAAGAAATAACCCTCATTATGCCTTCGGGCGGCAACGAGAAATGTTTTAACAGTTTCTGCAATCGTCACGATGAGAATGACATTGTTATGGAAACTTTAAAAGCAACTGAACTTTAAAAGCAACCAATCAGAACAAATAAATAAAATTTAACAAATTTTCAACAAAAAACTTACAGTAAAAAGTTAATATTTTATACAAAACAAATTATAAGTTACAACCTAAGTAAGAATCGTGGCTCCCTTATCAGGTACAAGAGCTCCTCTTTTCTGATAAGGTATACATTACCAAAAACGACCTTTAATATAGTATTTTTTTAAATATATATCGACCACCACAACACAGGCGTGTGCTTAGCATGGTGGTCGAAAAATCATAAAATTCATGTAACAAACATTTTAATGAATAAAGAAAACATAAAAAAAAATATGTAACCCATATTTATTATATTAAGTACAATAACAAAAAAAAAATTAAAAAACTGGATGGTGGATGATGATATTTACTCTTATATATTTATTATCTATTAATTAACAATGATAATAGCTTAATTTTTTAAATAACAAACGTTTGGTCAAAACAAATTAAAAGGGCCCTATTCTATCAAATACACATAGAACTATTGGAACCAATCAAAAAAATCGTTGTCAACCGTGTGCATATGTTGGGTACGCGTTTGGCGTGTTTCCCGACTATGCACCGGTGCCGAAGGGATCGGTGACGCTAGTTTCTCGGAGCATCTTCCATTGAAATACCGGTAGAACAAGGATAACATTTCCACCCAACACCTGTGCTCTAAATATTGCAATCCGTCTATTAAGATGGGAGAATTGATCAAACGGACCGCCCGTTTCTGCACAGAGTCGAGCGTGTATTTATGAGTATAACCTCAAATTATTGTAAAATTTTAATTAAATAAAGACAATATTAGCATAAGTCAATCGAAAATTTGAAAAAGATACGGTCACATCTATGACTCAAACCCAGAGTCTACACTTTGCCACTTATGCCGGGGCAGAGCTCTACCAACTAAGCTAATGTGTCCCTATACTATTAGGTCGTATTTAACTGACTTCGACTAAGAACTACCAACATTATCTTCTTTTTAACCCATTTTTTTGTTGGCTGCTATATTTATGTATGATTGCAAGATTCAAACCCGTAAAGACTTAGGTCCTGGGTTCGAGTCCTGCATATGACCGGATCTTTGTCTGATTTTTCTGTTTTCAGATTTTCAGATTGAGTAACCCTAATATTGTCTTAATTTAATTAAAATATACAAATTATTATGTTACAAAACTTTGTGTAAAAAGAGCGGTGATTTGTCAAAACATTTGTTTGTTGGTTTATACCAAAAGATATTTGAAAAAAAAATTGTGTTTTTGAAATAAGCGGTGTTATAATGTGAGCGACAATATTGCAAAAATGTATTTAGTATTTAACTAACTAAATATAACTCATTAGTTTAAAAAAATATCAACTCCATCCTTATTATTACGTAAACTGGTCTTCCCATCATACACATAAAAATAGTTTAACAAAACTTATTTGTTTAAGAAAAACTTTATTAAGTCGTAATCATAAAACTTATTTTTTAGTAGGTCGATTATTATATCAACTTTGTTTAAAATTTTCAAACACGTACACTTTTTAATTCGTATCTACTTAAAAAAAAATATTTGAAAAACATCACTTTTTTGGTGGCGTCATTTTATTTGCTACTGTTTCTACTTTTTTCTTTACCAAAAAAAATACATTTTTTATTGCGTCTCTAATGGTAAAAAATACACATGTGTTCATAAAGAGTTCCACACTAAAAACCACTGATCCCATTCCCAGTCCAACCCGTAGTATTAAAAATCCTCCTTGTAAATGTTCAAGAGACAATCGCACATCATCATCATCATCAATCGTTATTTTTGCTGCGGACGATTGTCTCTGCACTTCGGCTGTCTTCCTTTTAAATTCCGTACTTGAATCATCGACCCACTTGCTGAACAATCCACTGGCTTTCAATAGGCCAATTTTTTTGTTTATTCTTTCAATAAAAGGAAAACCTCTGAAAGTTGTTATCTCCAAAGGTATCGACAAAACGTTCTGTGTGAATGAATGATAAGCTGGTTCTCCGTTTCGGTTATTGTATTCGCTCTTTGTCGCTGAAACGTATTTTAAATATAGTCTACTAGACAACATGGAGAAGTCCTCGTCGATAGTGACTTTGTGTAAAGCTTCGTCCATGTTTTCAATAGAAATGTATTGGTCATCTATTATGCGGTCCAGAGTGTCATTGTTCTCTTCGAATAAGCTTCTAAGTTCTCCTAATCCTCCGAACTGGAGACCGCTTTTTACCAATTCCTCAACGCTGTCCAACTGCGTTTCGTAACTCGGCTCGGTTAAAACAGTTATCAATTTTGTCTGATAAGCTGTGATCAAAATGACCGAGTACAAGTTGAAAAAAATGAACAAAACTCTCAATGTTTGAAATCTCGGCCGACTGTAGGCAGATCCTCCGATGTTCATGTATAGAATATTTAGTGCGCAATGAATAAGTGTCTTCTGGTATTGAGATTCTTTGCTGAGATTACCTAAGATATACCACATTCCCATGCAAAGAAAGTAAACGAAAAACGTTGAAAGCCATATATTAGATTCAAATATAATCGTTAAAGCTCTCCACTTGGGCATTTCTTTAGCTCGCGGTACCACCCAGGTATAAGAATCTTGGAGATAAGAGATACTCGAGTCAAAGTCTTCGTGAACTTCATTATCTGGATAAATCCCACCTACAACTATGTCCGCTTCTCGGTTTATGAGCTTCCCCAGCAACCCGTCCCAAGTTTTATTTTGCTGGTCTTTCTCTCCCCGCAGCATACGTGTTACATTATGGATAAACACAAAATTGAAAAATTCTCCGATCGTATCGAGCAAAACGTGTTCAATCCCGGTGCTGTAATCGTCAATGGGGTTAACAAAAGGAGGCATCACCGTAGACCACACGTTCAATGCACACCCCTTCATATCGGTTGGCAGCCTTTTCCTGAACAGTGGACTAGTAAAAGCGAGATTACCATCTACACACACACCATAAAGTTCCACCGTGTCGTCAGTATAATCGGAAAAATTTCCGCAGCGTCGCGGTGGATCATAAGGATTCCATATAAAAACTTGAAACTTTGTTTTTTCTTCAGCGTCTTGCAGAAGTATTACTCCATGGAGTACGTAATAAGACCACAAGTGAGTCAGGACTCTTTCTGAAAACGTTCTGAGAGAGCTTTGAGTAGTGAAAGATTGCGAGCACAGCACAATGACGTAGGCTCTCGGATTCCACGATCTTAAAAGAGTCAGTTGGTAAATCTTGCTGACAAATCTATCAAAACTGTCGACGATCACGACGTAGTATTCGGCTTTATCGGCATACGCAATTTTCATGGACTCTTCTTCTTTCTCCACGGTCATAAGGGACCACCTTCGTAAGTGGTGAACTTCTTGCATAAATATGTTTTGGATATCTGCCCCTGGAGGTGTCATGTTGAAAGACCCTGGTATGACAATAAGTCCTGGCCGTCTCACGAAATAATGGTCTGCTATTGACATAATGCATCTAACCGCATTATGTGTGACAGTTGGTCCCTTTGGATTAATTACCGTCTTTAATTGGTATGAATCACCACTGGAAACACACAAGGAAAATAACAAACACAAAAATCGTAACATCACTTGTGGATCCTACAACAAACACAATATGATAATTTTTGACACGTTTTAGAAAAAATAAACGTTATTCAGTTCTGGTCAAAAATCTTATAATTAAGTTCACTCAAGAAAGTTTTTGTTTTGAAATGTTTATCTCTGATTTCTGGAAGCATATTATTTTTTTAATTTTCCAAATCTAGAAACTAAATAGCTAAACGCGTTCTAGATCGTAATGCATGAAGAACAAGCAGACACTGATATTTTTGTTTTTTCCACGACCGTAGTGGGAAATAATATAGCGTGAGCGTTCCTAGTTATTATATCATTATCGTTCGATCTTCGTGTCGGATGATAATAAATTACATGTAAATACTGCACGTTATTTACCTGTTATTTAAATTTAATTTATAAACGGCACATCATTGCACGTCTAATTAACAGTACGACTAAAAAGCACAATAAAATATAACCTTTCAATAATGCGCTCAAATAGCACCATGACATTACGCATAAGAAAATATAATTTAACTCCTCGTGATTCAATGTTCTCAAAGCCAGTTATTTTACAGAACTTGAAAATTAACTTTGAAAATAGATGGAAATTTTAAATTTCTGTGACAAATTTTAGTGCAAAGTATTTTAAATGATTTATTATTCTTTTTTTTTAAGAATAACTCTATTTTTATAGCTTTTGAAGGTTATTCCCATCAATGTATGTTATTAATATTGCGATCATTATCTTTTTCTATTTTCTGTATTTTGTTCTCTTTCAGATTTTCATTTAGATTATTAGTGTTTTCTTCTTCTTCAGTGATTAATAATTATTGATAAATCGATGATTACCATTATTATTCTTTTTTTCGTATTAAGTATCTTATTTTATGTACCATTCTTGAATGCATAGTAAACACCCAATAGGTGCACACACATAAAAAATGAACACATAAATATAATTTTCTGTAGATTGATGAAATGCTGTGAAATGAAAACAACAGTTTTGGGCAAATTGGTAGGACCTCGAATTACCTAATACGGCTTAATTCACCGAATTTGAACAATTCTTAAAATTTCATAGTAAGCAAATTCGGCGAAAGTCTTATTTATACAAGTTCGGTTTTTTGTGTGAATACCGCTCAAGAATCCCAACTGCTCCCGCCTGGAGCCAGTGAGACTATGGCATCCCCAATTGGCATATTTTGTGATGGTGAAGGTGGTGGAGAGGGGAAGAGGAAGGTAGAAAAGTACCTGGCTTTTCATGTCTGGTCACTAAACACGGCTAAAGTTTTTTCAAGCAACGTTTCAATTCCGAATGGTGGTCTTATATCAGGGCGATATAAGTATTTTTCACTCTGGAACGTGATGCAAATATACCATAAATATTTCTTTTTTGACGTGATAACGTCTTATAAATCGATGAACACCGGCTGCATGCACGAAAAAGCATGACTCATTGTCACGTTTCGCATGAGCCGAGCGTATAAGCGAGAACGCGGAACAAGCGTTCGGCTTATGACGCACTCTCTTCCATTCCATCGTTATTATACGACGTTACCACGTAAAATATCGTCCGTAAACCGACTTTACAGACAACCAAATTTTTTAATTAATTGTAAAAACAACACAAATTGTAAAATTTTATTGGCGCAACCCGCAACCTTCGGATTGCTATTCGAGAGCTTTACCCTTCAACCACGGAGCCCGCCAGTTATTATCCAATTAGTGTGAAACAATCAGCTCATACCAATTGTTGATTATAGCAGATCAATTCAGAAAAAAAACCACATATCTGTTACACAAAATAAATTAGATATAAGTACTTAAATGTATTGATGATGATTTTGTCAAAAAAATCTTGGTTCGTTGAATACAATAAAAAAAAAATTTTAAATTTCAATATTTGCATGGTTTCTTTATTAAATTCATTAAAAAAAGCCGTCCAAAGTTTTCACCACAATTTGTGATACCCACGGGAAAGCCAAAAAAATGTTATATTAAATGGCCAAATGCTGTTGAATGGTTGAGAATAAGAATATTTTTACCATCATCATTGTTTGTAAAGTTTTACGGAGTAGATCCCTTATTCTAATAAAAATTTATTCATTTCGTATTTTAAAAAGTTATTCAATGAACAAAAGTAAATTGTTGAAAACGTATTGTTTTGAAGTCATCTCATTAAATCTTTTCCAAATTACAAAAAAAAAACTCGTGTAGAGTTGAAAAGCAAAACTTATTTTAGAAAAGTGTTTTTTTTATCAAGAAAACCCACCTCGCTTTCGACGCTAGTCCAATGGACTAAAAATGATTATCAAATTTTTATTGAAATCACGTTTTATAATAATTTGGTAGGTTTATCAATGTAATAAATCATTGAAGAATTAGATAATACTTATATACCTAAACGAAATATGAAAAGAACAAGACACAGAAAATTAATAAGTAAAAAAAGTAAAGGTAACGATCGCAACTGGGAATCGACTACTTTGACCTTTGTCCCAGTATGATAAGAGGAAGAGGTCCTGGATTCAATTCCCAAATGCGACCGTTACCTTTTATTTATGTGCCTTATTATTTCCTTATTCAATAAAAGTAAATAATTTATGAAGATCAAGTAAGCTCTTTCCTCTCTTCAGAGATTTTTTCTGGATCTAATGGTTACTTTTTTAATTTTTTTATTTATTTGAGACACTAACAGGATATTTATAGAACATTCTTGTAGGTAATATAAAAAAAAATTAAAATTCAAATATAAATATTCCTAGACTAATGTGTCTGCAGTTATCACATTTGCATATTCACAAAAGCAAACACATGAAAAAAATTAAAAACCTAATTACAAAATTTAAAATACATGATAAGTGGAACATATATGAAGTATTTATAAAAAAATATTAAAACAGCAAACAAATTTTTTATTTTTATTTTTTAGGTACACAAATCGAGGAGATATTTCTTGGAACAAGTTATATTATTTACAAAAATATCTACGATAGTGTGTATTTTAGCAAGATTGTTGTATGATCGAGACATTCTAGACATCGGATTAAAATATTCAGTCTTATTGGTAAAAATTTCGGTCCAAAATATTTTAATGTTTCTGGTAGATTTGAGCCTGGCTTATAACTTTATTGAAATGACTAAGTTACTATCTACTCCATTATTCACAATTTTATAAAGCATTAAGAGGTCATTTGCGTTTATTCTTTAAACTAGACTCTCTTATTTGAAATAAGCATGTCTTTGTTCGTATCCGTCTAGAAGATAGTAGACATCTGATCGGTAAGACAAAATCTGTGTCAATTTTCTTTGGACAGATTCAAGTCTAGATACCTGTGTATTATACTGTGTAATATAATGTGGATTCCAGACTGTTGACCCGTATTCAAGAACCCTACGGATTAACGAATTGAATAGAATTATTAGGCTGTTAGAATTCTTGAACAGTTTGTTTGATCTTACAATAAAACCAAGTAATTTATTTGTTTTATTAAAAGATAAATAATTTATATACCTACACTCTACATGTTTCGTGAACAATGTTCACTTCATCGGGTATATTAATCATGTATTTTTATTTATACTTTTTCTCCTGATGTTCACTTCATCAGGAGAAAAAGTATAAATGAAGATGTAATCTTCACTTCACTTCACTTCACCAGGTATTACATCTTCATAAAACTGCCGAAGGTCCTGGGTCCGAGTCCCAAAAGTGCCAATATATTTTTCTGATTTTTCTGTTTCCAGATTTTTAATTGAATTTCGATAATATTGTCTTAATTTAATTAATTATTACAATGAGGTTTTACTCATAAAGTTAAAAACAAAAAAAAAACAAATTTTTTTTACACGAGTCTATGTTTCACATTTTAAATATGCTATTAAATAATATCGGGTCGCAAAACGGTCCGGTAGATCAGTATGACATTTTGAAATATTCTACTAGTGACCCAGAAAATAGGAATATTTAGTTTAATTCGAAATTTAGTTTATTTAGAATATAAGTTTTTCTGCATTATAATTGATTTGTTGTAGTAATCTGAGGTTTGTACCAGAAGAGGTTATACTTTTACATATAACTACGTACTCTGATGAGTTGATCATTCATTCACGTTGACCATCAGAAGTTTCTCACACGTAGTCGGTATTAAAGCACTGAGAGATCAATATAGATCATTGCACGGATTATTTCAATAGACTGATTGTTCCTTAAGTTATTGTTCCAAATATCACACGTGGGTAATATCGGCCACACATCTTATCGGAGAATGGTCACATGTGTAGTAGGTTGAGTTGGAAGAGGAAGGAAGATGTACATGGTTGCGTCAACGTGAGATGTATTACTAATCACGGGCTATCTCAGCACGGGTAAGGCACCCAGTGAGGCCAACATTATTAAATTATACTATATAATGTAAAGTAATGTACCAAAATAAAAATCAGAGTGTGTAATTCACACGCGGTAGAAGTGAAACGCCGCTAGATGTCGCTTTTTTTCCTTTGCCTATTAATTTTAAAGTGGTTTGAAGATTGGATATTGATTTCACAAAATACAAATGTTTTTTTTTTTTATTTTGTAGGATTCGAACCTCCGTTCGCTTGATGTCTGTTGTTCTGGAGACGTTTCAGGCGCCTTGCCCACTGAGCTATGGGGGGTACGCGCCGAGGTGCGAATTAACCGCATTATTTTAGAACCGAGTATTTGTGTAGAACAATTGAGTTGTGACGCATTTCCGTTTCATCCGAATTTCAAATCACTACGGCGCTAAAGAAATTTCACTTCAATAATAAAAAATATTTACAAATCAACTGGACAATTGATATATAGGAAAATATCATGATCTCGAATATCATTCGCTTATTCTGATCATAAATAAGCCATGCAATGTGATATTAAAGTAGAATTTGAACCTGCCGCAAAATAGCGCCATGATTTTATAGAAAAATTCCAATCTTTTCTATTTTCTTGAAATAAATAAGGATAACCTTTCATTCGCTTCCATTCGCAACTCGAACCACTCACCCGTGAGCTCTCCTAAATCCCACATCCCTCGAGACACCAAGCCAATAATAATTCTGCTTTTCTTCAGAAGATAAAATAAATTTATATCAATTTTAATAACAACCTTATCTATTTCGTTTTGTCGTTAAAAAAGTCAGTTGAAAACTCATCAGTGGCGGGGTTAAAATTTCAACTTCGTTTGCATTAATTAATTGGCAGTTTGATTTAACCGGCTTAGGTGACCGCATAAAAATGCCGTTTTTAATTAGTTTGTTGAAACGTTAGCTCACGAATCATGGCTTTAAAACATATTTGCAAGGGGAATCTTTTTTGTCAACTGGTTCATTGAATAAACAATCCTGGGGGGAAAAAATTGAATTTCAATTTCGGTGCGTACAATTGAATTATTTTGAATTTGTTTTCGAACTGTTCAATATTTTTTAAAAATCCTGGTAAACAGAAATGTTCTATTCTTATTACTAACTAGCAAGTTCCTGGCATGCGTTGCAATGCCGCTTAACCCTAGATTACTACTCATACGCCTGCGAGGCGCATCATATTGATTAATGATTTTATTCAAAAACTATAAGTATGATTGATATGTTTTGAATGCTTCTATAATTTTGTACATTACTTAAAAAAAATAACACAATTCTTTGTACGTCGCAACAAGAGTAGTAGTCTAGGGTTAAATAAAGAATTTTTTTCTCCCTGCGTGTCTTTTCCCTTTAGTCCCCTTCCCCATCCGCCTCCATTTCCCCTTCCACGCCTTCCCTCTCCCTCAATCTTTACTCTCTCTCTTTTCTCGGATTCCCTTCCCCTTCCCGCCTTCTCCCCCTGCCACTTAACAACAGAAATACACACATTCTTTAAACTATTCGCGCTTCACCTTAGTAATTTTTTTTACAAATTCCATAATACCAGAATTCACCAATACGAGTATATACAGAAACATTCACGGGCGTGCGTACAACAACTCACCAGAGTTTCATCGCAGTTTGACGGCCGGCAAGTCCAGCGGTAAGGCTCTTGTCTTGCAATCCAAAGGTCGCGGGATCGAATCCCAGCATGGCAAATAAATTTTATCTGATTATTTTGTGTTATTTCACAATTTTTTCAATTAAAATAATATATAGTATATTTACGGCACGTTCCAGAGTGGAAGATACTCTCCGTATCGCCCTGTTGTAAGACCACCATTCAGAATTGAAACGTTGCTTGAAAAAGCTTGAGCCGTGTTTGGTGACCAAATCTGAATAGCCAGGTACTTCCCCACCTACCTCTTTCCCATCTCCTTCCCCTGCCTACTACCCTCAGCCTCACAACATACCCCAATTGGGGATGCTATAGTCTCACTGACTCCAGACGGGAGAAGTTGGGACTCTTGTGAGGTATGAACATAAAAAAAATTATTTAAATCGGATGAATAATGTACGAAATAATTTCATAATGCAAGAGCTCGCTATTATATACAGAAACCATTGCGGGCATGCGCACATCAAATTGCCGATCCTTACTGATAGCAATCGGATGAATGGTTTAGGAACGCATAAGAACGCATTAGAAAAATAAAAAGATTGTTTAATCAATCAGTATTAAATTTAATTTAAAAAGTTTGTTTGTTTGATTTTCCCAAATTAAATTGAATGAGAGCAAACATTGTTAGCAAAGTTCAAATCATTATACAATATAATGGACAGATCACATTCAAAAGCTTGTTAATAAACTTAGGTATTTAACTTATATTTTTAAACGTTTAAAATACATAGTTGACATTAAAATAATAAAATTGGTGTATCATGCATTGGTGCAATCATCAGTATCTTATGGAATAATTGGATGGGGGGGTGTGTATAATACACACATTAAGCCACTAGAAATAACTCAAAAATTAATACTAAAAATAATGTTGCATAAAGATATAAACTACCCCTCCGTGCAATTGTTCCATGAGGCTAAATTGTTAAATATAAGAAAAATTTACTGTAAACAATGTTTAAAATATATATTTACACGAAATGTTATTTTTACAAAAAATGAAAAGCGTTTTAGTAATAGGTTAAATAATGTGTTTGAAGTTCCACTGTGTAACACTAGGCTTGCGCAAAGACATGCATATTTTATTACACCAAAAATATATAATGCTTTCTTTAAGGCTACAGAAATTGATTGTAAAAATATATCCACCTACAGCAAGTATAAAAATGTATTAAAGTCTTGGATAAATACCGTCGACACAAACATTTACTTGCTGTAACATCTGACCTGCTGTAACAACTAAATTTTTATTAATCTTTATGAACATGTCTTTTGAGTATGTATTTCAGTAAACACTGAATCTATTTTTTATGTATTTAATTTTTTTTTTTTTTAAACTTCTACAATATATTGTATGTTTATGAGTAATTATCTGTCTTAAAATCACTCAAGTATACCCACGAACTGGCGATGCCTATGTGGGATTTTTTTGGTTAATCTGCTAATCTATTTATGTTATTCTCTAATTTTAAAACTGTTTATATAAAAAGTTTTGTATTACAAAATTTTACCAATTGTACCAAAAAAATTGTTAATAAAAAAAAAATTAAAAAATTAAAAAATTAAAAAATATTATCAGCGAATATTGATAAGAAAGGCTTTGAATCCATCCGAGTCTTAAACTATCTGTTTGTTTATCTTAATATCAAAGATTTGGTACTATCTAAATATCAAGAAGAACTATCAAAGATATGGTGTCTTTATACCCCATCAAATTAAATCCCAAAGGAAAGACAGTTTGACTAGTAATCACAAAACCGAATTCAAATTACATATCACAAACATTTAACACATTTGTCCGACAGACTAACAAAATTGTTCATCGCTTTCCAACAAATCCACAGTTTCAGAGATGGAAATATCACCCAAACAATTCTACAAATACAAAACATCGTTTAAACAGGTCCTTTGAACGAATTAACGTCATCAATGTTTTCAAGTTTTCCAGTAGGAAAAACATCTACAAGCTGTAAATGTGTCCCAATGATATAAAATGTAAAGCTACCTAGGTGATATATTATAATAAAAACAAATATAAACCTTTTTTCCACTTTAAGTTTATCGACCGTAACCGGTATGACATTCTGCAGGGACAAAAATCCTATTATATATCATTGTAGTCTCAACAACATTCTCTTAAAAAGAGGTCTCATGTAAAATATCTGGGTATCTAATTTGATGAAAAATTAAAATTCGTTTCACGCATCAGTTACCTAAATGATTTTGAAGTTTTTAGAACAGTACCTAAATGATTTTATGTCGCTGATTTCTTTTAAAATTCTTCTCACCGCCTTCGTAAGAAGTTATTTAGGATACAATCCCTCTATTTGGTCCCCATATTACAAAGCATATTAAATATAAATTGAAAGAGTTCAAAACATATTTACAAAGAAAATTCAAGTTCCGTGAAAGATCTATTCAAGTTCTGTTATTATTTCGTCACATGCCTGTTGTTTCGCAGTACTTGGATAGTAATAGAACTTGTATAGGACTTTCACGGAACTTCAAGTTACCTTTGAAAATAGATGAATTATTCATATTCGTGAAACATAAGGTCATTCGCCAGCTTAGAGACGAGTGCAGTGTTCTGTCACGTAAAAATAAGTTTCTCGAATACCCACCTTATCCGATCAATGAATAAAATCTATTCCATCCTTTACCGTTAATCCAAGACTCTAATAGGTACTACTTCAAATTTTTCTACTACTATTTGAACATCTTCAGCTTCCTCCATTTTGCACGTGTGTTTTATTTTTTTCCTGGAAAAATTATATGAATGATACGTTTTTTTCATGATGGAGGACTCAGCTAGCAGTGGATTGAACTCGGCCACTGAACATCATATTAATCGTTGACTAAGCATAGCGAAGTCCTGTTTTTACTTGACCGTTTTGAATTTTGTTTGTGTTCTGTACGCTCCGTTTTTGTTTTAAGGTGGTGGCCGTTTTAATTTTTCAGCAAGGATTTTTTTTCATGTGTGATATCCTGTTTTTTTAGACTTTCTAATTCTTATTTTTTTTTAATATTATGGTATCTACCTGCCTGAAGAAAGATTGAAAAAAGAGTTGTTATTGAGATTTTTTTTGGACAAATTGTATAATTCCTTATTTGATTTTTTTTTCTCATAAAAGATGTGGTTTATAAATAAGTAGGTAAGTATTTAAGTATCTACTTAAAAATCTTTTTATTTCAGAAGATATTTTTTTTTGATTTATTAAATAAGGGAAAATGAGAAACATACTTCATCGGACGCGAGGTCTGCTAGTAGTTTTCATACAAACAAATAAATAGAAATCGTACACTTCCCCTCACGAATAAACATATTTAGTTTCCATCCATCCTAGTTATCCTATTCCACTTTGAAACTTCCTGTTTTCCACAAATCTAAATTAACACACAAACTTTGTTATTTAGGTTTTCACTAGTGATGTAGAAACTTCACATGACTAACTAGTGATGTGTATCTGTTGCAGTGACTGGATATTTGGAATACGTTACTGCAAGCTGAGTAACTTCATAGCCAACGTCACGGTAGCGGCGAGCGTCTTCACACTGACTGGAATTTCCTTTGACAGGTAAGTCCCTAGTCTCACGTTTCCCGTATTTATCCGAGACCGCACTGCTTCCTGTATCCGCATTTTGTAACTCGTGTGACGTGTTTATTCCAGCGGAAACTGTTCGGAAGATTAAATGCCACGTGTACGACAAATTCAGAGTTAATTTGTGGTTATCACCTGTGTCCAAGTGTCAACAATATAAAGTTTCATTTTTGATTTTTTTTTAATGCAGCTCACAGATAACAACGACTCAACGTGCAATAATTATAAGACGCATTGCGAACACCAAACTACAGCAAACATTTCCCAGTCCGTTATTATTGGTATTTCAGTACAAATAATATAGGAATGTGATAAATACTTAGGAAAAAAATAGGGTTTATATTTTGTTTTTGTTTTTCCTGTCTCCTTTGATTTCATCGATTCCTTGGCTCTTTCAAGAAAGAAAACTCTTTTTTTTCCGCATTTCTTCGATTAACATAAAAGTATTTTCAACAATTCAGGCAATTTCCTAATTTTTTTCACGAAATCCCATGATTCGATCTCGTTGTCGTTGCCAACCGTCCAAAAGCTTTGCTTCTCATATATAGCGAATCCTTTGCGTCAGTCGAAAATCCGATAATCGACGGACCGCAGCGCGCCACCTGCGAATTCTCGTTGTATGTTCGTTAAGTGGGCAGCAAGCAGTTCGTGTGCAAAGCGACAACACTATGATAATTTGTTTCAACTTTTGTGCATTGCGTGTAGAGAATACAATCCCGAGCATGTTTTTAAATCCCGGGATTCCGGGATTTTCGATGCGTAATCCCGGGATCCCGGTACTATCCCGGGATCATAAAATGTGTATCAATAAATAGTAAGACAACTTATCTATACTTATATTATAAATGCGAAAGTGAGTGTGTTTGTTTGTTACGCTTTCACACCTAAACCAATAAACCGATTTCAATCATTTTTTCATCAATAGAAAGCTACATTATATGCAAGTAATATAGGCTGTATATAATGGTTAGCTCTAACGCTTTGAAATAATAAATATATTATTTTTTATTATACGTTTATTGTCCTTTACAAAAGCGAGTGCATCCAACACTTTCAACACACACTACTCACAATTTGACATTTTCAACTCTACACTACACTCTTTAAAAGCACACAGGCGGTCTCTCGATACTATATAATGACAATAATTATATATATCCATTTAATGCAACCAACACCCTATTAACCTCTTTTTTTAAATTTTATTTTTATTTTTTGCTGTGCATATTTTTATTGCTATACCTCAACCCAGCCGATCCTCGCCATCCTACCCCCTCTCTATTCCCACCTAAACAACTTGCTATAATGTTTCTTGTATTATAATTTTTATCACCTGTCGAATCACTTGTATATAATACCCATGTGGAAACCCATAAATGGTACAATTATTGTGACTCAATTACTATTATGCTCCGATATTAATGTAAACCGTTGGTCTAACAAATAAAATTAAATAAAATTAAAATTAAAAATGATAACGTTAGACGGAATGCAAAACAAATCGTTGTCTTGGTAACTACGTTGATGTATTTGCCGGAAATTGTATTTCAGGCGTCGTAGTTCAGGCAGTATTCTAGTCTAGAAAAAAAAACTTGTTTTTCTCTTCATATTTATAATGTTTAAATATTAAAAAATATCTCCTAAAAAGGATTTTTCAAAATTCGCATTATTCCAAAAGTTATAACCATTTTAATGTCACGGTTTAGACGAAATCTAACTAGCATCTAAATAGAGCAAAACTTTAAACGCGTGTTTCTCGAAACCACTTTTTTCGAGACGGTTGACATGATATCTCAAGTTTTACGCAAACTAATTTGCTTGAAATTTGGTGTGAGTTTTCTCTATACATTACTCTATTGCCCCTACCAGAATTATTACAAAATTTAAATTTTTACAATTTTTTTAAAAATTCCGAAAAGTCAAAAAAAGGGGTAAAAAAATGTCTTGTTATTTCAACAGCCGCCATTTTGCGAAAAAAATCTTTTTTTCTTTTCTGAGGTACGGACCACAGCAGCATTTGTCTGAATTAAGAATTAATTTGTTTTTTTTTCTTCTGATTACTAGGAGGGTTGCAATCGTGTCAACCAGGGCGCGCCATTTTTTTGAGACCCCCCACTTCAACACCCTGTAACTTTTTGAATTTTTTTATTTTTTCGTTTGATTTTTTTTATGTGTTCTATAATGTTTAATAAATATTTGGTAAAATATTGGCTAGTAAAAATATTATTGTTTTTTTTTTATTGCACCTGAAAAAACACCTATAATTTATGCTTCTAGACTAGAATACCCCCTTAATATCTGTCTATATAAATAAAAATGAATCTCCTAAATGTTTGTACGCGCGTAACTTCCGAACAAGTCAAGGCCCAACGGATGACGGAATGCAAACTAGACCTGATTGTGGCAATCCCGAAAATTCTGAGATTAGTCTAAGTGCAGTCCCGGTATTTTCGGGATCGAAAATGGGCCGGAATATCTGCACGCAGCTTTGCCAAATATAATAATAATAATAAATAATAATTTGATAATTTGTAGAGCGCCGTTTTTGTGAAAAATCACCTCAAGGGCGCTAAATATATTTCAATTTTGAAACATGTCGATAATGTTAATTAAATAGTGGTGTACACAAATTTATTTGCATTCATCGCTTTATTTTCGTCAGGTCATTGTCAACTGGAAAATAGATGGTGTTTGAATGTAAATAAAGGACAGAATTTTGTAGTGGTTAAAGTGCCATTTTTCTGAAATATCAACTCAATGGCGCTTAGCACATGTAGTTAGAAGAGGTCAAATTTAAAGATGTCGAATTCAACAACGATAAATTTTATTATCGTTGTTGATATTCGTAGTGTTTTTGCGGATTCCACGGGGTCACTTAAATAAGAAGGTAAATTGAAGAATGTTTAATAAATACACATATTATTGATATAGGTACCCATATTATTAAACACGCTTTACTTTAAACAATTCATTGCTGAGAAAGAACCAAAAACCTACTGAAATAAAAAGATAAAATTAAATAAATTTCACATCAAATACACAAACATTAAATCCTGTAACAGATACTAATATTAATTTAATGAAAACAAATAACTCATATTTCAATTTTGAAACATGTCAATAATGTTAATTAAATAGTGGTGTACAAAAAGTTATTTGTTTTCATTATTAAATTAATAATGACGCCACAAAGTGGATTTGCTAAGTTTGAAGACATAATATTAAATCCATTTTCCGCTGACGAGAAAAAGCGTATATTATTCTGCTGATGTTTCCATACTTTTAATATTACTTCAAATACCAACCAATCATCTAAATTCAAAATTGTATTATAGGTAGGTTCATTTGATGAAAAAAACTCTCAAGATGGGTTGTTTAAAATAATGTTTATAATTCATAAAATATTTGAAGTTAATTTTCACGTTCTGTGAAAGTTTTATTTAATTTCGATTATTTTAGTTTTACGAAGCAACTGGCCTATAATTACTGGATTATATGTAATATATCGCCTATAATGACAGAACTTGAATAAAATTTCCACGGAACGTAAAAATTAACTTAATTTGATGAATTATTCAAATTTTTTTAAACAACCCGTCCTTAATACACCAAAATAATTTTTAATCCTTGAATTTTGATTAGAATTTTCTAAAGATGGTTTTTTTCCTTACTAATTTTTGCGTTACATATATATCTGAAGGTGCAACTTTTATTTTACATGTCACCACAAACTCGTATTGTTGATATTAATTATTCTAGTGTTTAATTCGTAGAACTCCATTTATTTATTTTTTTTAAATACTTAAAATTAAATTATTAATTAAAGAAAATTATTTATTCCCCACTACTTAGTATGTTTACAAATCCTAAAAAATACAACGCACTTAAATGAGTCATAGCAATAACGTCATTTTAAAACAATTAAGAAAACCTTAACACTTAGTGGAGGAAACAGATTCCGAACCCCACATGATACACTCTCAAACATTGTATCAGCAAATTGATTTAACCGGTAATAAATCATTATAGACACCTTCTAAAATTATCATTTAAAATCGTATAAATTAGTCGTCTAATATTCGATAAACCCAGTTTGAAAATAGTCTTGTAAACTGAAACAGCTGTAACAAAAATACAAACTAAAATACTTGCAGAACCTGATTTTTTTTTTTACTTGAGCTCCACACAAGAGGCCCTGGGGAAAATAATCTCCCTCAGGGCCTATGTCATCTTTGGAGATGCTGTGTGGAGGGTTTTTTTAGGAAAAGGAGGAGAGTTCTGGGAAGGAAAAGGGTTTAAGGTAGGAATCTGGGGTTCAGTGTGTCTTGGTCATCCGCCTCCAAGACCTAGACAAACCTCACCCAGTGAACCCGGGCACCCGTGCTAAATCACCAAACGTAGCGAACCACTTGGCAGAGGTGGCAGAGGTGTTGGTTATTCAATAGAGGTTCCCGGGCGGTACCAATTCCCGCCTCCCAAATTGAGATAATAAAACTACAGTATTATGGGCTTCATTTACATGATATAATTTACTTGAAATGGCATCAGAGACCTTTTGAACATACGAGTACAAAGGCAAATGCTAGATCAGATATCCATTAAATTAAGTCCGGGTTTACGGTTCACCTAAACAAAACTGATTTTTATTGAACTTCTGAGGAAATCATGCAAAGCAGTATGCCGAGCCTTTCAACCTAATGGCAAAAAAGATTATTATTTGATCCTCAGTAGGTACCCTTTGATTCCCAAGAGTCACCATTAAAATCACCTTATAGAACTTTGGATATATTTTATGGGGAATAAATTAGGTCGGGAAGATTTATTACGTTTGGAGTGTCAAGCCCTACTTATTTATTATTTAACATTTTAACACGCCAGGCATGGATGATAAATTAGGATTGCTGTGTGACTCAGTTATTAATATAAGATTACATGAAAACTATTTAATTAAGAACTGTGTTTATTTATTCAGCATTTCGTCTGCTTTATAATTCTAGGAGGCATCGCTTATAAGGTTATACGAAACTGACAAATAAAAACATTGTGATTAAATAGAAACTAATCACTTTGTTAAACATCGCGAATTTAATCAAAATTATCTTCATGTTTCAAAACCAAAGGCTTCTTCGTCAGGATAAGTGTGTTATAATTATGCAATCATGGGGTCTGTTAACTCCCCAGGCTTTCTGAGATGAATGCTCAGAGCTATATTATGATTTATGAATCTAAACTTGTCCGAAAACAAAACATCACAAACAACCGCATCCGACAAATATCTCAATGAAAAAATCGATTTCACTAACCTTAATGGTTTGTTTCTGCATTTATCGGAAGCCTCCGGAACAATTCCATCTACACATGATTTAATTTCAGTAATTTTTGGAACTTGAAACTAGCACAAATCCGTCGTCAAAGTTACACAACAAACGTAAATTCAGAAAGAATTAGCAAAATTCAAAAACCACAGAATGATATAAATCGATTCACATTGTCACAATAATAATTATTATGAAAACAGTTCGAACTGCATTATTTATGCAAAAACGACAAGCCAGAGCCATCTACATCTTGCAGTCGAAAGTGATAATTAGCAGTTACTGGAACCACATTGTAGTGTTGCCAACAATTCAAAGAGGGCGTGCCAAACACCACCATTATAATATGTAATATTAATAATTATTATTTTTTAATAGGAAAACATATTATAATGCATAACCAATAAGATTAACATTTTATCCTGACGAAGGAACCTTTAGTTTTTGAGACATGTAGATAAATTTTTTTAACTTGTGTTTTAATAAGTGATTTTTTTTTCTAATTTAATGAAAAACAAATACCTTTGTATAACACCACTATTTTATTAACAATATCAACATGTTTCGAAAACTATGTTTTCTTCGTCAGGATAATAAGTCAATAATTAATAACAAAAGACAAACAAGTATAGACTAATTAGAACATAGACAAAATATTAGAAAGGAGAGGTGATTAATTACCTAAAATATATCATTAAAAACAATTATATAAAATAAAATATAAAAATTATTTTAGAATGGGTAAAAAATTACATTAACATAATAAAAAATCTTTTAAAAGGAAAACAAGAAGTCTAAATAACAAAATAAATTATTATAAATATAAGTATTAATACGAAAATAAATTTAAAAGATGGCTATTTTTAAAAAACGTTTGGTAATTTATAATATTTAATTTACTATTAACACTTTTTCTAATTTCTAAAATTTCTAAATTATCTAATTGTATACCCGTTGTGTTAGTGTGTAAAATTTTTAAACCTTTATTAATATCAAAAGAATGACCTGTTTCCAAAATGTGGTTTGCAAATTCTGAATAATTATTATTATTTAAACATCTTAGATGTTCCTTAACTCTAATGTTAAAATTTCTAGAAGTCTTACCAATATAAAAAAAGTTACAATCATTACAAATTAATTTATAAACCCCAGATTTGTTCAAAAACACACCTTTGTCCTTGTTATTTAATATATAATTTTTTAATTTGTTATTGGCGTAAAAAGCTGGTTGGATATTATCTGGCATGTTTTTAATTATCAAATTTGAAGTGTTATTATTTAAAAATACAATTTTTTTTTTTTCATTTAATTAAAATGTCGCCATAAAGTGAAATTGTGATTATTGAAGAAGTAAAGCTTTGTACTTACGTTGCAAAAAATATTTTTAATTTTTTTGGGAGGGAAACAGGGGAGCACGGAGGAAAAAACATTTTGGGAGGCGGGTATGGGTGCCGCCTCATGAACCATTAATTGAATAACCAACACCAATGCCGTAGTTCAACCCAAGTGGTTCGCTACGTTTGTTTACTTATCAGGGTTGCCCGGGTTCATGAGGTGAGGTTTGTCTAGATAATGACAGCGGTCTACTTGTCTAGATAATGACGGCCCGCAACTCTGAAGTTGTGGGCCGGATGGAAGAAGCCAGTTAAGAGAGACCCTTTGACCTCTCCTGTGATTTAAGGGAGTATGGTCCAGCCTAGTGTTTTTTTTTTCAAAGATAAAATTTATTTTCTTATTTGAAACTTTTGTTACTTAATGGTACATTTGAACAAGAAAAAACACTATTGAAAGTTTGAATTGATTATCTATGGATATAGCGGGCGCGAGAGAGTGTTAAACCAAATCGACTAGTATCCTGGAGTCTTTAGAAATCATTTGAAAAATGAAATTAAAAAAAAATCGTTAAAATATGAATGTAAAATGCGCATGAACCATATTGCAAAAAAAAGTTGTTGATTTCAGAAATGGCGAACATAAAATGAAAATTGACGAAAAACGGCCTTAATTTTGCAATGAATTTGTCCTATAAAAATGAATGAAGTGAGTCGGATAATAATTCAGTAATCTATTAATCAAGCCCACTTCAATAACCTAGTTTTGAAAAACCGCGTTTAAAGTTTTCGCTTGTAACCGGGTCGCTTCGTTTTTTGGTCTACCTGCTTGGCGCACACCGCTCCTAACTATTTGAAATGATCAGATTTGAACGTATTCACCACACGTATAGGAAGATTTAGGCAACAAAAAAGTCGATTTTTGGATCGGCTGGACTGGACTCCTCCCTTAATGACTTGCGCGTTTATTAATTACCTACGGTCGATTTTTCCTTAACAGGCCTAGAAAATAGATATTTGTAATAGGCACATTTTAATTAATTCTGACAAACATAAATACCACTGAGAAACTTTAGATAAATATCTCGGGAAGTTACTTATTTACCTAGAAAAATAAAATCTGGTGATTACCGAAATTTTTTAATTTTTCAAACCTTTTAACATTAAATATTTGAATGGTAAAAGGAGCCGTTTTTTGAAATCTAAGTTAGGCATATTTATCTTACA
The DNA here is from genome assembly GCA_936435175.1 of Glyphotaelius pellucidus. Classification (NCBI taxonomy): domain Eukaryota; kingdom Metazoa; phylum Arthropoda; class Insecta; order Trichoptera; family Limnephilidae; genus Glyphotaelius; species Glyphotaelius pellucidus. The sequence continues at coordinate 19,061,212 of OW386545.1, forward strand.
TCCCTTTTGCATCAATTTAAAAAAATTATATTTTTTTTACGAATTCGTCGGAATGAAATTGAATCTGAGCCTCGGGCAAACCCCATATAAAAGAGGTTACTAATATGCATAAAAAAAATTTTTTAATTTACTGGAATTCTTTATTAGTTCTGGTATTCCATTTCGAGTTTCAACCTTAGCGAAACTTAGGACGGGTCGTTTCAAAAAATTTGATGAGTTCATCAAATATTTGAAGGTAATTTTCAGGTTCTGTGTAAATTCTTTTCGAGTTCTGTTTTTTTATCATCATAGGCCAGCTGCTTCACAAAACTGAAATCATCACAGAACTTGAATAGAACTTACACAGAACGTGAAAATTAACGTCAAATATTTGACGAATTCGTCAAATTTTTTGAAACAACCCATCCTTAGAAATAAAGCGGTTTCATCATTTTTGAAAACATCACTTTTTTATGTAAATATTGGGTAATGAAATGTTAACTGTCATTAATTATTTGCAATTGCTTTAACTTGTGGTCTTCTATACATTCTGAATTCTTTTTCGTTTCCGGTAAAGTAAAATAAAAATTTATACAATCAGTAACTTTATTTTCATGATTATTTTCGATTTGTCCTTTTTAAAGCATTTTTTCTAACTTTTTCGACAACTAAAGGGTTACAAAAACTTTTTGAGTGGGGTCTCAGCTTCACATTTAAAAGGCATTAAGCAGCCTCCAGCAATCTTCTAGCAACCCTTCAGCAACTCCCCAACTACCGTTTTCAAATGTGTTTTAAAAATTCCTGTTTCAGATTTGATTTATTCATTCAGGAGAATCAACATTCTCCTATTTCTCGCTAGTATTACAAATTTCGAAAATGTTGTGCCACAAAATCGACTTTAGTAGATTCTTCTATTTCTTGCTATTACTACGAGTTTCGTAAATGTTGTGCCTCAAATTCGATTCTTTGTAGATTCTCACTATTTCCGCTAGTACTACGAGTTTCCATTCACCGTGTATATAGATTGTCATTATTTTCCAACTCTTTGCAACTATTTATTTATTTACGCCCGCCTTGTAAGCTTCTACAGTATCACATTATTATAGATACACATATTATATAATTAGAAGGCGTTTTGATATGGATTACAAAAGTTGTCCTACTAGTAATATGCTGAAAATGTATTTGAAACCGATTAGCAACCAGTAAAATGATATTAGCAATCAGAATATTAAAGTAAGACTCGCACTAGGTACGTTTTTCGAGAAATAAAAACATTAGTTGCTGGGCGCACTGTACAGAGCCCGCAAATACTTCAACAGTACACAACTACTACTGACCCGGTACAAACCGCAAGTGCCCCCCACTGTTAAATATGTCAGCCACCTCTGATCTGAAGCCCCAAAATACTTGGAAAAACCCTTGACTTGTGCAGAAACGGGCAGTCCGTTTGATAGATTCCCCTATTTAACGAACGGATTGCAATCTTTAGAGCACAGTCGAGTGGGGAGCCGCCATTATTCCACCGATGATTCATTGTTGAAAGAAGTTTCTCCGAGGAACCAGCTCTTTTTTGTCCTCTCGACAGTGGTGCAAAGTCAGAAAACACGCCAAACGCGCGCCCAACATTTGATTAACATTTATTTCATGAGAACGGGTCTTTTTACGACTAGTTTTCGAGTTCAAAAGCTCGGCTGTAGAACGATCTGTTGGCCTCTGTATTTCCTCTCTCCTACATCACGGGTTTCTCAAGACCCATGTTCACTCATTCCCTTGCTGAAAAAGTCCCCTCCAAAATGCATCCCCAAAGGTGACGAAGGCACTGAAAGAAATTATTTTCCTCAAGGTCTTCTGGATGGAATGAATGTAAAAAAAAAACATTTAAAAAAACCTGATTCTCCGTTCAAAAATCTAATTACATGGGGTGAGAAAAAACCTGATTCTCCATTCAAAAATCTTATTACGTGGTGAGAACACCCTTGATACCAAATCAGTAGAAGCTTTCCCAAAAAAAACTTTTTCTTTTCACAGATAAAATAGTTACTTCACCAGTGCTTTCACCCTTTGCATAATTCATTATTCCAGCAGCTATCTATTAATTTGAAATAAATATTTAGAACCTTGTTAATTTACCAAGAAAAGGTTGTGTACGTTTAACGGACAAAAACTACCCTTCTAATATCCTTCCAACCAAATTCATGAAACAAATGGTTCAATTTTAATAAACTCTTGAGTTGCTTCACTGAGCCAAAACCCTTTCTTTGGACCGACGTTTTTTTACCATACCTACATTGCTCGCGTAGCCGATTCGGAGAGGCAATAATAATAACTTGTTATTGAAAAAATGTTTGGCGGATATAAATTAGAATATATGGAAATCGCCAGAAAAACGTGTTTGTGTTTGGATATTCGATCTGCAGTTTCGATTAATAAAATAGCTTAAATCTTCCATTCATTCATCGATTATTAATTAGTAGTAATACTTGCATACTTGTCCCATACGATCCCATACAATACCGAAAATGGTACAACGAAACTTAGTGGAGTTATTGCGTAAACCCGTAAAAAGTCACGGAATACTACGATTCTTGACAAATCAGTTCTAGTTTTTAAAATGACAATTCGAATAGTCTTTTAAAATATCATATTGTAGATAGTTACATTCTCGCTTTTCTTAAATATTCACGCAATCAGTTCCGATTTTGAAAATAAAACTAAAATTCAAACAAATCTGAGTTCCTGAGTTCGTTGAAACAGAGGCAGAACACACATAACTGAAATAAGTATTTTTGATAAGTTTTATTTTTTTTTATTTTCAATAATTTTAACTTAATTAAATTTGGGTTTAATAAGCAAGGAAATACTGAGGATTCCTTAAAAAGCAAGGAAAATAATTAAAAACATAATTAGGAATTTTCCGTCATTCCAATTTGGTTTTCAGCTAAAGTTTTAAATACTTTTAAGAGTTCAATATCTCATTCATCCAGATATCATTTCACAAAGAAAAAAAAACCTAAAAAACCATTAAAGCGGTTACCAAAAAATATCGTGTTACAATACGAGATTGTATTTGTAAAAAAATACGGGGGATTTAGTGACCTACCTCTTTGATCATTCCCATCTATTGATAAGAAACCGATTCCTCCGCAGGATTCTCTTTATTGGGACGTTCCGAGTATTCATCTCCGGTATCTCCAATTTTATTCGCATTAATGATGATACTTTGTACCCGAGCTTGATGAAATGTAATGTGAAGGTAAAAGAGAGAGTGGGTTATGAACCCTTATCACAGATTTCTTTTCACCCTTATCACAGGAGCTAAAATATTCTCGGCGTCTCGAAAGATTTTTATTTACGGATATATAGAAATATCTACCGTTAAGTAATGTAATTCCATTTCGTGGAAAAGACTCGTTCTTACCTATTCGAGATTCATGCAGTTAAAATATACCTTCTCGTTATATTTTATTATATTTTCCCGCGAGGTGATAGGGTAAACCAATTTATTTATGTTTAATCAGTACATTTTATTTCTACAATTCTTTTTATGATGGTAATGGAATATTACCGTAAGCCTTTTTTTAATGTTTTCTCACGATATAAGATATACGGTTCCATGCCAACTGAGAATTAAGTCAATACAACACCTCCTTGAAAGTCATCAAAAGCTATGAAAAAATAATTTCAAATTAACCGATAACCTTAACCTAACTTAACCAATTTAACCATTTTTTTAATATATATTTTTATCACTCTTAATTACTTATCTGAGATGGTTCTGACACCGAACAGCTATCCTCCCCGCTGGCCGCTAATCTGAAAACAGATTAGCGCGTTCGCCCGGAAAGCGAGAGGTCCTGGGTTCGAGTCCCAGAGGTGTCAATATCTTTTTCTGATTTTCCTGTTTTCAGATTTTCGATTGAGTTTCGCTTATATTGTCTTCATTTAATTAAATATTACAATTTGAGGTTTTACTCATAAAATTAAAATAAAAATTAAATATTCATCCTAGACTTGCAGAAAAGTCAATAGGTGTCGCATATTAAATAAAATGGATAAAGACTTATCCAGACACTATCTAGATTGCATTAAGTTCGGGTTTGAATCTTGCAATCATACATAAAAAGGTAGCTGCCAATAAAATATGCGTTAAGAAAAATGAAGATAGTATGGGTGGTTCTTACTCGAAATACAGTTAAAAATGACCGAATTGGATATCGACACCGTGGCGCAGTGGTTAGCGCGTTCGTCCGGAAAGCGAGAGGTCCTGGGTTCGAGTCCCAGAGGTGTCAATATCTTTTTCTGATTTTTCTGTTTCGCTTATATTGTCTTCATTGAAGATATTTTATTTTATTCTATTTTTAGCAAAGTCTTGACTTGACTTGACACTTCTATTTCACTTATATTTTCTTATGTTTTATCTGTTTGTCTTTACTTCCATATACCATCCTTTATTCTTGTAATGTACATTTCCAAAATTTCATGTTACTTGTTTGTAAATTGTACGTTTGTCCGTTAATAAATAAAATCATGTAATTAATGGCTTTGTTAAAACTTATAAGAAAAAAATATCTATTTCGGTGTTTTTTTGCCAAGTTTTGATATATTTTTTATAAGATTGAAGATTTCAGTCTCTTTGAAGATTGTCATATAATGAATTATACATTTTTGGAGCAATACAACTAATATGGCTTTTGGCCAACCTATTTTTGCAGCGGGGTACAGCATACTCACAGGCGCCACTTCTTTGGCTGGAATGTTGTGAAATTTTTGACATGAATGATGTGAAATGATTGTGATAAGTTTTGCCCCAGTCAATTATTGCGTAGAAAAGAGATGAATGAACTAGTGCATCATAAACTATGGTTTTATATTATTGTAGAAAGCAATCACTTTGTGGTTTGACATATTTAATAAAATAAAATACTTTTTTGTTTAAAACCACGAGATTTATTAATTTTTGAACCGACCGGTTTCGCTTAACTTAAGCATCATCAGGGTACAAATTAATACTAAACAAGAAGTACATAATGTGTGCTTATATATAACAAAATATAGAGGGAGACAACGTGATACAAATATTACAAACAAATAAACGGTCATAAAATACATTAACATAAGTACTCAAGTAATGGGAAAAACAGAAAGATAATTATGTAGACTAATGGGTTATAATAATAAATTTGGAGAAACAAAGCATTAACTGGCATGGTGATAAGGAGCGCTGGGAATTTTTATTTTTAAGGGTTTATTGGAAACAGACCTAATATAGGACTGCTTGATATGTCTAATTGATTATTAAGTATATGACTTTTGGTTTTTACAGCTTTTTTTATTTCTAGCGCCTCTAGATTGTTAAGTCTGTTACCATGCCCGTTTTTATGTAAGATGTTAGCACCGGTGCTATGACAGAACGTATGATCTTTATCGATCAAATGATTTGCGAATTCTGAAAAACCGTTATTATTGAGGCAACGGAGATGTTCCTTTATCCTAATATTGACACTACGTGTTGTCTTACCGATATAGAAAGCCGAACAGTTATTGCAATTTAATTTATAAATTCCCGAATGATTTAATTTGTCGTCCTTATCTTTCGAATTAATTAGAAATTTACCTAGATTGTTATTAGTATAAAAGGCCGGTCTGACTTCAGAAGGGAGGTTTTTTACACTTAAGGTAGAAAAATTATTAATGAATAAAATTCGCCGCCATTGATGATTAATATTATTATCATTGATTTGAGGACAAGGACTAGCAAATAAGAAGCGATTAACGGCTATTTGTTTTAGTTTTTTATTTAAGATTAAATCTATAAAATGTGATTCATAGCCATTATTTACCGCTATTTTTTTAATTATTTTTAGTTCATTAGCAAAATTATCCATCGTTTCATCGTCGGTCCATCGTTTGGTCACAATTCCAATGTCCGATAATAATTTTGCTAATGAACTAAAAATAATTAAAAAAATAGCGGTAAATAATGGCTATGAATCACATTTTATAGATTTAATCTTAAATAAAAAACTAAAACAAATAGCCGTTAATCGCTTCTTATTTGCTAGTCCTTGTCCTCAAATCAATGATAATAATATTAATCATCAATGGCGGCGAATTTTATTCATTAATAATTTTTCTACCTTAAGTGTAAAAAACCTCCCTTCTGAAGTCAGACCGGCCTTTTATACTAATAACAATCTAGGTAAATTTCTAATTAATTCGAAAGATAAGGACGACAAATTAAATCATTCGGGAATTTATAAATTAAATTGCAATAACTGTTCGGCTTTCTATATCGGTAAGACAACACGTAGTGTCAATATTAGGATAAAGGAACATCTCCGTTGCCTCAATAATAACGGTTTTTCAGAATTCGCAAATCATTTGATCGATAAAGATCATACGTTCTGTCATAGCACCGGTGCTAACATCTTACATAAAAACGGGCATGGTAACAGACTTAACAATCTAGAGGCGCTAGAAATAAAAAAAGCTGTAAAAACCAAAAGTCATATACTTAATAATCAATTAGACATATCAAGCAGTCCTATATTAGGTCTGTTTCCAATAAACCCTTAAAAATAAAAATTCCCAGCGCTCCTTATCACCATGCCAGTTAATGCTTTGTTTCTCCAAATTTATTATTATAACCCATTAGTCTACATAATTATCTTTCTGTTTTTCCCATTACTTGAGTACTTATGTTAATGTATTTTATGACCGTTTATTTGTTTGTAATATTTGTATCACGTTGTCTCCCTCTATATTTTGTTATATATAAGCACACATTATGTACTTCTTGTTTAGTATTAATTTGTACCCTGATGATGCTTAAGTTAAGCGAAACCGGTCGGTTCAAAAATTAATAAATCTCGTGGTTTTAAACAAAAAAGTATTTTATTTTATTAAATATGGTTTTATACATAAGTTTTGGTATTTTGCAATTACTCTATTACACATTCTTTTAAAAAATATTATTTAAGTATCTTAATTTGTCAACAGTTTTCTTTTCTATATTATGGTTGTTTCATTTAAGTTGACAATCTAAAGTCACACCTAAGTACTTAGTATTTTTTCCTGATTTCATCTCTTTACAGTTTCAGCGTATGGCAAGGATCAATTTACAATATCAAACTTTGACAGGTTTCATTAAAAAATATTTGAATAGCACTAGTTCTCAGAGTTATTTAAATACCATTTTCGGTTGCCTTTGGGGTCAGAAAGAGACTACTTAGATTTATTCCGCGTCTGAACTTGTTTGAAAAATGACCACTTAGAACTTAGAAGGCTCGAGAGATTCTTTTGAAAGGCTTTTGCTCAGGACTATCCGTAAGCACTTAAGATTCCGTCTGTTTTGCCCTTTTTTATAGACTCTATTCGACGAAAAGTACTTTTCGGGTCTTAATTCCGAAAAGTCACAGAGTGATTCTTTAATAATCTCCCCAGTAGGTACTTACCCATTAGAAATGTTAGCAAATTAGAAAACAACTCAGGGACTAACTCTAGAAACAAAGAAAACCTATGAAATGAGCATTTTGACTACATATTTTTTTTTTTACCACCTCATATATGTTTATATTCCGGTATTGTTCTTTTTACATTTACTCTTTCCTGAGGAAAACAATTTCCCCAATGTCCTGCGTCTTCTTTGAGGATTTGGTGTAGAGAGATTTTTTGGGGAAAGGAAGGAGTTATCATGGGTATTTAAGATAGCCATATAGCAGGAAGGAGAAAACACAGAGGCCAGCAAATCATTCCACTGTGGAGCTGTTTAACGAACTTTAACTAAAGAACGAGTGGCAGAAACGATCCAATCTAATGAGACAACTGCCAACCGAGTGCAAATGGTAGGGCTAGTTTGACGTATTTTCGACTATACACCGGAACCGCAAGGATCAATGAAGCTGGTTCCTCGGAGCATCTTTAATAAAGTGAGGAGGTGAAAAAGATGGGTAAGAGGAAAATTTTTACGTTCCCTTTTATTAAATTAATTTAATTGCATACGTGTTTTAACAAAATAATACACAATAAATGTTACATGTTGAATTAAAGTACACAGTAAAAATTACGGCTATTCGCCATAAGAAGACAAAGTTCATTTCCCGCACAAACAATAAAATCACATAATAAAAAATTGTTTTTTTTTTTTTAATTTTTTAATAATACGCATAAGTTATTAAAGAAAAACGCTAAAACTGTGGAAAACAGAAAAATCACATACATATAATTTGTTTAGTTTGAACAATTTTTTACAATTTAACCTCTAAATTCGGTATTTTTTAGATTCAAAGGAAATTTGTTAAAGTAAGTCAGATAGATGTAGGTATTTTTGATACTTGAATTTTGTGTTCAATTTTGCGTTTTTTACATTATTTTTACATAACGCAGAAATATAAAGATGTTAGTTATTTAATTGGGAGTCTGTTTAAAAAAATCGGCTTTTATGTTGCCTAAAAATCTTCTTTTACTGTGGAAAATACATTCCCAAATTAGACCTTGAAATATAGTTAGGAACAGTGCGCACCAAGCAGGTGGAACGGAAAACAGAGCGGGCCGTTGACGAGCGGAAATTTTAAACGCGTTTTTCTCAAAACCATGTTGTTCTCAAGTGGGCTTGAATCGAAGCCCATCGAATTTTCATCTGATTCACTTCGTTTAAAGTTTCAATTAAAGAAAACTAAATTTATGTACGGATGAACCTCGACTTATGAAAAAAAATTACATTAGGTCAGAGTTATTGCAAAATTAAGGCCAATTTGTTCGTTAATTTTCATTTTATTTCCGCCATTTTTGCAATCAGCAACCT